>OX467712.1:21107104-21557104 GCA_950111635.1 Agelastica alni
AACAGCATTTGTTTAGAAAAATTAAAAAAAAACACAAAAAGGAAATCATATATGAATAGACATGGATAAGGAAACCTTGCACCTTTTCAGAAGTTATTGTTATGTTTTTTAACTCGTAGTATATTTATTTTATTTTCGGGGCCGAATGAGGGTGAACACATTTTTAGGAGAAAAATTGATTGATCTCTTGCATGCGTCGAAGTATTGTGTCAGAAATGCACACCGCCGCTAACAGTATCATACTGAATGCCTTCATACAGATTTTAAAAAAGTTATTAACGATTGTCTTTTTAGGAACGATTTGGATTTGTATAAGCATCTTGGCAATAAATTTACGAAGAAAGAAAGAAAATTTTTATTTTAATAACTGTGTCATAGATTTTGCAAAGGTTATAGCGTTATAAATAGTATATTGCGCTCCTAGTGAAGAAAGTATGTCATTCCAACCCGCGTGACTCGCTTCGCTCGGATGACAAACACGCGGATTGAGATGACATACTTTCTTCCCGGGGTTCGCATACTTCTTTTTACCACATCTGTAATGGAATTAAATAAGTATGTAAATAAATATTACTTGATTAAGTTATGGGTTAAATTTTATATATGTTTCATACTCTTCCTCCGTTTTACAAGCATTAAAAATTAATTAAATCTTATAATCTTAAATTATTAAAATTAATTAATTTGAGTGAAGGTCAAACTTTATTTATTATTATGCGTTGCTAGGCTACAGTTATAATCATTTATAACTGACAGGGACTCACTTAATATATTATGTGAGTATGTTTTTTTTAAAACCATTCTTTCATCCATTTACTTCTGGCTTATTTTTTCTCCTTTACACACTTATCCAAATCAATGGCAACGTTTTTTCTGAATCCCACTCATTGTTTTAATTTTTATTTACATAAACTAGTGAACAATGATAATCAACTTTATAAAACAGACGATCGGTTGTTGAACATTTATATAATGACGCTACTGTCCAGAAAAATCTAGCTTATTCGAAAATTTGGGATTGGTCGGGAAGGTGCTGGAACATCCTCGTCGTTGGCTGTGACGTTACCGTACTACACAGCTCGATTAAGTAGCATATTCCAGTGGCGTATCGCAAAGCCGTTACACTTTATTTTGTATGAGATTTTTAAAAAGTAAATGTCATTAAGAAAATATGTTGCACTGTTTGAAGACAATTAAAAATACTATTGTGCAATCGTTTGCGCAATAAGATTGATCGTCTGTGGGCAGCTTAATATCAGTTATATTACACAATAATTAATAGTATACAATATATTGACCTCCTGTAGAACATATTGCACAATATATTGAGTCAATCAAAAAAAGTTCAATTTTTATTATGCAATCTAGTAAATATTGCTTTGTCCGTATTATCATTCTTTAATAATCTTAAATCAATCCAATTCTAAGGTATAGATTTTATAATTGGAGCGTTGTACCTTCATTCTATTTCAAGTTACCTTACTTTGCCATCCAGAAGAAGATAGTTTGTTCCATCAACTATCCAGGGTAATTAATATACCTTTTGTTAGTTTATATTTTTTTCTTAACAGATATTTACGAGGATTGTACTTTCATAGTCCCTTTCTAGGTCGTACTAATAAAAACCGCCAGTTGGGAGCCGTTTGCGTAAAATTGGCCATGAATATCTTGTTTGGTTATTATCATAACTATTGTTTTATTTGTGTTTAGGCGCATGTTGTTACTTCTGTTACTCTGTCTATTAGCCTCTGGAGACCCTCAACTGTGTCTGCAATTAGGACTGTCGTCAGCGTACCTTAGATTATTAATAAGTATGCCGTTTAGTAAAATGCCTTCATCTGTATTCTCCATAGCCTCCTTAGACAGTCACTCCGAATAAACATTAAAGAGCAGAGGAGAGAGCATACATCCCTGTCGAACTACTTGGCGTACTTCAAACTCTTCAGGGAGCGCATTCTTCACCCGAACACGAGCCTTTTGTTTCCAGTAAAGGTTAGATATAATGCGGATATCCCTGTCATCCAGACCTGACTGTCTGGGCGTTTCCAATAGTTTTGTGTGATTAACTCTATCAAAAGGTTTCTCGAAGTCGATGAAACAGGCAAAGACATTACAGTTTACATCGCGTGCTCTTTGTATTAGAACTTTAGGGCTAAAAAATGCTTCCCGTGTTCCGAGTCCGTTCCTAAATCCGAATTGTGTCTCCCCGATATGTTCTTCGAGTTTGGGATAAATACATTTTACTCCTGATCAACTGTTGACGACGTACAAGGCTTAAATTCGACCTCTACTGGAGTATTGCTCGCACATTTGGGGCTCAGCACCAAGGCATTCTCTTCGTCTTCTAGATTCCATTCAGAAAAGAGCCATTCGCTTGATAAACAGCTCAACTCTCACAGATACCCTTCACCCTCTAGAACATAGAAGAAGAGTTGCAGACCAGTCATTGCTCTACAGATATTTCCATGGCAGATGCTCCAGAGAAATAAGAACTCTTTTACCACCATTGGCCACATTCGGCCGAAGAACTCGGCACGCTGATCAGTCTCACCCATTTACTCTCAAGATTGACACTACTAGGACCAATCTTCATCAAGAATCCTTCTTTTACAGGGCTGCTACGGAATGGAATAAGCTTCCAAAATCAGTTTTTCCAGAGAACTATGACCTGCAACTTTTCAAAAAGTGTGTCCACGATCATTTCCTTTCTATAATCCCTTCCCCTTCTAATAGTCGCAGTGCGGGCCGTCCGCGGACCTTTTTGCGACTATTTTCCAAAAAAAAAAGAAACTTTTAGGAATGTTTTTAGAACGTGACTCATTAGACTAATGGATATGTATTCTTCACATTTTATAACTGCGATTTTCTTCGGTATGGGAATATTGTTAAAATCAGCCATTCTTCTGGAATTGTGCCGCTGCTTTTGCCACAGTTATATTATTTTAATTTTATTCATGGAAATTATCTAAAATAATTTTACATTATTTATACACAGTATATTTTGTGACGACTACATACCTCAAATCTGATTTCAGTATTTAAATGCGAGTATATACTTAATAAACAGTCAAAGTAAAACACGGTAAAGCTGTTGTAAAATTTAATCGTTGGAAAATCGTTAAATTAAAATTAATTATCTCCAGCTTGCAGCTCGTGAGTTTTATCGGCGGCGAGACATCCGCCCAAGATATAATATTAATGCACAAATTGTCACTTAGTGTAATTATGCCGAGAATTTGGATACGTCACTGTCAAAATTAGTTAACTGACTACCACTAACTAGTTAACTGAAACTGGCTTCTAATTACTTTAATATGCAATTACGCGACTATCAAACGTCGCATTCGGGAGCTCAATTGCTTTAAAATACATGCTGGAATCATACACGAAAAAAATATTATTGTTACGAAATCTACTCGTGGGTTCAATAAATTACAACACTCAGTACAATAACTAAACAATTTATTCTAATATTTCTATACAATAACTTCTTACTTTATAAATCATTTAGATAATTATAACTCTCTATGCAATATTTTTATAACACTTTAAAATTACATCAAAACTTAAAACTAAAACTCGATCGGCAACATTCCTTTTATATAAATCTAAACAATATTTCCGGAAATTCCTGGATAGGACGGTTTCTCTCTTGAAATTAATTGATCGTTTCTAGATACATCGGATGTCTTTAACTGTTTAAAATATTTTAAATAATTTATCCACAAAAATTTGCGCACAACGATGGGCGTTGGCCAAACTTAATATTTCAGTATTTCACTGCTTTAAAACATTTACATTATTAATGACGTGTATTCGATTTTGTTTTGTATTTATGGTACCAACGCAAGAACTAATTTATATTTATGGTTATAATATTCCTAAAGATTTATTTAGGAACTCTTATGCCTTGATTTGGATAACAAAAAGAGACTCGGTTTCTATTCAGTTTAAACTATATTTACGACCTTTTTACTAACTTACAGCTTCCTAAGAAAAGCATGACATCCTCCTACAATGCTTAATATGGCGCAAAGAGCAACGACTTCAACACCAGCCTAACAAACAAATGGAGTCGTATCATTCCATGTAATTTGCGTTGTCTAAATCAAGGTATAACAAACCCCAACACAAGAAAAACAATCCATCCTCGGAAGTATTAAATTTTGCTTACCCCAACACAAGAAATACAATTCATCCTTGGAAGTATAAAATACTGCTTACCCCAATCTAAATAATTTAATGGTTAATTCTGTTGTTAAAAAATGTCACTTTTATTTATTTTTAACTGTAAAACTACTTCACAACTGCAAAACAAATCACTTTTCAGATGGTTAATTGCATGACTTTATGTTGGTAAAATGAAAGTAATTTTAAAATTAATTATGTACCGACGAAAAATTAGGCACAGCGTTGAAACTATTGAAATTGTGAAAAATGCTCGAGATTTTCAACAGCGTTATAAATGACAGTCGTTTGCCTCAGTTTTATTAAAATTGCAATTTGTCTTCTGCTAGCAACTTTCTAAAGAACACAGCTTTTGCCGGGATAAACTTTTAATTTATTCACATTGCAGTTTCGTTTTCGTAAGCTTTTTGATTAACACTGCAAAAATTATATTAGCACTAATGTGCGCATTCACCATTTTTTCAACGACCATGTTTATTATACAAAGTAAGTCATGAGAAATTGTACATACCTTTACCAACTGCGCAGATCTTTAAAAGAAAACAAACAAAAGAATTTGAACATTTTGTCTGTTTCAAACAGTTTTTTTAAATTGTATTGCATATTGTTTTCGTAATAGGCTATTCTAGTTTCATGTTATTACATCGTTCATATCGACTGTTTTACTCTGCTTGTGATTTTATATAAATTAACTATCATTATCTTCTTTTTCTCGTCCCATGTGCATACCTGCACTTAGGGAACCCTTATCCATTATAAAATGACAAGTGTGTTGTTTTCAGCGTGGCGAAATATAGACCCTGCAACTGGTATTCCGCACCAATCTCTAATATTCCGAAGCCAAGTATGTGGCCCAGATAAGACGTTGTTCGTTGTTTTACTATATCTAGGAGTTCTCTCTCTACTCCAGCCCACAACAAAACATCGTTGTTTGACATATGTTTGGTCCAGAAGATCCGAAACATTCTTCGTAAAATCCACATTTCAAAAGATTCTATTTGGTTTAGTGTTCTGACCTTAAGCGACCACGTTTCTACACCGTACAACAAGATGGGTCATACATAGCACTTACTCGTAGTCGAAGATCAACCGGTATGATTATCTGGAGGAGTATGTTTTTCATCCTTAAAAACGTGGCTTTTGCAATTTCAATACGCGTTTTGACCTCTTCATCACAATCCCATTTCTCGTCGAGAGTTGTTCCCAGGTATTTGAATTTGGATACTCTTTCAATTGCTTCGCCATTGATTGTAAGGTTGACCAAATTCACGCCTGCTGATAAACATCATTTTAGTTTTGGCGATGTTAAAGTGCAATCCAAACTGTACGACTACTTCGACAATTCTGTCGAGCATGTTTTGCAAATCTTCTAGATTATTAGCTAGAATTGAGGTATCATCTGCGTATCTAATGTTGTTGATGGGTTTGCCGTTTACTTTTATTCCAGTAGCCACACCGTGCAGAGCTAGTTAGAAGATTTTCTTAATGTAGATATTAAACAGCATGGAAGATAGAATGCATTCTTGTCGGACCCCTTTAGCGATGTTAAATTCCTGTATAAGGAGATCTTTTCTGATTCGAATGTCAGCAGACTGTCCCCAATAAAGTTGTTTTATTATTCTAATATCTTTATCATCAATTCCTATTTAACGTAGTCTGCTAATAAATAGGTCATGTTTTACATTGTCAAACGCCTTTTGGTAATCTATAAAACAGATGAACACTTCTGTAATAGAAGTTTCATTGAGAAAGGAGCTCTCTAGTACCCAGCCTTTTTATAAAGCCAAATTGCGTTTCTCCGCTCATCTCTTCACATTTTTTGTATATTCTAGAATGAACTATACGTAGAAATGCCTTAAGTGCGTGACTCGTTAAACTCGAGAACAAAAAATGATATTGACGTGGGACCAATTGCATTCGACGCATAATTACGCAACTTAGAACTGATTAGATTTTTAGCAAAATCGATCGAGTTGTTCTTATGAAGACTAAAAAAACTGAAAAAAATGGTAAACCTGAATTTTGCAATATATAAATTATACTATTTTTAATCTTTTGAATAATATGATTATTGCATGTTAGAAATAGTTGCATGAAAATTATGATGACAATACTTTATAAAAAGAGATAGTTTTAGAAAACAAAAATAGTAATTGGAGAATTTTAAACTTGTGTCAGTATTGAGAGAATAGCATTGTAGACGCTGTAACAGTAAAAAATTGTTGTTAGTACTAATCAAGCATTGTTTATAACAATTAAATATCGTCACTTACAAATGATTATTGATCATAATAATTAAAAAAAAATTTCAATTGTTATAAACATTGAAAATAGCTACCGCTTATGAAATGATAAGAAAACGTTTGAAAGAATACGGTTGACATAAACAGAATATTGTTAATGACAATTATAATTTGTTATAAACAATTTGACATCGTTTTTATAATAATTTTAAAAACAATAATATTGATAACAACAAAACATAGGTTTTTTTTTTATTCTTTTCACTGGGAAGTTACTCGTGTCGCACCTAGACCACTGATATGTTTCTACAATTTTAGTATAATAATGGCCATACTTCCATCAGGTTGAAGTATTTTAGATTGTATTTTAACCTAGTTTTGTGACTACAAATATGTCCATACTGATGTTAATTCTTTTTTTTATTTTCCTGACTTGAGGAATAGTGTATGTATCAATCAATTACTTGTTGTGTATAAATTTAAATTTGAAGGTACCATTGTTAGGACATATGAATATGAGATACTGAATGAGATACTGTAAATTTAATAATTTATTTATAGTTGTTGCTAAATTAACATTTTTTAACGTCACTATTGTTTTCCTCATTCAAATCAATCATTCGGGCGACATGCAATTTCCCGGAAAAATAATCTTTTTTTTATACGATTCCGCAGAGCACGCGTACTTTTTTTTTTCTAGGAAAGAGTTAATAAATTTTTTCTGTTAAAATATCGCGGTTGGTAATTGAAAAACCTTTTCGAGTCGGACATGATAGAGAGGTGGAATGCTCTATTTGGAATAAAACCGCAGAAATTGTTCCTGCGTCCATGAAATGGAACTCGGGTAGCATAAATGTTTTATACTTACGTGAAAATATCTTCAAACTTTTCATGCATACCACAGTACGTTTAGTTGAGAAGTCAGAAACTTATAGCGAATGTGGTTTGCAATGTGCGGTGACAGAGTCGGGTTTTAAAGTTTTTTGTTTTTATTCAGTTTAACATGCTAACTAAAGTTCCCGAGCTTTTTATTTTATAATTATAAAACATGTATTACCCCAAGAAATTAAGAAACAAATTATCTGCTAGTGGTGAATGGTTTTTCGGGTTTATTGGCCGTAGTAGGTCTGAGTTAATACCCGACATCTTTGGGAGATGTAATGTCTGCTTTTTAAGGCAGAGTGCTGTTTAGAAATTGGTCACGGCCCGGAGATTTATTCTTCTTATGTTTGTAAGGAAGCAACGTTGTATTTTCAAGTACAGGTGCCCATGTTCTATTGATTTTAAGTATTTCCTCAGATTTATTAAAGTTCTGTTGGTGTTTATGAATTTCAATCGCTTCTCTATAAAGCCTCGGGTAATATGCAGATGTGGTGCATAAAACTTGGATGTCCTCGAATTTAATTCTGTGATCATTATTATTAATTGTGTGCACTGCGACGGCAGATTTTTCTGTATGTTCTGTATGACGGCAGTTTACTTTGTGTTCTTTGACCCTGGTGTTAATGGACCGTTTAGTTGTTCCAATGTAGATAGTTCCACAAGTGCATGGAATACTATAAACACCTGCAGAACTTAGTGGAGCTCTCTTATCCTTGGCAGATTTCAGATAGTTTTCGATCTTCTTAGATGGTCTTAGATGGTCTTATCTTAGAAGATAGTTTTAATGTTATATCCTCCTAGAATCAGGCCGATCCTATCTGTCACTCAAGGAATATAGGGTAAAAACGCTTTAGAAGAAGTTACTTCACGACTACTTAGTTCATCACTTATGTCACCTCTAGTGTTAGGCTTTCGACGTTTACATTTATATATATATATATATATATATATATATATATATATATATATAAATAAATACATACCGACTACACAATACACTTTTTCTCCAGACAAAGAGAAAAAAAAACATTGGGATCGAATCAGGATACTCGTTTTAGAAATTCCTTATTCTTTAAAAAAACTTTTATTTAAGATGAGGTGCTTAGGTTAAGTTGTGAACCATCTAGTTCTTCTCGTGAAGTTCATATTATATAAGATTTTTCTGAAATAAGTAGGTTCTAAGTTGGTGAAACCAAATATGTTAAACCTTATTCTTCGTAATCAGGGGCATGAACATAGTACGAGTATGTGTTCATCTGTTTTATTTTTTACGCATCAAAACCGACAGTCCGTTTGTTGGTTCAGACATATTCTTTCAAAATGGTATCCCAGAGACAATGTCCTGTAAGCAGTCCCAACAAAGTTTGCAGGTGGTTCCTACTACATTCAAGGTCTGATGGTTTAGGTAAAAACGCCTCCGAATCTGTCGACCCTGGCAGATCAGAAGGTTGCGTGAGTCTTTTTCTCTCCACCCAGTCCGATATAATGGTTTTGGCAGCTCTTGCCCTCTTTCCTTTTGGTACCCAGGCTTCCACAACAAAGCCACTCTGTAGTTTGCATCAAGGCACTCCAGGGAATCGATGCAGTTCCATACAAACTTAGAGTTTATCTTGTTGCATTTCAGTGCTTTAGATTGTAGGGTGAGTCGTGAAGTCCATGCTGCCTCTCAAGCACTTCGACCTATCAGATCTTTTGTGAATAATTAGATTGTAGATTCAGTGCTTTAAGAGCAGCCTGGCTGTCTGAAATGATATTATGTTTTTGTTCACTAGAGATTTGTTAGTCAGCTCTCTTACACACAATTCCATAGCTAAGACTTCCTGAAAGATTATAGTATAACGACCAAGACTAATTGATATTTCAGTTTCCTGCTGATGATGGGATGTTTAAATATCTTAATCCTTCTTCTGTCACTTCCTGGTATTATATGATCGCGATGCGCAACTGATATAGCTTCTTCTTCTTCTTCTTCTTACGTTAGGACTACGTCCTGTGTTTGCCTCAAAGATTGCCCAAAAACAATTGGGACGATGAAGACCAGCTATCATACCATCTTTTTGGTGGGCTTCCAGTTGGGCGTGGTGTGTTGGGCCGCTTCTCTCTCACAATTTTTGCCAGCCGGTCGTTTGGCATTCTGCCTGTAGAGGTCAATAGGTGGATTGAGTAGCTTATTGACCAATACAGCCGGTCCCAAGCCCGGAAAAAAGAGGAGGGTTCCAAGTGAGGCCAGCGACCTGCTTGGGTAAAAAGACAAGTGCTCCTAGAACCAAAGGAACAGCCTCGGAACTGATATAGCTATCCCTCAAAATTTTCCAAATTTTTTAACCGCTTCGTGCAACTGACTAGTCTCGAGAAATACGTTATTTGGGTAGATTTAGCGTATCCAAACATTCAAACCTTTCCAAAATATTTATACAGTTTATTTTAATTTGGTAATTATTTGGTCTCATAAAATTAATTGTAGCCTGAATACGGTCCTCCTGTAGCTCTCAATTATTAAGATAGCTACTACTTCCAGTCATAACTAGGAAACGCATAGCCTTCGTTTCCAGTCTACGGTTAGAGAAATCTTGTGGGTTGTAATTGCCTTCAACTTGAAAAAGTTACCGGCGACGCATGAAAGATAAAGATTAAAATATTCCGACATCAAAATTGCTGGAGCGCTCAGCATATATGAGACGCGACCACTTTCTGGCTGAGAAATATTACCATATTTGTCATCGTCACAAGTAACTGAGGAATTTTTATTATATTTTTAAATTTGTGACTTTTATATTGTTTTCAAAGTAGGTACATTAAATTCCAAATATTTTTTTTTATGGCCAATGGATGACGCAATGTCTATTTAGACAGTAACTATAGTACTAATATTGTTTAACTTGGGTGGGATAAGGCTATACTTTTCACACCCGGGGGTCATTCAGGGTAACTAACTAACAGAAAAGGTAGACCACGGTTCAGTTAGGAAATGTTTATTTTTGGTTAGGTAACAATGAATTTACTTAAAGCTAGCTAAAACTATAGTTTTAAATTGCATACTTTGGTAAATGTCAGTAACAGGTTGTATACAGGCAGCTTTTAGCAGGTGTATTAAGTAAAAAGGGAGGGAGATTATGGATTTTTATTAGTTCCCTTTACATTTCTTCTCCATGCTGGGTATATTTTTTACATGCCAAGAAAATGTGATCCAAATCACATGTACAATTGCAATTATTCTACTGAGGTGGGCAGGATAGCAACCATGGCCAAATTTAAGTCTACTAATGGAGAAGTGTATATCTTGTAGGCTTGCTACGACAATATGCATGCCATAAGTGTCTCCATCTGTCTTTCAATTTAATTTAATTTTGATTTATGCAGTTATCAATGGTGATCTTGTTACAAATTTTAATCCAAACTCTTTTTGGACTAGCTTATTTATAATCAGTTTAAATTTTGAGATAGTTTGATTTTTAAAAGTGGCTTTAATATCGAACTTATGCTCGTGAGAACTGATAAGGATTATTACTGAATTTTTGTGTCGATGTCGTTCAATAAATTCAAGAGCTTTAAAAATTTCAATCGCTTCAGCGGAAAAAATAGAAAATTCCATATATAATCTCTTTATGCGTGAAATATTTGACAAAACATACCTATAGTTACTATTTGAACAGTACATGCATTGTATTTTAAGTTATATGTATGCTTGCTGTATTTGTGTGATTTATTTTACGATTTACGCTTCTGGTGTATGTAGTTGTTTAATTTATTGGGTATTCGGTATCAACATTATTTCTTCGAATAAAAAATCATGTACTTGGGAGTACAAGTTATAGGTTTTAATGATTTTTGTCCAGCATTTAATTTGTCCATTTGCAATAAGCAAAAGGATACTTCTACGAAAGCTTTATTTTTGCAAAAAATCCTTTAGGCGTACAAAATTAATTTTATCAAATTCTCCATGAATGATTTCGTTTTTTTGCAAACTTCGTAGCTTTTTTTATTTTATTTTGCACATTTCCGAACGAAGAGACAGGATAGGACAAAATGTGACAATGGACCACTATAATTTTAAAAGAGTCCATGAGTTTCAATATTTGGGAGCTACAATCACCTCAGATAACAATATAACACAATCGGTGCTGTTTTGCGCTACAAAAAATAATGAAATCGAAAAATGTAACCCGCCTTACGAAAGTAACAATTTATCATGCAATTATAAGACCTATAATGGCATATGTATGTGAAACATGGGCGATGACAAAACAAAATGAGAACCGACTAAAAATCGCAGAACGAAGAATTCTTAGAAGGATATATGGACCAATCAAGGACAACGCCACACAACAATACAGAATGAGAAATAACAGGGAAGTGCAAAAACTATATAACCAACCAAATATAGTAAAAATAATAAAGGCAGAGAGATTGAGATGGGCCGGACATGTGAACAACCCCGGGTTGTAAGTTGCAAAGAGAGAGAATATTTTCGTTTTATTCGAAATTCGGTAAAAATTTTTGTTTGCCCTTACCCAATTTTTTTTGCTTATTTTCTTTGAAATATAAATAGTCGGCACGTGTATCGACGATTTTTACTTATAGTAGGATACCACAAATGTATGGAGTGACTCATATTTTCAACGTAGACCTTTGCGGGTCAAAGGGGAAAGAAAATCAACGAGTGGTTATTATTATATTATTAAAAATAATCTTAAGCATTTGAGAACGAATTAGATGTCACAAAAATTCTTTTCTTATTTTAAGATGCTAAGATGACAAAAAACCGGCAATAATAATTATCGAATAAGTTCAATACAAAAAAAATGTTACATTTATGTTACTTTGTTGACGGCACTACAAATCACATTTTTTACGTCATTTAATTTGAAAGTAACATTGTTCCTTGCTACTTCATGTTTTATTCGAGCCCATACAAGTTCTATTGGATTTAACTTACAGTGGTAATCGAAGTACAATTACGCCTCATTTTTGCGCCATTTCATTTACTACATATTTGATATATTTATCTTTATGACATCGTACTAAGTTTAGTTATTCGATTTTCGAAATTGGTTCATTAAATTTAATATTTTTCTTAGCAATCCAATCTGCTTCGGAAACCTTTACAAAAAACTACATAATGTAACTTCCACACTAACATTTATATTTTTTTCTCTGGCTCCAAGTCCTTTAAACAAATTTCTGATCATGGTTTTTTCTTCGGGTGTTAAATGGTGACGTTTACTTTTGATATCCGGTTTACTATTACTATTCTCACTCATATTTATTATTTGTCACCAAATTTAATTGAAACTAAATTACTACAATTCACACTTCCAATTATATCGAAGATCAACGAAGAAATAAAAACAGTGTTTATTACAAACTTCAAAACTATGAGTCGACGATAAGTACTGCACGTAAAAATATACAATAAAAACTAAACATAAAAACGCCTTACCCTAATAATACAAAAAAATTCCGGTGTTTGCTTTACGAAATCCTTGCAGCACGTCTATGAAACTTCCTTAGCGATAAAATCCAAGACAAAAACTACCTGTTTAATGGCGATGTTGCCAATAACGTAGCTTTAATTTGCGACCTCATTGTTGATCTCGTTTATTATCTGCTGTTAGAGAAAGATATGACTACAACCATACAGATACCTTCAAGTTGAATCATACACGCTGACAACGTTTCATTTTGCATCTAACCCTTAATTGTTTAGAAGAAATTTAAACAGTTTAAAAATAAAACACTCAAATTAACAAAAAAATTTCAGCAAAATGAGACCTGTTCGGAAATCAAATAATAAACAAATAAATAAGTTATTCAAAAATTATATGAAGATAGGGATTTTGTCAATTTCTATGAAACTACCTAAACGTATAGTCTTTCACCCTTTCAACATCTAGTACGTCTTCATCATATTCTGAAAACAACATAAAAATTGACTTCGTGAACCTTGATTTCCATTCTCTGATAGACAGTTTCGGCACAAAAAGTCTATTACGGTATTTGTTATCAGTACTATAATTTGACTTAATAACAACAAATTTTTGCATCAAAGCGTATCAACCGCCCGCAAAAAAATATAACCTATTAGAGTGAATCTTAAAAGAGAAATTACCACTTTCTTATTCTAAAAAGATATTTTGAATTCATGGTAAACAGCGATACAATAGTCTCATTTTTTCTTGATTTTTTTTATGGAGAATCGATTGTTTGCCTTCCACTTCGTTCTGCAGACGCTTGGCAGGAAAGGCATTTCTGGGGATACCTTTTCAAAAAAATTAATATTTGTGAGAAAAAAATTTGCAAACTTACCCAAACCTCTGCATATTTTTGGGTAAAATTCCAAAGGTACCTAGATCTCACCTTTCCCAAATAGAAGTTAAAAAAAATCTGAAATTATTTTAACGACCTTCGAGTAATCTTATTTTCACCTTTCTGTCCACCCCTTCTTAAAGTACAAGCGTTAGTTTCATGAATAAATTTAACAAATTCATCACAGTTGATGGATGCAAAAATAAAAAACGGTATTCTCTTTGATAATCCCTCTACCTGCTTTTAATTTAAAACAAAAAAAAATTTATTCCCGTTTTTTTAACAAGGTATGATTAAATTCAGTATGAATTCATACAGAAAGCAAATTCTGAACCTACTGATCCAATCATACGTTTTTACAATCGATGAAACCTTAATTCAACCGATTTTGGAATATCTCTTTTATATATATATATATATATATATATATATATATATATATATATATATATATATATATATTCAAAATGCCCTCTCAGAAATTTGCTTCGTAAAATTGAAATGTCTTGTCATCTATGTCTGTATTTACTTTCCTTTTATGTCCGTGTCCTTTGCGAATGTTAAATCTTTTTCAAATTCAAGTAATATTAATTTCTATCTTTTACGGTTTCCGAATCATTTCATCGTCAGGGATTATAATTGCTCCATGGATCTTGATAACTGAACATTTGTAATCTAATTGGCAAGATTGGTTTTTTTATACACGTGCAAAATTCTTATTAGAAATTAATTACTATTGATAAACATCTCACATAGTTAAATTCGACGGAGAGGGATTAGAACGTCTACCAACACGACGATTGCCGAACGGCTCTGCTTGACGATTTCAAAGAAGTACGCGCGAAACATTTAGTGCGGTTGTGTTGGCGGTTTTGCTGTTCTTGTATTTTTTTTTGCAAAACACAAATTTAAAAATGTATAGAATGAACGGTAAGGAACATTAAATTTTTAAAAGATGAAGCACAACATGGCTTGGCTGCGACAAAAATATCAAAGAAAATGTATCGCAGAGTTCGCGATTAAACTACCTACTCCTCGAGCCTTTATTGTTAATTTATCTCTACTGCTCTTTATAATAAACTGTCCCATAGCTAGGGGTGTAGCTACCGCTGTAGTAGTTTCAGCAATAAATCAGAGCCCCCCGCTTACGCATATGGTGCCCCTTTGCCCCATATGCGTGAGTAAAAATTGGTAAAATTTAATTCACATATTAGTAAAATTATACAGGGTGTTTCAAAAAAAGGTGAACCAGTCTTTAGGATAGGTAGAAAACTGAAAAATAATTGGGGTTTGCTTGTCGCGTAAATGAGACCTCATTGATAAAACGGATACATGTTAAAAACTTGGGATTGAGGGCTTTCCTACCTTGTAACGTTTTAAAAAAATTCATTCTGATCGGTATATCTTGATTTTCTCCAAGTTTGCCATGGAAAACTGACATTTATTGATAGTGATGACGATAAGTCAACAATAATTAGATTTTTGAAACTTTGTTTTTTGTAAAATTAGATATTGTTAATCGAAATGTACTCAAATGTTGAATACTGTTATTATTATATATTATATCGATATCATTAATAAAAGTATAAATAACTTTATAAAACTATCTTATAACTTTAAACTACACAAAACATATATTATACAAAATCAAAGATCAAAACCGATATTTTTATATCTGACACTGACAGACTGATTTTAGAATTGTATATAGAATAGTGAAGTGAACACTATATGGAAGTCCACTTTTATAGTTAATAAATAATAAGTTTGTAGCTCTTCCAATAAATACACCGACATATTATTAATCTTAGGCGAGTGTTTAGGAAACTCTAGTGTAGCTGTTACGCGTTATGCAGAAAAGTTTCCTAGAAGGAACTTACCAAGTAAAATACATTTAGAGCCATTGGACGACGTTGTCGAAAAACTAGGAATGTGAGACAAAAAAAAATAAATTCTAGTTGGTCAAGACAAACAAAAACCATTAATAAAGAAAATATTAATTTAAATTAAGTTGATCAAGATCCAACAGTTAGCGTAAGGAATATGGCAAGACAAACAAATGCGACTTCTTCAAGTACTTAAAGGATACATAAAGAGCAGCAGCTACATCCTTATCATTACAGACAAGTCCAAGAGCTCTTGCCAGACGATCTTCCGATTAGAGTGGATTTTTGTCAGACATTACAAGAAAGGACAACCCTCAATACACATTTTTTAACATGTATCCGTTTAATAGATGAGGTCTCATCTAAGCGACAAAAAATTTGTAATCCAAATAATGCATACTAATTAATAATAATTAAATACTTTATCATTACTTTATACCAGCAACGGTTATTCATAATTTTAAAATAAAAATATTCCAAAAACGGTACACAGTATCCAGTTTTACCAAGAGTACCTTTTTGTTGTAAAATTGAATGATGTTAAAGTTCACTTAAAATTTTGATTAATAAATCTAACCTTAAAAAAGTTATGTTCAATACTACTTGGTACGAACCGTGTAACTAGTGCCCTCTATGAGAGTAAGATATAAAAACAAATTCATGGGATGTATCAGCTTCCAAAACATATTCGTATAAATATTTATTACAATGTTTCCAATAGTTTCGGCAAAATCGTAATAAATGTGTATACATTTTTTTCTTTAACGCCCTTTATCTTGAGTACCTACGGATGGCGTTACGAAAAATTTTTATCACGCAAACCCCAATTATTTTTTCCTTTTTTACCTATCCTAGAAATGGGCTTTTTTTTGAAACACCCGCAAATACTTCCTTCTGAAATTTGATGACAATGTCGAGCAGTTGCAGTCATTTGTTGATGTCTGTGTATACCATTCCTGATAACAATTTTCCAATTGTTCGACATCTGTATGACAGATGGTGAGTTCGAATGATTTAGAGCAATATCTTTATCTCTTTGAAAATATTTACACGCCACATTATCACTATCGGGTCTAATCAATTAAAAACGGGGCTTTTGGCACCACAGATCAATAAACAATTATATTGACGAGCTTTGTTTACTAAAGAGATAATGCACATTGCAATCGCTGGTTTTATGGGCTTTTTTATTATCGTTAAATTTTCAGTCTGCAGTTTTTGGACTCCAAAATTTTTAACATCATTTGTAGGCTTTATTTTATTTAGCTTATGGCATGACACATATAAATAAAACAGAATTAAAATATAAAATACACACAAAATAAAATAAAGATGTAAAGTTTAACAATCAACATCAAGACAAACATAATAGTAAGTGTATAAACACAAAAAAGTAAATATAAAAATAACATGAGACAAAAATAGATATTGAGCATCATAATTCCACGAATCAGCTAAGACTGTATAATGGAGGCCTGGCCTGCGGGTTGTGCGGCGGGGATCCGGGGGCGGTGGAGCGCTTGCTGTGCTGCTGCGGTGCGCTGGGGGAAATGGGCGGTCCTTGGGTGACCACATTGTTTCCACCCAGTACAGAACTTGTACAAGGTACAAATGTACTGGATTGGGTGCAGCGTGGTTCTAGGTCCCGGGAACTGCCTGTCGTTTTCGGACCAGTGCCTCGCGGCGGCGCAGTTTGTGTTTTGCTGTTTTTGGGTCCTTGCCGGGTGGTCTGCTGGTCGGGTCTCCATTGTACAATAATACAAAAACACATAGGCAAGATACAATGGGCCAACAGGCCTAAGTGTCACCGAAGGCAATAGCCAGATAGACCTAAGAGTTTTTAGTGAGTAGTCCTGACACAGTCAGTGGAGTCTCACAGTAGACCTTGAGCTTTCGGACTCATTACCTCTCCATAAAAGATTTTCTTTACCTCTGAAAAAAAAAATCATAATTCCACACTCAGGTTTCGCAACCATTGCACAGCCTGTGGTATGGCCCTCAAGAAGTCGTCATCAGTGCCAGTAAATTTTTTGAGTGGGCAGTCGTTAACAATATGATGAATGGTTTGTTCTTGAGCACCACAGTTATACCCGGGGTCGGGTCTGATTTTCCATTTATATAAGGAAGCTCCATAATGGCCATGACCTGTCCTTATTCTAGTGAATGCTACCCAGGTTTTCCTTGGTAGATGAAACCCCGCCGTAGGGTTTGGAGTTTCAAGTAGAGGGTATAGTCTGGGATTTACTTTTTTTCCCCAGTTCGAACGCCAAGTTTCAGCATCACCACTTAGGAGTTGTAACGCAGTCTTTACAGGAGGATTTCTTGATTTAAGTCTTCTAAATTCAATTTAGTCTTGGTAAATAGGAGGGACAGGGTTGTTAGAAATCTTTCTAAACTCTCTTATCAGTATTTTACGTCTTCGTATTTTGAGTGGTTCGATGTTACTAAGGACTGGTAGCCAGTAAAGTGGAATGGTTTTAATAGCACCAAAAATTATTCGCATTGTTTGGTTTAGCACCACGTGCGGCCTGTTTAGCCAAGCCTACAAGCAGTATTCAGCAACGATTTTTAATTAAAGGGGGACACTTTTTTCTGGTATTTTTTGGTCCACTTTTTTTAACCCCAAGCGAGGGTAAGAGATACCCCAAAATTTTTAAATGACATTGGGGTCGAATAAGATGTCTTTTAAAAGCTCTGACAATTCTCTTTACAATAGTCTTTAAATTTTACATATCCTCCCAATACTTTAAAAAAAATTACATGTTAAAAATCCAATTATTTTAGTTGCTTTTCTTCTTAGTCTAACGTCGAGAACGATGTGTAGTGATCACAAGTTAATGTCAGGTGTTATTTTTTAGAACTCTTCTCACAGTCTCTCGCCATTTCCCACGGTCAGCAGCCGTTCTAATGGCTTCTAGTGGACGCTCGGTTACTTTTGATACAATGTCTGTCCATCTAGATGGGGAGCGTCCGCGTTTCCTCTTGCCAAGTGGTTTGCCCTGGACAATCAGTCTCTCAATGTTGTCGTGACGAGTTATATGTCCGAAAAAGTTCAGTATTCCCGCTGATGTCAAGCTACTAAGATGGTTTGATGTTTTAATCTCGTTCAGCACTGAAACATTGGTCCGATGTGCCGTCCACGGTATTTTTTATTTTTAGCATTCTTCGCCATACCCACATTCCAAAGGCGTCGACCCGACGCCTGTCGGCTGCATTTATAAACCATGTCTCGAAAGCGTACCAGAAAATGGAGAACACTAGGGCATGGACCAGTGATTTTTTGGTATTGATGGATATATATCGATCTTTCCATATTTTATGTAATTGGCTCATAACTAATCGGCCAAGTTGAATACGACGGCAGATTTCCATCTCGCAGCTGCCGGAGGAGTGGATAAGGGCACCCAGATAAATAAACTGATTTACCACTTCACAGTTGGCAATGTGATGTGGTCTGTTTGATGTTTTATCCGTTCTATCAACTATCAATACGTAAGATTTGGCATAGCTAATTTTTAGACCGTACTCTTTTGATGTTCTCTCGAGTCGTTGTATCAGTTCTGTAAGTTTTTTTGCTGAGTTAGCGATCAGAAGAGTGTTGTCAGCAAATCTAAGATTTGAAATTGTTTCCCATTTATGGCAAAGCCTCCATCCCACTCATCAAGTATCTCTCTCACCAAACATTTCGTGTATATATTAAACAAGAGAGGTGATAAAATACACCCTTGTCTAACTTCCTTGGTTGCTAACTTACTACTTAATTGATTAAATGTTTAAACTGATGACCGCCCACTTCCATACAATAATAAAGATTTTGTTCAAAACGTTTACGCACATTCCGAAGAATTTCCGGAGTAATTAGACCCCACTCCTGCAAATGGCTCTGTTTAGTTTAAGGTTGGCCACCCTGTATATTTTTTTATAAAAAAGAAGTTGCCAATGGATCTTAAAAGAGGAGGTCTTCTCAATGAAACTCATTTATAAAAAGAGGGGGTTACTTTGATATAGCTCCAAAGCCAGCGAAGTAGTTTATGAAATAAATATTCTAATTTCTTTTCTGTAAACAAAAAAAAGTATTTGCTCTTAAAAATAAGGCTTCATTTTGCCCCATTCAAGTCATTGGTAAAGTTGGTCACAAACCTCTCGATAAATTTCCAAAAGTTATTGGAACAATCATCGTGTAGGTTACTAATTATTTAATAGGTATCAGTGCGCAATATGCAAGACAATTTAGTTCCTAAGTTAGTTAACGAAATTAATGCGGTCCTTTATCATTGCAAATCCCACTCAGTTTCTAACAAATCGTATTTAGTCATCACGTTGCGAATTTAAATTCAATTTCACGCGGGTCACCCAGACCTTTGTACGATAATTGGATACGCATTCTGAAAAGGCGAGCAACTGGTTTACTAACTGAAATTTTCAGAATTACTTATTAACTACTGTGATCGACTCGAGTCAGTTTCGGGATTAAAATTATTGGTTAATTTATGTCCCCCATAACTTGGCGAAACAAAGTTGATGAAATTAATTTTTGCAATTTGTTGCTAATTTGTTACGACTTGCTATGACTCTTCTTTGTCATGGAGTTCTTTTTTAAACTATTTAACTATACATAAGTGAATTCCGTTTGATTATTTTTATAGTAGATTATAATTTTTTAAATTTTCTGTTTAATGTAAAAGTACTGCATCAACCTCTAGGGTTGTTAGCATTACAATACATTGTTTGTTAGAATGGTTGCTTCAATATTGTTAAGCATATTAATGTATAGTACGACCAGAAAGTATTTGGAACTAGAAAAAAAATCAACAAATAATAGTATTTTTTTTTAAACAATTTATAATATTTTCTACAAAACAAATTACGATCTTACTTGCTAATTCACTTAATATGGTTGCAATCCCGTTATTTTCCATCCAAGTTCTTGAATATAAGGAAATGTGACAGCGTGCGTTGTCTTGTTGCAATCTTCAAAGTATTCGTTGTTTGTGCAAGGTTTTCATTCAGAATTGTTTAGTAGCGTACACTATCTACTGTACTATCAATAATGCTTAACTTAGTGACACCACGTGATGAAATCTCTCCCCAGACCATATTTATTTGATATTTTGATTTTTGTTCCGTAGGTCTAGCTCTGCTAAGTATCCGTAAACGATTGTCACCCAGTTGAAAAGATGCTTTGTCTTTAATGAAATTTTTAAAAGTATCCTCTTAAAATTTTTCGCAAAATGGTATCCTTCTTGGTTTTCTTGGCGAATGGTTTCGGAAGCAATAGGTATTCCACGTTGCCTATCAAATCTTTTTGCGATTTTTCGAAGACCCAGTCGCGGATTTCTACGACTTATCTGGAGTAAAAATCCGGTCTTCGTGGTCTTCCTGAAACTTGGGCATGTTCTAGACCAATAACATTTCTTATGCGTTTCAGCACATCGTAAACCGTCGACTTGCTTAGTCCTGTCAAACGCACAAATTGTCTCACATTCGTAACTCTACTACGATAGCCTACTACGATATTAGTTCTTTTAATTCATTTAAAATTAAAATCCATACATACATACATATAGTCACGTCTTTTTCCCGTATGGGTAGACAGAGACCGCTTCCTTCCGCTTGCTACGGTTCTTACACACATCTTTTGCTTCCTCTACTTTCATCAGTGCTCTCATACATGTTCTTCGGTTGTTGGTACTCGTGACCTGGCCTTTCTTTAAAACAATGTTAATCTGATCGAGATATGTTCGCCGACTTGGAAGACATTTAAAAATAATAATACGAATTGTCACATCTTTTGTTGCTTTCTAAATAACGTTAATAGATTTTCTTTGTTGCAGGTAGTCTACCACCACTGGCTTTATAATTCAACGATGGATCTCAAGATAGTATATCTAATTATAGGTTATATCGTTTCGGCGATAGCACAAGAAGACTGGGAAAAACATTGCAACAAATGTCACTGCTTATGGATAAGCGGCAAGAAGACTGCGAGTTGCGCAGGCCGAAATTTCGACACGATCCCCAACGATTTGAGCGGGGAAATTAGAGAAGTCGACTTCTCCAACAATTTTTTTTACTCTTTAGAACAAAAGGTGTTCGATAAAGCCCACCTGGTAAACATACACAAATTAAAATTGCAAAATTGTACGATAGAAAAGGTGGATCAGTGGGCGTTCACCGGTTTGGGTTTGGTGATAGAATTAGACTTAAGTATGAACAATATCGTAACTTTGAGCAACAATGTTTTTCGACCCACCGTCAGGTTGAGAACTTTAATATTGAGCCAGAACAAAATACAAGTATTAGAAGAAGAATTATTTTATAACCTGACTTATTTACAAAAATTGTTGGTGGATCACAACGAAATCGAAGTAATATCTTCCAAGACGTTCCAAAATCTACCGAAATTGAATCACGTTTCTTTTTCTTTCAACAAAATTCAACGAATTACCTTCGATTTGAAAGAGCTTTTACCGAAATTGAGCAGCCTAAACATCGAGAACAATCCCTGGATATGCGATTGCAGGTTGGAAAACTTCCGAAGAAGCGTCATCAAAAACAACCTTATAACATCCGAGATCATTTGCGTTGGTCCGTCGAGATTAAAAGGCAGATCGTGGGCGGAAGAAAAAGTGATATTTGCTTGCACTCCGAAAATAGTCGAAGTGGGTCCCAATAGCGTAATCAGAGCTGCGACAAATAACATCACTCTTACGTGCAAAGTAAAAGGTGATCCCGCTCCCGATGTGGATTGGATGAACAACGGTGTCATCATCGAACGAGATCCCAGAAAAGATAAACAAAAATACGTTACTTCCAAAGACACAACAAACGGATACACATGGAACAACTTAACCATAGTTAACATCGGTTACAAAGACAGAGGGGAGTATAAGTGCATTGCTAAAAATCCCGGTGGAGAAAATGAGCGAAACGTCACGTTAGAGATTCCCCCAGGAATACTTACGGGTGGCGGATTCGTAGGAACTCTATCCACGAATACATACCTAGTTATCGGATTGGCAATAGGGATTATCGTCGTGCTTTTTATCGTCCTGATTATACTGTTCTGCTTCTGTAAGAAGAGTACTCACGGTTTTTACTCAAAGAGACGATCGCATCCGAACACCTCGGAAGAATACATCAATATGAGTGGTGGTCAAGCGGAAATTAAAAAGGGATTGATCACAGATGTTAATCCTGTCACAAAACCACCTCGCACGACGGTGTCGCCTTCTGTTGTCAGTGGAGGGACAGAAGTTAGTGATGCAAAGAAAAATTTGTTGGACAACGAATCTGTTTTCGGTAAGCTTTTTTTATTTAATTTAATATTTTTATGAACTTTTCTCATTTCTCTGTCTATTCCCTCTCTCCAACTCTTCCTAGGTCTTTCTCTCTTTCTTCTTCCTTGAGAGTTCCAGTTGATGACTTTTTTTGGCAAACGGTCTTCGTCCATTTTTTGCTCATGTCCATACCATTTAACTTGTTTTATTCCAATATTCCTGCTGCACGCCTCCAGAAGTGTAACTATGCTTTTGACAATACTATTGTATATTCGGTGTTTGTTATGTTTTGAAATATGTATATCCCACAATACTCTGTTTAGTACGAACTTATGAAGTCTCCTCGTTTCCTTTCCTAATTTATAGATAGGTAGATTGCAGATTGTTGGGGGGGTCGTGAAGGCTAAGCAGCCTCTCAAGCACCTCGACCTGTCAGATTTTTTTTGGATAACCCTTAATCTATTCGAGGCCCGTACAAAGTTTATCGATTTCCTGTGAGCTAAGTTCCTGACATCGGAGGGCTTTAAGAAGGCCCCTTCCAGAAACTTAAATCTCTTGCAGAAAAGCGCTGGGCATTCGCAAAGCAAATGTTTTGCAGTTTCAGCGAAGTTCTCTCAGTAGCGGCATCAATCACTATCTGTTTTGCCCATCTTTTGCAGGTGATACCTCAGAGGGCAGTGTGCAGTGAGGAGTCCCGTCACCAGTTTTAAGTCTTTCTTGTCCAACTCGAGAAGCTGTTTAGTTTGAGTAATTAACAAAGAAAATTCGTCTCAAATGAAATCATCGAACTCTAATTTTTTTACTGATGATTTAGGCAGTCATCAAAAATATCGAACTTCACGACTGTTTATAGGAAACAACCCTTAAAACAACCCTTGCATTATATTTTTGCTCAGTTTTAAATTGGCTTGATTCCATAAAGCATTCCTTACCCACATCTCATTTTATAACTACCAAATACAACGGACTTAATTTTTCAAATGTCATAAACTAACCACGAAATTGTTTTCCGTAAAAATATTTTACGATGTCATAATTCGGGTTTACTTCGAGAAGAAGAAAAAAAAATTATCTCGATGTGGGTTTAGCACGTAAAAAATTTACGGTACATATTCCATAAGAATGACTGACCGTAAAATCGAAATGTGGGTCGTGGATGATATAACTGCGGAGCGTACTATATTTTCCATTTTCATATAATATGTGATCATGGATGAGGATAATATTTAGTTTTAACATTGCTATTAAAACTAACCAAATTCGAATCAAATTGCTCTGGTCCCTTTGACGACAACATTATTCACTTTTAGTTAATTAATAAGTTTGTTTATAGGTAAATATATGGACCAGTGTTTTTCAACCCCTCCAAGGGGGTAGCGATCGCAGGCCAAATAAAAGTAAAAAGCGAGGATAGTGTAGATTTTACATCACAATAAAAATACAACAATTTTAGTAAGATATATTGTGTTTATTTTTTAATAAATTGTCAAATAGGGGATGGCATATTTGAGACGTAAACAATTAAATCAGTTAACCATTGAAGATAACACCAGTTTACAAAGATAAAAATAATCTTAAAGCTTCTCTTGCCAGCTCTGTGTATTATTCTCTTCTCTTAATCCAGAAGACGTTAATCGTTTGGGAATCTTACTTTAGGAATGTGTCAGGTGCTAAATCTATAACATTCTCATAATTTTGGTGAAAAAATACTGGAAAGTGTAGCCCAAATGTCAACTCAGTTTTATCGTTAGACCTCTGCAGATCATTGTAACACACATTGTAAATTAAATAAAAGTATTTACATGAGATCCTTGTTGTCTTATGTCATCAATTTGCTCGGTGTCTTCTTGCTGTGCTGGCTGGTAGGCCACCTCTGTTACTGGAGCGTATTGAGATGTAACCAGCAGACCTGTTAAAGGATTTATCGTCAATGGTTGTCCTCCAAATGTTCCTTGTTATTTCTCCAACACATTCGCCTATCAACGATTGTTCCGAAACAATTTCGTCGAAAATATTCCAAAAGAAAAGACTTGTCCCGCAGTCTTTTCTTTAATCACTGACATAGTTTTAATTTGGACTTAGGTGGTCGCCAGAATTTTTTTACTTGTAAAAGGTCAAGAGAGTTGAAAAACACTGATGTAGGCAATTTTATGAGATAACTACCAGTGATCATGTGTGATGCGTGGTTTTCGAGATATAACAAATAAACCTCAAAAGGTGGAGATTACAGAAAAGTGACATTCAATAATGGTGGTAATGTTTAATTTGTTTTAACGTTTGTTATAATTTTATATTGTTCGTGTCACTTTTTTGATGTAGTTTAATTTTTCAGACCTCGACGACGAGACGCGATCCCTGGACTTCGACCAACCTCTTCTTCAAAAATCGCAAATTCTCCTCGACCCAGGACACAACCTTTATCCACCAGATTTGTTACCGTTTCCTCCAAGAGGGCATCAGATATCGCCAGCTGGTAGTTCGGCATCGACTGTTGCGGACACAACACGTCTTCCTTCCCATCACGGCCCACAATCGCCGCTCCACAGCCCCATTTACGATCAGCTGAACCTTTATCGAACTTTACCATACTCTAGGTCCCATTCGCCGTTTGTGGGAACTGCAGTTAGAGTTCCCCGCGCCGGTTATGTTACCATTCCAAGACGTCCGCGAATGCAAAGCTGGAGCTCCGAACCCCCAAACGCCGGCGAACTGATAGCAGAGCCGTTGTATGATAATCTAGGTGTTAGAACTACTGCCGATGGCGCCACCAGTACGTTATCGTTAAATAAATTGGACAGTAATAGCAGCACGCCTAGATCTAATAGATTGTTAAGTCCGACCAACTGCGATCCGATAGCGGAAAGTCACGAAACTCCTGCCAGTCAGCTCATTGCCAGCCAAACTCTTCCTAGAAATTTAAATGCCAACAAACTAACGCCGTCGAAGTTACAGTGGACCAAAGCCAACGCGGAGGCTTTGAGGAGTCCCGAAAAGAGAAACTCCACATCATCCTTGCCACCGGACGGACAGCCTATGAAAAAAATCCCTCCCAGACCGCCGCCGAAGCCAAAGAAGCGCGTTTCGACCGGCCCATTGTTCGAGGACGAAGGAGAAGATGGAACGGAAGTGTGAGATTGGCTAAAATCAGTGCGCGTAGCACTGGTTGCGACATAACGAGGTCCAAAAACGTAGTGACAGGGTTAAAGAGACAGCGTGGACTGAATTATGTTAAATTTCTTTTTTTTTACGAAACAGTGCCTTAAAATAATGTGAACAATGAACAATAAAATAAAAATAAATACTTCTTACTTTAAATCAATTTAAATAATGCTTCGAGTCCCTTAAATGTTATGCATGTTATCCTTCGGGCTTCCACTTCGACTGACGCTGTAAAAAAAAACAATCTTTATTGAGCGGAAAGTAGAATTATAATTTTTATTTTTGACATTAAATAATTTTTTTTATTAATTTATATGATTATAAATACATTAACTGTCTATAATGTGTGTTAAAAGTATGTACCGTTTGGTATTTTTATTGTATGTATAAAAAAGGCCTGCAATTTTTATCGTTGTGAATTTTTCTTACGGTAAAATTTCAATTTGTTGAGTTAACGATATTTGAATTTATTAACACCTCATTTTGTTAACAAAAATATTCAATTTTACGCAATTCTACAAAATAAACTAAAAAATTTAAAAAAAACGTTACTGCCCATATTTAATAATAAAAAAACCATCAATTTTATTAAAAAAAAATAAATTTGCGAAAATATAAATTTATAATTTGCCCAGTCAAACCAGGTTATTTATAATTATTATTTATAAAAACCAAAATTCTTCTCTACAGGGTGTTTAAAAAAATGTAACCCCGTCTCTAGGATAGGTAGAAAATTAAAAAATAATTGAGGTTTGCTTAGTAAAAAATTTTCGTAACGCCATCCGTATTTAAGATAAAGCATCGGTTATTACTTCATAATTAAATTAAAATATTCCGAAAACGGTAAACAGTATCGAGTTTTACCAAGAGTACCTTATTTGTGTAAAATTGAATGAAGTTTAAGTTCACTTGAAATATCTGGTTAATAAATCTAACCTTAAAAAATTTATGTTCAACACTACTTGTTACGAACCGTGTAACTAGCGCCGTCTATGAGAGTCAGATATTAAAACAAATTCATGGGATGTATCAGCTTCTAAAATATTCTTATAAAATTTCATTAATGTTTTTAGTAGTTTTGGTAAAATCGTAATAATGTGTATAATTTTTCTTTTTCAACGCCCTTTATCTTGAGTACCTGCGGATGGAGTTACGAACATTTTTTATTAAGCAAACCCCAATTATTTTTTAGTTTTCTACCTATGCTAGAGACAGGGTCACCCTTTTTTGAAACACCCTGAAGATTAAAAAATTAAAAATTAATGAATGTGGTAAATTTAAATATTTTTTACTTAAATAATAAATAAATAATAAATAATATTTAAATGAAATTAACCAAAAATCTCCGTATTTAAATGTCTTTAGTTTCTTCAGTAATCATTTTTGTAGGTGAAGTTCAAATCGGCACTTTTATGTGTCGTTTCCGATCACCTTGTATAGAAATAATAATAATTTAGTAATTTTTTTCATCCAGTATTTTATAAAAAAATTTAAGATGTTGTTCAACCAAAGAACATCTCAATATATTTAATGTTTTTTCTGTTAATTGATAAATGTACAGTGTGATTACTTTAGTTGGCTATATACAGGTGTATTCGAAAAAACGCTTGAACTCGTCTATTGGTATTTTTAGAAGCGCATTTTTTTCAACAATAACTTTCTATACAGGGTGCGTCATGTTTTTTGTAACAGCTGCCAATACCAACTTTCCGTATTTCAAATGCAACACCTTGTATTTTATTTAATTTTTGGATTCTTCATAAAATTCTAGACATATTTTATGAGCAATGTCCTATACCCATATTTAACTGTTTCGGAAATATTAAGTGTTTTTATATTTATTGCATAAATTAACATTTAAAAAAGAAATTCGCTACAACACGCTCAAAAACAAATAAGTAATAGCCAATAGGTACTGTTTATTTCTTGGTAATGTAAAAAATAAAAATAATAATAATAATGTCAATGTAGATGTTTAAAATATTTGCCGCGAACGTCTTGGCAGCATCCACATCATCATCAATCGACCAATCGCGTCCACTGCTGGACATAGGTCTCCCGTAGCTTTTTCCATCCTTGCCGATCCTGTGCTGCCTCTATACAGTTGGTCTTTATCCTTTTGATGTCGTTGGTTTATCTAGTTGGTGGACGGCTCAGTTCCATTTTAAGGTTGTAAGGTAACCGCGTCCGTCACTCCGGACCCCTCCTTTAATGTTATATTTGGGATCCTGTCTCTTAGCGATATACCTAACATCGACCTCTTCATTTTATTCTGCGCGATACTTATTCTATTTGTAATGTTCTTTGTGGGGGTAAGTGTTTTAGCCCCATATGTAAGCACATGTAACACGCACTGGTCGAATACTTTTCTTTTTAGGCATATTGGAATGGAGATATTGCGCAGCTTTCCAAAGGCCGCCCATGTTAGGCCTATTCTTCTCGTACGAGTTTGGTTGTCTCTACCAATAGAGATTTCGTGACGAAGGTATTTATAAGAGCTTACTTGCTCTATGCTTACTCCGCCCATCTTGATTGCCTCATTCATGACAAGATTTGTCATGTATTGAGTTTTGTTGGTGTTGATTTTGAGTCCAACAGAATTCGGTATTTTCCTGAGCCTCTGTAGCATTTGCTTTGCTTCGTCCATACTATCGCAGTATCCTAATCTTAAATAAAAATGTCGCAAGCATTATTCGTCTTCTTAAGACAGCTTTGTCAAACGGTTTAGTTTTATATATCATACTTTTGACATATTCCAAGTCTAATGACGTTAGATCAGCGGATCGTAATGGGGCGGTGCTCTATCTTGTTGAAACCATATCGTATTTGTTGGAGCTTGTAGGTTTGCTGGATCCGGGTATAAGTTTGTCAAATTTGACACGACATTATTTTGGAGCAGTGCTAAATAATTATCAATAAAAAAGGGACCTGATCTACAACGATTCCTGCCCAAACATTAACCTTTTCAGGGAATAGAGTATGTCTTTTTTTCATCCAGTGAGGATTTTTCCTAGACCAAATGCGGCAATTTGACGATTAGCGTGACCGTGAAGTGTTACGGCGCACTTATCAAAAAACAAAACGTGTTCTAATTGTATCACATTATTATCTAACACTGCCATCATTTATTCACAAAAATACAATTTTTTTATTAAAATCTGCTTCCATTAGCTGAGTTGGTGAAATTTTATACTGATTTTTTTTTAATATTCGACTAATCGATGAACGGCTAACATCGAACATTGGGGCTGCCAGTCGACTAGAAGTATGTGGGTTTTTCTCAAACTCAAGCATAATATCCAATTTTGTATCATTACTTATTGCATTGGCACCCCCGCTTTTTTTATCTGACTTACATGTCCAAGCTCGCGAAATTATTTTTTATTTTAGTAATTATCCCTTGGGATATAGATGGCAAATTTGTAAATTTTTCATGAAATATGCGTGTAACTTCCATTTGTGTCCGTGTGTTATCACCATAACCAATCATCTGTAGAATTTTTATTTTGTGCATTTCTGTTAAATGAACCATTTTTCTAAAATGCAGTTAACGAAATTCGAACGACTACTACAGACAACAATTTGCTAAGGCCAGACGTTTTACACAAAAGTAAACATGTTTTATTCTTCTTTTTAGGACGCCGTCTTCCTCCGGAGGTTTGCGATCCAACTGGCAATAATGATGTGCGAAACTGCACCCCTAAATATTTCTGTTGATGTTCTCCCGAACCATTGACGTAAGTCTCTGAGCCATGAAGTTTGTAGCTTTCCTACAGATCTTTTGCCGTTGATTTTTCCTCATAGATGAGTCTAAAGATCCCATAACGCTCTCCTCTCATTATGTGTCCTATGTATTGTAGCTTACACTCTTTGATGGCCAACATAAGCTCTCTGCCTTTATCCATTCGTCTGAGTATCTCCTCATTAGTGACCCTATCTACCCAGGACACGCGCAGCTCACGAAGGTACAGGTACATCTGAAAGGCGTTGATTCGGTTTTCCATTGATTGGTGGAAAGTCCAGCTCTCAGAACGATAGAGAATGACTGGGAATATGTAGCAGACATTTTTAATGGGTTTTTCTATTTCATAAAAAGAAACGCTGAGATGGTTTTTGCTTACTTTCTCATCATCGAGACCTAATTGGGAAATAAGTATTGAATGTGTTGTAGCGAATTTCTGTAATCAAATGTTTTTCTTTTTTTACTGTTAATTTTTAAAATAAATCTAAAAAAACTTAATATTTACAAAGCAGTTAAAGTTGGTTATAGAACATTGCACATGAAATTTGTCTAGAATTTTCTGAAGACTCCAAAAATTGAATAAAATATAGGGTGTTGCATTTTAAAAAAAAGTTGGTATTGGTCGCTGTTACATGGCACACCCTGTATAGAAATATTTTGTTGAAAAAATGCGCTTCATTAATGTTAGAAATATTTAAAAAAGTATTGATTGTGAATTAAAATTTAAAGTATCTCTTTATTAATAGTAACAATATAGTAACAATTTCATTTTTAGACTTTTTAATGGTCTAAACTTTCCATGCAATACAAGTTTTCTGTTTAGAAATTAGGTAAATTTGCTCCATTTCCTTTAATTATAATAACATAAAAAATTGAGTATTTTGTGTTTATATTTTTAATATTTTTTTACAATTATTAGTAACATTTACATTTTCACCTTTCTAGTCTAAAACCCTTTCTTGTTAAGTAGAAGAAATAACAAGGTTTATTTTGTATTATTAGAGCATAAATTTACCTAAGCAAATATAATATTATAATGCAAATATTATTATTGTGGAATGTTATGTTATGCTTATTCGTGAAAGTACAATGAAAACTATAGACCCGTGTAATAAATTTTGCTAATAACCCTACATTTTGTTGTTCGCATTAATTTATATGTAAATATTTTTTTCGACAAATCAATTACAACGTTGTTTAGACTACAATTATTCAATTATTAAATGTCATTTAAAAACTAGAAACGTTTTTATTGTCTTAAAACAAAAAGAAACTTTACCGAATGATTTGAATATTTTGGGATTTTATGACGGTGGAAAACTTTTTAAAGTAAAAAAAAGATTTAGTTTATCCTTATGGAATTGTGTTTCCCCCATTACATGAATTATTTGTTATTTTTATATGCTATTATACCTGTTTTAATTTTACTACTATTAATAAAACTACAAATTGGAAGGCCTGTTCTCTATAATCTTTAAAATATACGGTGTCTCAGAACTATCTGGACATATTACTTGAGAGCGATTATATGAGGACTTCAAAACTAGTAAAATAATTTGATTTAAACTTTTTATTATTGCTCTTTGATTAAATGAAATTTTACTGTTTTCATTTGTTTTTAGTTATTGCGTAAGCCTACTTTTTAATCGAAAGCTAGGAATGAACTTGCCTCACTTGTTCAATGTAAGAACTAGAATTTTTTGACCTCTCATATTTCTATTCTCAAGTGTTAACCAGCTAGTTCTAGGGCAGCATTTATGATGTACTAGTATTAAGATCAAGTTGCGACCAGACAGATTAAATAAAGTATAGTAATAATATTCTTATTTATGTATAATTAATGTAGTTGTATTGCACAGTATTTGTCTCCGTCAGTTGCTGGGGTGTTATTTTTTTTTTAAATAAGATGCTAATAAATTGTGAAATATATAAAAAATTGAAATCAATAAATAAATAAAGTATTCAATAATACAATGTTGGTCAGAACGAATGTAATGCATCCGCTAAGGATATTAATAAAAAAATGTATTTGTGATCAGTTATGTTCTGATCTTTCAATACCTAGTTAAAAAGTTTGTTTATTAGCTTGATAAAACATAAAGCATTGTAAAAAATCAATCAGGCAGTAAATATTAATTGGGACGCAAGATTTTGCAATGAGTTTGAGCATAGAAATTGGAAATATATCCTGTTTGACATTTGAATGTTTTTCGGGGGACCATTACTTTTATTAAGCAACTCTTTCTTGTTTATGTTGTACCTACGTAGTTCTGTAAAATACCTACTGGATAACTTTTTTTCTATTTTGTGAAAAACTAAGAACTTATCCGCTTTTATTTTAACAATTATTTTTCTGAATTATGGGGCTATATAGATAGTATAAAAATATACTTTTATATATAGGCTCCTAATAAAAATTTGACTGATTGTTCTTCATTCAAATTTGTTCGTTTTGACCAATTTAAAAATATTATCAATAGCTTTTCCAGCTATTTTTTTTATGAGATAAATATTACTCCTAAAATAAGCTGTGTTATTGGATTATACTGTGCAAAAAATAACTTTTATTAAAACAATTGTTTTTTAACGTTTTAAAAATAAAATACTTTAGTTTGTTTAAATTAGATTACCTCATCTTATCCCATACGTTTTCTATGAGGTTTAGATGTGGAAACTTCGCTGGCCAAGACATTATTGAAAACTATACCACTTAAGGAACATGTGAAAAAATATAACTAAATAATATTTAACAACCCAAATGTTTCAGTTTGGCGAAATTTAAACTAATGCTATATTATGCTTTATAGTATTTTTAATAATTTTATTCGGAATTTAAAATACAAGGTGCTTTTAAATGTGACACGCTTTTGCATTTTACTTGTTTCATCAATTAAATGTACAAGTATTTGAAAAAAAATTAAGTAACTTTTAAGTTAACTTTTTTATAAGACACACCACTAGTGAAGCAACTAATTTTTTAATTTTTTCCTTGAGCATATTTTCGAAGTGTACTTTCTACAATTTATACAATATTTAAAAATAAGTTAGATATTGGATATTTTTTTTTTAATATCACAACGGATCTTTAAAAGTTTGTCTTCATTTAAAACCACCTTAAATTTTCGCAATGACTTAATAAAATTTAAAAAATACTCTCATACGAACAAACGCTTAATATTATTTAAAACGCAACTTGAGTATTAAATAATAATAAATATTTAATAATATCTTAAAAGTCGGGTTTTATTAAGAAAATGTACCAATTAGTACAAACTTGTCACTACACACAGTATACAATTAATTTTTATTGAGTTGATTGCTCAATTATTTTTTTGAAAAACCATGTGATGTATCTTAGTTAGTTTCTTATATATTTTCTGGTAATATTTTACTAGGTGCACTGTAAATAATAACTATTAACATGTCTATTGCCCAAATCTAATATGTATAGAGTATCGAAACTTAAAATTGATAAACAATATTTCAGAAAAAAAGTCTTTTTTGTGTGTTTAATTTCTGATTACCTACCACCAACACGAAGTCGCGTGAAAACCGACAAAAAATATATTTTTATCTGGGTCCCCGCCATTTCGAACAAAAAAGCGACACGGCCATACCATTCTTTTCTCGAAGCTGTTCAGACCATTTTCGACCCCCCTATAACTTTGTTGTGAATAAAACTAGAAGCCTGAATTTTCAGTAACCAATCAGGCATTGTATAAAAACGGTATATTTCAAAATTTTATTTAATTTGATCCAGTAGTCCAGTAGTCAAAAGTTTCCTAGTTTTGTCACTCACTCACTGACTGACCGATCATCAAAACTTTAAGGCACTTCTAGAAGACATAGAAGCTTCAAATTTAGAAAACAATTAGTGTTAAGTGTATAAATCAATGAAAAACTCAATATTTTGCAATATCGGTCCAGTTTTCTAGATACACCAACTGCATAAATAACTTTGTAATCCCATATAAATATATAGCATGTGTGTGTGTGTGTGTGTGTGTGTGTGTGTGTGTGTGTGTGTGTGTGTGTGTGTGTGTGTGTGTGTGTGTGTGTGTGTGTGTGTGTGTGTGTGTGTGTGTGTGTGTGTGTGTGTGTGTGTGTGTGTGTGTGTGTGTGTGTGTGTGTGTGTGTGTGTGTGTGTGTGTGTGTGTGTGTGTGTGTGTGTGTGTGTGTGTGTGTGTGTGTGTGTGTGTGTGTGTGTGTGTGTGTGTGTGTGTGTGTGTGTGTGTGTGTGTGTGTGTGTGTGTGTGTGTGTGTGTGTGTGTGTGTGTGTGTGTGTGTGTGTGTGTGTGTGTGTGTGTGTGTGTGTGTGTGTGTGTGTGTGTGTGTGTGTGTGTGTGTGTGTGTGTGTGTGTGTGTGTGTGTGTGTGTGTGTGTGTGTGTGTGTGTGTGTGTGTGTGTGTGTGTGTGTGTGTGTGTGTGTGTGTGTGTGTGTGTGTGTGTGTGTGTGTGTGTGTGTGTGTGTGTGTGTGTGTGTGTGTGTGTGTGTGTGTGTGTGTGTGTGTGTGTGTGTGTGTGTGTGTGTGTGTGTGTGTGTGTGTGTGTGTGTGTGTGTGTGTGTGTGTGTGTGTGTGTGTGTGTGTGTGTGTGTGTGTGTGTGTGTGTGTGTGTGTGTGTGTGTGTGTGTGTGTGTGTGTGTGTGTGTGTGTGTGTGTGTGTGTGTGTGTGTGTGTGTGTGTGTGTGTGTGTGTGTGTGTGTGTGTGTGTGTGTGTGTGTGTGTGTGTGTGTGTGTGTGTGTGTGTGTGTGTGTGTGTGTGTGTGTGTGTGTGTGTGTGTGTGTGTGTGTGTGTGTGTGTGTGTGTGTGTGTGTGTGTGTGTGTGTGTGTGTGTGTGTGTGTGTGTGTGTGTGTGTGTGTGTGTGTGTGTGTGTGTGTGTGTGTGTGTGTGTGTGTGTGTGTGTGTGTGTGTGTGTGTGTGTGTGTGTGTGTGTGTGTGTGTGTGTGTGTGTGTGTGTGTGTGTGTGTGTGTGTGTGTGTGTGTGTGTGTGTGTGTGTGTGTGTGTGTGTGTGTGTGTGTGTGTGTGTGTGTGTGTGTGTGTGTGTGTGTGTGTGTGTGTGTGTGTGTGTGTGTGTGTGTGTGTGTGTGTGTGTGTGTGTGTGTGTGTGTGTGTGTGTGTGTGTGTGTGTGTGTGTGTGTGTGTGTGTGTGTGTGTGTGTGTGTGTGTGTGTGTGTGTGTGTGTGTGTGTGTGTGTGTGTGTGTGTGTGTGTGTGTGTGTGTGTGTGTGTGTGTGTGTGTGTGTGTGTGTGTGTGTGTGTGTGTGTGTGTGTGTGTGTGTGTGTGTGTGTGTGTGTGTGTGTGTGTGTGTGTGTGTGTGTGTGTGTGTGTGTGTGTGTGTGTGTGTGTGTGTGTGTGTGTGTGTGTGTGTGTGTGTGTGTGTGTGTGTGTGTGTGTGTGTGTGTGTGTGTGTGTGTGTGTGTGTGTGTGTGTGTGTGTGTGTGTGTGTGTGTGTGTGTGTGTGTGTGTGTGTGTGTGTGTGTGTGTGTGTGTGTGTGTGTGTGTGTGTGTGTGTGTGTGTGTGTGTGTGTGTGTGTGTGTGTGTGTGTGTGTGTGTGTGTGTGTGTGTGTGTGTGTGTGTGTGTGTGTGTGTGTGTGTGTGTGTGTGTGTGTGTGTGTGTGTGTGTGTGTGTGTGTGTGTGTGTGTGTGTGTGTGTGTGTGTGTGTGTGTGTGTGTGTGTGTGTGTGTGTGTGTGTGTGTGTGTGTGTGTGTGTGTGTGTGTGTGTGTGTGTGTGTGTGTGTGTGTGTGTGTGTGTGTGTGTGTGTGTGTGTGTGTGTGTATGTGTGTGTGTGTTCACAACCGTACAGTTTTTGGTTTGGTGAGCAAATTCGGCACCCAATAAGAGGACAGTTTTCTCATGCCTAATTATTGATTTAATATGTAACAAACATGTTCTTTGGATAGCATTTGCTATCCCTAACTTTAATTAGACGGTCGTTTAGCACCATTTGGCGAACTTTAGTGATGTAATCGTCAGTGATTACAGTCCCCGTATACAGCGTTCAACTTATCTTTCATTTGCGTAGGCGTATTGCCTTTCAAAAACAAATATGTAATGACAGGTCAATACTCAATTTTTTTCATTTTTACAAAAAACTCACATTGACTTACTTAAACAACTGTCAAACAATAACAGTGCATCCAAAATGGTTTAAATTTTGGTGAGTACCTGTCGAAAGATGTGCAAACACATTTCCTAGCTTTTATTAATGAGTGCTGCCATCTTTACGTTAGGGTCTGAAACTTTTCATAAATATTTTTAAAATTGTGTTGTCTAGTAATAAAACAGTATAGGGAAAAATCACGGAGTGGGCGACATCTAATAATGATCGTATGAACTTCTTGAGGTGTACCTCAATAAACCAACCTCTATTTGTTTTTAAGAGTAAACAGTAAACTTTATATATATTATTGTAAGCAATTCAAGCATTGAAAGTCTTATATTTGAACGATATTTTGTGACGAATTGGTGTTAATAAACCACAAAATCCGAAAATGCAAAGGATTAAAAAAGGTGATATGGAGATAAATCACGAAAAATATGCTCTATTTTACAATGCTCTACATATGGAAATTCGATTATATCTTTTCATAAATTTCCTTCAAATCTTAAGGCAGCTCAGAAATGGATCTCATGCATAAACATTTAATGATTTTTTCACTGAGACCGTCAGTTCCACATAAAATGATGTGGCCAGCCTCTAAATCCTCTTCACCTTTCTTAATTGGTCGAACACGTTCACCCACATAATACAATATGTCCGAAATTGATATTTCGACTTTTATAGGCATTGCAACAAGAATTCAAGTGACAACAGAAGTAAAAAACTTCGAAAACAAACCAAAATTGATACCTGGACACACTTGGTCTTTACTGGCATTTAACAAGAATCCAGCGACATTAAAACTAAAACGTCGAAAACAAACCTTAAATGCATCTGTAATCAAATTGTTTAAGACAAAAAAATCAACCCAAATCTCTAAGATAAGTAAAATTTCTCCTTTAATAAAAACTTTGGTTTAACAACTGATTAAATGATAGAATATTTGTTGTTTACACTTCGATCCAAAATTTTGTCACTGACAGCGCCATCTCGCGTTACGTGCTTTTTCCCCATTGTGAAAAATCACGGAGTGGGCGACATCTATTATTGATCGCATGAACTTCTCGAGGTGTGGTCAACATAAAAACCGCCATTTGTTTATAAAGGTGAAAAGTGAACTTTATATATTATTTTGAGCAATTTAAGCATTTAAAGTGTTATTTTTAAACGATATTTTGTGAACAATTGGTGTTAATAAAACATAAAATCCGAAAATTCAAAGGATTAAAAAGGTGATATGGAGAAAAAATCTCAAAAAATATGCTCTATTCCACAATTCTCTACGTATAGCAATTCGATTATATCTTTACATAAATTTCCTCCAAATCGTAAGGCAGCTCAGAAATGGATCTCATGCATAAACTGTTGATGATTTTTTTTATTGAGACCGTCAGTTCCACATAAAATAATGTTACCAGCCTTAAAATCCTCTTCACCTTCCTTAATTGGTCGAACAAACCAAAATTGATACCTAAACACACCTGGTCGTTACTGGCAAGAATCCAGCGACAATAAAACTGAAACGTCGAAAACAAACCTTAAATCCAGCTTTAATCCAATAGTTTAACACAAAAAATCATCCCAAATCCCTAAGATAAGTAAAATTTTCTTTAATAAAAAATTTGCTTTTACAAGTAATTAAAAGAAAGAATTTTTGTTGGTGAATGGTTTCTCGGGCATTTTGGCCGTCGTAGGTCCAAGTTTATACTCGACGTTTCGGCATCTCTAGTGGATGGCATCTTCTGGAGATATAATTGTCTGCGTTTTTTAAGCCAACAGTCTATGACATTTTTATGTCACGATCGCAGGTTGTATACGTTTTGGTGGGCATGGCATATTTGATGGCTGTTCAGAAATTGGTCACGTTCCGGAAATTCATTCTTCTTGTTTTTGTAAGGAAGCAGCCTTGCATTTTTAAGTACAGGTACCCATGTTCTATTAATTTCTTTAGGTTTTTATATATATATATATATATATATATATATATATATATATATATATATATATATATCTGCATATTACCCGTGGCTTTATAGAGAAGCGATTGAAATACATAAACACCAGCAGAACTTTAATAAATGTGAGGAAACACTGAAAATTAATAGAACATGGGTACATGTACTTAAAAAGACAAGGCTGCTTTTTTATAAAAATAAGAAGAATGAATCTTCAGAACGTGACCAATTTCTGAACAGCCATCAAATATGCCTCACCCACCAAAACGTATACAACCTGCGATCGTGACATACAAATGTCATGGAATGTCAGCCTTAAAAAAGCACTAAAGATGGCGAAACGTCGAGTATAAACTCAGACCTACGACGGCCAAAATACCCCAAAAACCATTCACCAACAAACGATGGCCGCGAAAGCCATTCACAATATGTAATATTTGTTGTTCACACTTCGATCGATCATTGTGTCATTGACAGCGCTATCTCGCGTTACGTGATTTTTCCCTATAATGGATGAGCAATCAGTTTTTTTCTTTCATGCCTACAGGACTTATTCGCCGAGGTAAAATTTAGTCGAGACATATCATTTCAATATAATAGGAACCTCTGCGTCTTCTGGTTAACCAAAATTTTTGTCAATTTTTTTTTTGTAAAGAAATAGTAAAACGGCTAAACTGCATTAAAAGAGACATTTATTCCATCGGTATAATAGCGTTTTTGGGACTTTTTGAATCATTGTAAACAAGAAATTGTAAACATTCAAGAAAAAGCCTCAGTTGTTAAAATGGTTAACCACTTAGCTTCATAACATCCATAAATACTTTTTATAAACACCAATAATTATTATTTTAACAAACTAACACAAGTGAGAAAGTTAGATATATGTTATTATAACCACCCTTAGCATACATATTCTTAAATTTATATTAATTGCTTGACGCTACTCAAACTAATTTTTGTTAGTTAACATTTATTTTTTTATGGTCAATCCATTCGAACCATTTTCCATTTTACACCGTTTAGCGTGCGAAATTGTTCATTCCGCAAATCCGATACGAGAAATTCTAGAGTAAGGAAGTAAATTTTCGAGATAAAGAATTTTTTTTTGTTAAATTCTTTTACTGCAATTCGAGGTTGGAGGAGCTTTAAAAAAAAGATAAGAGTTGCAAGCTCCCGATACTCACGAGCATATTATACAATAAAAAAAGCGAACAGTTCGAGTTCGTTTATCCTAAAAAAAAACCTCGACATTACTCTCGAGCAATTTCAAGACAGAACTTGCAAACAAAACGGCTGGTCAATTGCGTCCGGCTGTAAAATGGATGAATAGCAAAAAAATAGATCGAGTCATTTAAAATCGTTAACGCATATATTAATAATTAGGTCATAACGACATGAGCCTCTCAATTTATAAATACGAATAATGAGTTGCCATGTACAAGTCTCGTTATGTTAAGAAATTAATCTACTTAAGTTACGATTTGATTTTGCCCAAAATCTTGACAATGTCCAATGAATTTGCATTGAAGCACCGAGATTCCATCGCAAATTCTTTGTCGTTTCGTGAAGATATCAGCCGAAATCAATAGGGCCTAGAACATGACTTAAGTTGATTTGTTATTTGAGTCAACTTCGTGATATGTCGTACGTTGTTACGAATAATTAACGGTTTTAATAATCATTCTTAAAAGAATTGTCGGGTATATAACGGATTTTCCCGTTTAATTTCCTAACTCTAACAGTATGGGTACCTTCCTTTTTTTATTACATGCTTACATAAAAAGCAACTACTATCTAAGATCTTAAATAAAGTATTTTAGTACAAGATTAATAATTAAAAATTGATTATTATTGTTCTATGGATCGTCCGTGTTCATAGCAAGAGTCAGTTATTATTCAATGGTTACCATAATCCCCTCATTATCAAGTTCGTCTTTAATATTTACAAAAGGACATTGTTGCCCTTCTTTGCTGCTACGGGCAGCTTTTCTCCCGTCAAGAAGGGGTTATCCATAACCTAAAACAAATCACACAATAAGAATAAAGATTAAAAATAATACACATATTAATATACAGGGTGGCCAACCGAAAACGAAACAGCCATTTGCAGGAACCTCCTCAACATTTTTGAAGAACGCTCAGACCCGTCGATTTCTGATTAAATTAAATTTCGTTATTTTTGATTCCACCAATTTCAACCCCAAACGAGGGTAAAAATAAGATATCTTTACAATAGTCTTTAAATTTTACATTTCCTCCCAATACTTTAAAAAAAATGGCATGTTGAAAGTCCAATTATTTAAGTTGCTTACTTACTACTTAATTAATTAAATGTTCAAACTGATGACCGCCCGCTTTCATACAATAATAAATATTTTGTAGAAAACGTTCACACATATTCCGAAGCATTTCCGGAGTAATTCAACGGCACTCGTCAACGATTTTTTGGCGCAAATCATCCAACGACGCTAGTCGTGTTTTATAGATGTTACTTTTCAGATGTCCCCACAAAAAAAATTCGTCTAAATACTAACGAACAATCGCCGCATAATGCGGGGGAGCACCGTCCTGTTATAAATAAAAATTGACGCGGCGATTATTCCTCAGTATTGATACCAACGTTTTCCAAGGCATTAGATTGGGAGAATTTTCGTAACGCCATTCGTATTCAAGATAAAGAGCGTTGAAGAAAAAAAAATGGTTATTACTTTATAATTTTCAAATGAAAATATTCCGAAAACGGTACAGAGTATCGAGTTTTACCAAGAGTACCTTTTTGGTGTAAAATTGAATGATGTTTAGGTTTAAGTGAAATTTTAATTAATAAATCTAACCTTAAAAAAGCGCCCTCTATGAGAGTCAGATATTAAAACAAATTCATGGGATGTATCAGTTTCTAAAACATATTCGTTTAAAATTTCATTACAATGTTTCCAGTACTTTCGGCAAAATCGTAATAAATGTATATACATTTTTTTTCTTCAACCCCCTTTACCTTGAATACGGACGGCGTTACGAAAATTTATTACTGAGTAAACCCCGATTATTATTTAGTTTTTTACCTATCCTAGAGACGGGGTCACCTTTTTTTAAAACACCCTGTATACTATGTAATGAGGAAGACCAGTTCCGACGTGTTATTTTTACAGCAAATATAGGAGAGACTCTGGTGAACACTCAGAGAAAGACTTATCTATGAAGATGACATATTGTTCGATGATAACAAAATTTATTCTGATGTACCATCGACCTCCTTCGGCCAACTCACTAAAAGATTTCTACATGAGTTTTATTAAAAAGTTATCGCGTATCACTGAACTGGTTCGGAATTGCACCCGCGAACAAAGCTACATTTTCATAAATCTCATTTTTCTGTAGATTCGATTTTGCATGTAAATTTATTTAATTGTAAAAATAAATTACTTTTGTATAATTTAATTAAAGCTAAAAAAAAACAAGAACAGGAAGCTGTGCTGTAATCTACTTCCAAGAAAATGATCGTTTGCTTCGTTGAGAATTCTTTTCAAACGCATGCAAAGGCATAAATCTCAGAGGTGAATATTTTAAATTTAAAGCAAGTAGTCTCAAATTTCTCTTTATCTAGCAATTAAGAATTTACATTAAGCATTAACGAATGAATAGAAGCTACCATTTTTTTTACTTGGTCATATTTTTTTTATATACCTATCTACATTTCTACATATTTACTTCTAGTATTAATCTACAAAAAAGTTTCAATCGCTAGCACTATTTTTTTACTACTGCTGGTTCTAATTTGTTGCTAAATTGTGCATGTAACTAAACTCATTCGTTTACTGTCTAAAATTTTGTCAATTGGATTGAGTTAAAAGTTATATCCAAAATATTTATCTTTTGACCATTTTAAATAATTTTGTAAGCATAGATACCTTCATTCTCAAAACAGAAAACTGCTCTGCGTCCTTGTGAGCGAATACATAACATTTTATCTTTAAAGCTTTCTGTTTAAACTTGAAAATAGTCGAGACTTATTGTCATTTAGCAGGAAAATGTTTTTTTATTGCAATACAAGATGTTTTAGATTATTAACCTGTTACAAACTTAGAGTAATGTAAATAAAATTAGTCACAAAATGTTAGACAGTCGCAAAAAACATGTTTATTGCGTTATATAACATTTCTATTTCCATACTACCTTGCTTTGATGAAATTTTTTTGCGATCAAACTTTTGTGCGGAAAAATTTGGCTTAGCTAAAATAAAAATTATTCCATAAATCGTTATCGTTTATTTCTGTAAAAGTTAATTCAACCAAAATCATCCTTATATATATATATATATATATATATATATATATATATATATATATATATATATATATATATACTATAATATAATACTATATTTCCTTCAGATTTTCCTGTGAGCACCTATTTTGGGACCCTGTCGTCAGGCATTCTTTGAGCATGCCCTGCCCATCTCAGTCAGTCAGCCTTTGACCGCGTTTGGCACCAGGCATTGTTAAGTAAATTATCTGCCTACGGTCTCCCAACCAAACTGCGCCAATGGCTCTTGAGCTTCATGCAAGATCGCTCTTTACATGTGACAGTTGACGGTATTTCTTCTGATGCGTTTAAAACTAATGCCGGGGTCCCCCAGGGTTCCATCCTATCCCCCACCTTATTTCTTTTACACATCAACGACCTCTTGAAAACCACCACGAACCCCATTTACAGTTTCGCAGACGATAGCACACTTGTCTCAACTTTCACATTCTATCGATCACTTTCGGTGAATGATACAAATATACTAAGGCAGGAACAGGTTGATTCCATCAATAGAGATCTTAAAGCAATCGTCGAGTGGGGAACCAACAATCTTGTTCGGTTCAACGCCCAAAAAACACAAAGTGCCACGTTTTCCAAGAAAGTGAATTCCTCAAATCATCCCATCACAATGTCCGGAAATACCCTTGAACCAAGTCCCTCCATCTCGATTTTGGGAGTCACGGTGTCCAATAATATGTCTTGGCATGACCATGTTGCTAACATCGCAAAGTCGGCAAGCCAGAGGCTAGGTTTTCTGTGGAAAGCCAGAAAGTTTTTTACTCTTGATCAACTGTTGACGACGTACAAGGCTCAAATCCGATCTCTACTGGAGTATTGCTCGCACATTTGGGGTTCAGCACCAAGGCATTCTCTTCGTCTTCTATATTCCATTCAGAAAAGAGCCATTCGTTTGATAAACAGCTCAACTCTCACAGATACCCTTCACCCTCTAGAACATAGAAGAAGAGTTGCAGACCAGTCATTGCTCTACAGATATTTCCATGGCAGATGCTCCAGAGAAATAAAAACTCTTGTACCACCATTGGCCACATTCGGCCGAAGAACTCGGCACGCTGATCAGTCTCACCCATTTACTCTCAAGATTGAAACTACTAGGACCAATCTTCATTAAGAATCCTTCTTTTACAGGGCTGCTACGGAATGGAATAAGCTTCCAAAATCAGTTTTTCCAGAGAACTATGACCTACAACTTTTTAAAAAGCGTGTCCACAATCATTTCCTTTCTATAATCCCTTCCCCTTCTAATAGTCGCAGTGCGGGCCGTCCGCGGCCCACACGATAGGTCTAACCTTTTTGCGACTATTTTCATAAAAAAAAAAATATTTCATGATTCATGCGTGCCCTCCAAAAATCGCCTTTGTTTACTGGACCAAGAATCCTTCTTAAGATTTTTCGTTCGAATCGGTCTAAAAGCTTTACGTTTTTGGCTGAGAGTGTCCCCCTCTGTTATTGGTTTTCCTTATCCAGTCATGTCCAGCCAGTCTCTTTATATCATCCGACCATCTCGTTATTCCGATCGTAACTTAAAAATTTAAGGTGGGACGACGTGTTATTGAAAAAAATTTCAGGATATTTTCGTAAATCTCCTCGCTTCGCTCGTGTAAAAAAGTTATGTCAGGTAAGGTTGGGTGTCGGTCGTTACTTCAATTTTAGAAATGATAGATTTGACTGTTACTCGATGATGAACATAAAAAAATTAACCCAACCGAACCTACGGCCTAACCTAACACCAACAGTACCTTTTTTAACCGGTATCAATTTAAAATAAGGCTGCCAAACGAAGTTTTACATAACTTTCACAGGTCATTAAAAGGTCTTTTTATAAAAATTTAGGACGCCTAGCTTCAGTCTTTAAAAGTTATTTAATGGTCCGGACGATTAAATATTCTTACTCGTCCGACTATCGGACTATTCATTTTTTATTAAAATATACTTGTTTTTTACCTTTGCTGGTTGTTTCCACATTCTGTTAAATCTGTAAAAGTCAATCACGTTCATGTTGTTATCATCGTCTACATCGTTGGAGTTTTCACAATCGAACATATGTTCAGTATCACACATACAATCCTGTGAGGCCTGATATCTACGACTGAAAGAAGCAGAATTTTCGAACGTTTCAATGCACCCTTGAGAAGCTAAAACAAAAAAAGCGTATTATATGAACGTTTTACTCTCCCCAAAAACAATTTAATAGCTAGAGCCTTTCTTACATTTTACGTACGTTTTCACTTTAAAAACAAAAACAAAAAGAAATACCATTTTACTCTTTGTCAAGAAAAATATGTTTATTCACCAACAAAAGAATGCGTAGTATGTCAGGATTGTTAGCATGAACTGTGCAGTTCCCAGGAGAAATGTGTTTTTGTTTGTAATACTTGTTCTAACTCAGCATAAAAATGCGTTCACTTACCCCAACTGCATTTACTTACTACTACTACTACGAAGGCGCTACAGCCCATATCGAGGCTTGGCCTTATCAATACTTTTTCCCCATCCATCTTGTTCCACCGCTGCCTGTCTCCAGTTTCCTATACCCAGTATTTCTTCAGCATCCTTTCTTACCCCATCTTCCCAGCGCAGCTTCGGCTTTTCTACTGGCCTTTTTCGTTCGATTTTTTTGTGAGTACTATTTTTGGGACCCTGTCGTCAGGCATTCTTTGGGCATGCCCTACCCATCTCAGTCAGTCAGTATATTTCATGATTCTTGCATGTCCTCCAGAAATCCACTTAGTTTACTGGACCAAGAATCCTTCTTAAGATTTTTTGTTCGAATCGGTCTAAAAGCTCTGCGTTTTCGGCTGAGAGTATCCACGTTTCAGCTTCGTATGTCAAAACTGTGCGGATCATTGTTTAGTAGACTCTAATTTTGGTCTTCCTGTGTACATTTCTCGATTTACTTGACTTTACCCCACAAAAATACGCAAACTTACCCGCAATACAGATCAAGTGTACGCATTTCGACTTGCCGTTATAATTATTATTTTTATAAAAAAAATAAGAAATTTGCTGTTTTTGTTTCTTTTTTTAATTTATAGCCTAATAAATTTTCTTTTTAAAACAATATTTTCTATTTCCTAATTTTATGATTTTAATGCATTGTGAGGTTTTAAAAGAAAAAAAAACGCACACTTGACCCGAACGACTCTACTTATATCACATGTGATTGCCACGCGCATATAATGACTTATTTCACTCAATTATAAAATAATGAACTAATCTCTCTCTCTCCGTCCTTTGACCCTCGAAAGGGTATGGTGGCACTATGATGTAGTGGCATCCACTGTTGCTCTAGTCCAACTAAGGGTTTCATCTGGTCCATACATCTTGTTGGTGATCTTCCCCTCGGACGTTTCCCATGCACTTTCCCCAAAACAATAAGTCACTCTAAATCATCGGTTCTTCGTGACAGATCCCCATGATTTTGGATGAAAGGCGAGTTCGGATTTTCAATTTATCGAGAATCGACCCGTTGGTGCGATGTTTCGTCCAGGGTAAGCGCAGCATCCTTTTGTAAGCCCACATCTCAAAGAAGTCAATCTTTCTTCTGTCGGACATTTTTAGCGCCCATGTTTCGGCGACATAGCTTGCAATGGGAAATATGAGGCTCTGGATGAATTTTACTTTGGTATTCCTAGTAAGTGCCGGAGCCTTTCCATATCTTTGTAAGTTTTATGACTGAGCTTCTAGCAATTGCTAGTCGACGTTTAATTTTATTTTTGCACCCCCCTTTGTTGATAATGAGTGATAAACTGTGTCACCACCTCATAGCCTTCTAAGTTATGGTCGTTTATTCGGTTGGTTCTGTCAATAACCATAATTTTTGTTTTATTTTTATTTAGATTCAGGCCATATTTTTCGCTTATTGCTTCAAGTTTTTCTACGATTGCTTTGAGTTTATCTTGTAGGCTAGCTATGATGACAGTGTCATCAGAATACTTCAGGTTATTAATTTTCTGCCACCTATTGATATCCCATCATCCCAGCCTTCCAGAACTTCTCTCATAATGTGTTTGCTGTATATATTAAATAGCATTGGCGAGAGTATACAACCCTGCCTTACACCTGACTCCACATGAAATCGATCAGAGCATACGCCGTCTATCCTTATGTTGGCATTATTGTATTTGTATAGACTTGGGATGAGCGATACCAGATGCTAGGGAACTCCCATTATTTTTAGCGTTTTTCGAAGTGTGTTCCATCTGACTGTATCAAAGGCTTTGGAACGTACTAATATTAACACACAAATAAAAATTAAATTTTTATCATTCACACCATTGTCAACTTTGATTCTCAGAAGCATGGTGATAGTTTTGAAAAAATTATGTGGTGAACACGTCAAAATAATATAGATTTATTATTTATTTTAAGATTGTATCTCTTCTGTAATAACTCACACGTAAAAATGACCACTTACCAGTGTAGCCAATGGGACATGGGTTTGGCGGGCTGCAATAGGCTGGAAGTGTAGATTTGCTTTTCAAACCCTTAAACTTTAATCCTTCAGGTTGAAGAAGTTGGTTGCCATCCCTGTCTTCATTTAAAAACTAAAAATTTAAACTGGTTTATTTCAAGGTTAAGCTAGAAATATCAGTAGGAACAATGCTTGAAAATTTTATAGACGTACACGATGGCAGAAGTCATGACAAGTCAAGACCTAGCCGCAAAGCTAAATGAACTAACTAATAAAAACCTCTTTTTTGTACCGTGCATGTCTAAAAAATCGTAGGTATCATTATTAAACATAAATTTAAGTTTAAAATACTCCCAATCCAAAGTAATATGCGACCCGTGCTGATGAATGCATGGCGGTATATATTTAAGCATACGGTAATTCGATAAAAGGGTAAATAAATTCACCTGTTTTCCCCATAAAGAGCTGTGCTGCAGATACTCCTGATCTCTAATACTCGGATGAAGATTCATTCCTCCCAATGCCCCATAATCCAATGGAAACATCTGCTCCTCTTCCAATCCGCTAGACAGAGAACGACCATCCAATGGCAAACCATCAGTAAAATCCAAATAAGAAACTCCGTCTCCTTCTGAGATTTCCTTTCCGTTGATCCGATTGACCAGATCTCTCAAAAATATACCAGAAAGGAGGCTGTCCTAAAGATTTATTAAAATTAAAAAAAAATTGTTAAAAGTTATAAGGTATGAAACAATGGTGGGTGGTAAAAATGAAAGAAGGTGATCCAAAGAATAAAGCAGGTATAAGATCGTATTATTTTTCCAATTTATAATACTCAACTTTTTGTAAATCATGGAAACGGTTGCTTCAAGATAACATTTAGAAACAGTAATTCACTTTAATAATTACCGACATTGGATAGAAATATCTGATTTGATGGATTGATAATCTTAAAATTAATTCGAATTTTTAAAGAATTTGTTTGTTAATTTAAATATATATTTGTGATTGTTTCTTTTTAGTAAATGCAACATCTACTACGTCAAAGGAATCTTTGCATAAGTAAATTTAAAATAAGTTAAATTTGACTTGGTTATACCTAAACCGTATCATTATCATGGCTGTTTAAATTATACATTGTTTACATTATACATTGAAATATTTGAAAGAGTACATTTAAAGTTTACGAGAGACGAAAAGTATGACAGTGACATTAAGTGAAGGGTGTTGGCAAGGAAAAAAATTAATGGGGCCCTGTATAACTGCTGGTCCCTAAACTTATGTATAGTAGTGAATGTTGGGTTTGGCAAAAGAAGCATTAAAATAAGATCAATGATGCGAAGATAAGTAGTCTGAAAAGTATAGCTGCAGTGACTCTAATGGATAAAGTGAAAAATAGTGAAATAAGGGAATGCTGTGGAGTAAAAGAAAATGTGATTACAAATATAGATAATGGTTTGGACACGAAGAGAGGATGTATGAAAGAAGATTGACGAAACATATTTATATGTCGACCTCGGCAAACATATCTCGATCAGATCGACATTGTTTTGAAGAAAGGACAGGTCAAGGGTACTACCAACCAACGCGTATGTATGAGAGCGCTGATGAAAGTGGAAGTAGCGGAAAATAAGTGCAAGAACTGTAGCAATTGAAAGGAAGTGGTCTCTGCCTACCCCTACGGGCAAAAGGCGTGACTATATGTATGAATATACTAGTGAGATCGTTCAACAAACTTTAATTTTAAAAAAAAATATTTTTTCTGCATACATTTAAGAAACAACTTTAAAAAATAGCATAATTACAGGTTTTCAAATATTTATATTATTTTTACTTACCTTTCCTTGCGGCAAGTAACATATTGCTTTGGCCAAGAAACACATCAGTAGTATTAGCTTCATTATGCAATAGCTTTCGACCTAAATATACACATTTTATAATTAATCAATTTAACAATGATAACATGATAGTTTTATACACAGAAAAATAGGGACCATTTTAAATGATAACAACATGGTTTTATACGTTAAAAAAATAGAGATAATTCTAGCGTGAAATGGGTGTCCACATTTAGACCGTCTTTACGCCTTTAAGGTGTGAAAAATATTTTGTAAAATTAATCAATATAAAGTGGGTAAAGCGTTAAGATTGTTATGATACTGCACCTACCTAAATGGATTGTAAGTCTTGGTTTGTTATATTTAATAAGTGCAAGCTTATAAAAGTGAGTGCAACTGGAATTCTTTAGGTAAGTAGACCTTTACCAAAAACAAATCCGAGAGGTATTAACAGTAAACAAAGGCATAAACTTTATACCTGACTAAAAAGATACCAACACAGTATTCAGGGTGGTTTTTGCTTTATGTGTTTTTGATGACTGATTCAACCCTCCTAATAATAATTCATCTCTGAAAGAGGGGTGTAATTTAGACCAGCCTCCTCGTGGTGCACCCTGGGCAACGTGATTTATATCACGGATAAATTGGTCTACAACTTCGAACCGCCAGACTGTCCTTCAGATCTCCTGGCGAACACACTGAATGCAGAATAATCATGCAAACAACGCCAAAGGTTCTTCTCAGAATCAATTGACAATTGGTCCGACCATCCGAATATCTATAATAGAATATCTCCTTACTTACAACACTGCACCTAATTAACCGGCAACGTTGCAAAATTTGACATTGAAAACACTGAGTTTTTTTCTAAAAGAAACATCGAACTGTTCTTCGTATTGCATTCTTATCAAAATTCACCAACGAATCAAATGTGCTAGTACGATTTTGATTTGTTGTTAGTGCAGACAATACTCGAAAATGTTTAAATTCACTTACCATACCCAAAACCCTTAGATTGCCTAACCCCGTTCTCTTAGCTACTTTCGTAGCTATGTATTTCATTTAAATTTATTGTTGGATTTCCTACACTTTTTTATATATTTAGTAATTATCATTTCATTTATTTTAACATTAAAATATGTCCCTTTCGTGACCTTTTCTAAGATAAACTGAATATGTTATCAATACCAATCTTATTTGCCTAATCAGTTCAGGACATATTTAATGTTTTTTAATGCAAATAATCCATGAAATTTCAGGTGTGATTAAAGCACAAACTACAAACAAAAGCCAACAACAAACACCATTTCCATTTTTACACATGACTTATTACCTGAGAAGACTGGAGCTTAATTTTTGAAGGTCGTTAAAATAAAATGTTATATGTATTACAGGAAAAGTAGATTGTTAGGGAGAGTTGTTTCTGCCTAGGAAGAGTCAACTTTTACCAAAAGTATCAGTAAAATTTGATTGAGAATAAATAGATCAATTTTTCCTAGGAATAGTTAACCATGCCTGCTGTTGTTTAGTAAAAGTTGATTCCGCAATGTTGCTCTCCTTATGCAACTACGCGTGCATATCTTTGCTTTACATTGCCTTCTGCTTATTTGCAATAATGACCAAGCATTTAGTGTGTTTTTATATTTCACTTATAAGTTTCAGTTTGGATCAAGGTAAATTCACTTACATTGATCAAATTGAAATATGATAGCTACATTCAAAAACATCAATGTTTTTTCAGGTCTTAATTCAGTAAATGTCCCACGAACATTATCCAAGAAAATGAAGTCCTTGTGGATAAAACAATAGCTGTGTGGACAGTTGTAACTTTACAATCACTTGGAAGTCGACAACGATTTTTCAAATGCTCTTGTAACACTAAATTCAAATCCTATAAGTGCATGTGTAAGAAGAAAGAAGTGCTCTGCATCTAAAACAGTCTAAAAGAATCTTTACCTTGCTTTAATGAATAATAAATATTTCCATCTCTCTTTGTGTGAGAAAGGTTTTTATTTTTTAATGTTTTTTTTTAAACCGTTTTCTCTTAGAAAGTCAACTTTTACCAACTCACGATAGTAAGAGTGTACTTTTCATAGGTACAGTCAACTCTGACTAAATCGAAATTCATTACTTTTCGCTTTTAATCAAATTTTACCAAAAAGACCAGTAAGAGTCGATCATACCTAGGCCTAGTTGACTTTTACTAAAGAATCTACTTTTCCTGTAACATATATGAGACAAAATATTTACTTTTTCTGTAACATATACAGGGTGTTAGTAAATAAGTGCGACAAACTTCAGGGTATGATAAAAAAAATAATGACAGTTTGCTATATAAACGTATGTCCGCAAATACGTCGTTTCAGGGGTACGGGGTGTTAAAATTTATCTTAAAAACTAACGATTTATTTATTGTTCTGAAACCGATCAAGATATGCAAACGAAATTTGGTGGGTGCGCGTTAAGACAGAGTCCTATACGAAAAAAAGGAAGAGAGTTTTTTTGTTACAAATTGAACGAGGAATTCAAACATGATTTTTATTTGAATAATTTTAATGGCGTACCATTTTTTTCTTTAAAAAAATTGAGATCATGACCCGTATGCGCGCCAATGATAAACAAAATTATTAATTGCATGTCTAAAAATGCGCAATCACTTCCTCTTAAAACCCACCAAATTTCATTTGCATATCTCGACCGGTTTTAAAGCAATAAATAAATCGGCAGTTTTTAAGAAAAACTTTAACACCCCGAATATTTGAAAACGAAGCATTTGTGGACATACTTTTATATAGCATACTGTTATTATTTTTTTATGCAGAATCACCCCCTAAAGTTTATCGCACTTATTTACTAACACCCTGTATAAGAAAAATTTTTTTGTATACAACTTAACTTTTTTGCGACTATTTTCAGTAAAAAAAAAAAAATTTCAACTGTTCGAGACACAACTTGAAATGGATGAGTGGTTTTTTAAACACGTTTCACTAGGGTTTTGAATTTTCATTCAATAAGTTACCTATGTCATTCAGAAATTGATGAGATAATTCATGAACATAAAAATTACATTAACGCATTACAAGTCGCTTGGTTTTGGTTCTAATATATCTGTACTGGTGATTATTGACACAATACAAAAAATCTAGTTAATCAGACAAAAAATTTCTAAATAGATTAAAAAATTTGGAAAGTAAAGTGAATTTAATAGCCCAAATACTGCAAAACATTAGGTCTAATTTGATGTCAGTCTAGTGTAAGTAGACTTTTAGATTGGAAATGTCTAATGTTAAATGAATCAAAATTTTCGTGCCAATACTATGGCTCCGATACAAACTACTAAACAGTGATACATAGTGATGATTAACAAACATATTTATAAGGTAAGGTATGAGTTTCTTCATTAATTTCGAGAACTAATTACAGGCTTTTTGTAAAACTGATGCAAGCTTTTATTAAATGGATCAAAATATTCGGGCCCAAACTATGGCTCCGATACAAGCTATTAAACAGCGAAAGATAAATGATTAAAAAAATATTAATAGTTGTTCTTAAGTTTTAAATATGCGTAAAAGCGGTTTTTACGTATTTAATTTGTTGATAAAAATTATGTAAGTAGCTATATTTAAAAAATTAAAAACGCTAATTGAAATAAATAAATGTACAACAGATCAAAGTTTAGCTGACAATAAATATGTTAGAATTGATATCCATCACGACATCATCATTTTAAACCACCTGTTTGGTTCAATAACAAAAATGTATGTTATTTTACATGCAACTCGATTTTGCTTAAAATTGCGTATTGGCATTTTTATTAACTAGTAAATTATTATCGTCTGCAAGTGCACGCTATCATATTAGTAAAGAAGCCACGTTAGCAGAAACACCCACAACCGCCATACGAAATACTGAAATTTTGCAACAGGTCACCGTTTTTGGTGCGTGCAAAGTTTAAATTTTTACTAGAAAGGTAAAGTACTTACCCCAAGGGTCGAGCACTAATGGGGAATAAGGGAAATTAGAGGTTGTGTCTGGCTGGAATCAATGGGGAAAGTGCGCAATAGCAAAATGCCACTCGACACCAGGCCCGTATCAATGAGCTAACAAAAATGCATTGAATGGATAGAGGAGATTGTGTGATTTAACTTTTATCGATTATATTTACAACGTATGTCCTTGTAAATGTGTAAAAATTTCGGGTAATGCGCTGCTGCAAAAAAAAAACGAAAATGCGACAACAATGTTAAATAAAAAATGTTATAATATGAAATTCTGCTAATTTATTTGCAGCAAGAAAATTAATTATTAATTACTTGCTTGCAGGATGTTTTTTCTTATTTCAAAAATTTTAAAATATTAAAACATTTAATTACTTAAAGAAGGCACCAAGTAAAATTATCAAAAAAATTTATAACAATAAGATAAAAGAATATCTGACTGCTAGGCTGCTTTAAACAATCTAAGTTTTAACTTAATTGGTAAATGGTTCATTTGGAACTGTTTTTATTCTTCTTTTTAGAGTCTTGTTCTAGAAAGTCTGTTTTACCAAAAATTAAACAGATTTACCATTACCTATTTTAAAGTTCTTATGTTTTGTTCAGATTTTCCGCCTTCCCACAGCATCTAAAAGTTTATTTTTAAGACCGATGTTAATTAGATGTTTACTAAATTGACAGTGCTCGGCTGTTCTAAAGGTTTTTTATAGTAATATAATAAGACGCTAAATATAAAGAAGGTTAGATTAAGGTTAGGTTAAAACTGCTGTTAAGAGGGAACCCACTTAGGACTTTTGACCCGTTGTGATACCGAGATGGACGGCGGTACCTTCCCCTTCTACCGTGAGATTAAAGGGGGACACTCTTTTTCGGTATTTTCGACTCTACTACTTTCAAGCCCAAGCGAGGGTAAGAATTACCCCAAAATTTTTAAATAGCATTGGAGGTCGAATAAGATGTCTTTCAAAAGCTCTTGAATTTCTCTATACAATAGTCAATAAATTTTAAAATTGCGCTCATTAGTTATTGAGAAATTAGTGTTTAAATGTAAAACTTATCTGCAAACAATCACGAACTGTGAAAATGTCATTTATTTGAGTTATGGTATAAATTTAGTACCTAGTACCTAGTTTTTTCTTGCACGAGACGGTAAATCGCCACAATTGTCGCTATTGGTCCGATTCAAACCCAAGAGTTTTTCACGAGGTGCATACACAGCAACCGGAGAAATTAAATGTATGGGCTGGTATTTGCGGTGACCGACTGGTGGGTCTTTTTTTCTACCAGGTAAATTGACTGGCGAAATGTATTTGCAATTACTGGAAGAATATGACGAAAGAAGAGGCAGCATTGAATGGCCTCCACGATCGCCAGATTTATCACTGCTTGATTTCTTTTTGTAAAAAACTAAAATCTATAAAACACAACCAGCGTCGCTGGAAGATTTGCGTCAAAGAATCGTTGACGAATGCCGTCGAATTACTCCGGAAATTTTTGGGAATGTTCGTAATATTTTGAACAAAATCTTTATTATTGTATGGAAGCAGGCGGTCATCAGTTTGAACATTTAATTAATTTAGTAGTAAGTAAGCAACTAAATTAATTTTAACATGTTATTTTTTTTAAAGTATTGGGAGGAAATGTAAAATTTAATTACTATTGTAAAAGGAATTGTCAAAGCTTTCAAAAGACATCTTATTCGACCCCCGATGCTATTTAAAAATTTTGGAGTAATTCTTTTCCTCGCTTGGGGTTGAAAGTGGTAGTCAAAAATACCGGAAAAGAGTGTCCCTCTTTAATAAAAAATCGACGGGTCTGAGCGTTTTTCTAAAATGTTGACGAGGTTTCTGCAAATGGCTATGTTTCGTTTTCGGTTGGCCACCATGTATAGAGCGACTGTAATAAGAATTTTACCTGCGCTATCTATTGGGAATGTTTCGTAGTTGTTTTTAATGATATTCAAAAAAACTTTGTATAAGTAGGGGTTTCTTAAAAATTTTTAATGTTTTACAATAAAAAAATCGAAAGCTCCTATTATTAAAGGTTTATTATTTTTAAATTCCGACGAAAATTTGCGTTTCCATCGGGACAACTGACGTCAATCCAATCCTGAACGTCGCGATGACGTACTTCGTGTGTTTCCGCTAAAATCGATTTTGTAACGCATTGCTTTATTCTGGTAGCAAAATTAAATACACATTTGGCTATATTGCGAGCAAATACCAACAAATGAGAAAATGTGCATGCAAAATACACCTACGACATTTTTTTGACGTAATATTTTTCCGATAATGTGACGCGTGGGCAAGGACTTGGGTGCTGTACAGCCATTATGTATTAGAACGTAAATAACTAAGTAAAGTAGGTATATGTCTATCGTTTTTATTAAATTCTTTTGCTTTTTGCACTGATTAGCACTTTCATTTCTAATCAAATGTATGATAATAGAGTAAAGGCAAGAATTATGGGATATACTTGGTTTTTAGCTAAAGAAAAAGTGCCATTCACATTTATTCATTAACATTTCATTCGTATAGGTTCCTGATCTTCTACTTAATGGTATAATCTACATACATTAACATTTTGTGTCCCCAGAAACTTTGTTAGTTAGTTCCCTGAAAACCAGGAGGCGATAATAGTTACTTACTTTCGCAAGAATTTCGTAATACGAGAGGCTAATTTGCCCAAACTATACCAACGTTGTCACAGTGTGATGAATTCTTTGGCGGGAAATTTGAAATACGTGTATTGTTGAGTCATGCCTTATTATTATGGATAATGTTAAGGTTTAAAAAGGGCAAGGTTGATTTCAATTTCCTCTAAACTTTTTTTTACGTGTACCCTGCTCGGTCATTTTATTTTATAATAATTGATATTATTAATAATCAGTTTCTTCCAAGTTTCTCGGACCTGTGCCGCTGCAATCCAGTTGGTGTTGATCTTTTTTAAATCATCTGTCCATCTGGTGGGTGGTCCTCCGGGGTTTCGTTTGCCTGACCATAGCCTCCGTTCCAGAAGTTTTTTCGTCCATCTCTGATCTGTTTGTCGTGCTACATGACCGGCCCACCTTCATTTCGACTTTGAGATATTTTAAATTATGTCTTCTACCTTTGTTCGTCTACGAATCTCCTCATTTCTTACTCTGTCTTTGAGTGATATCCCCAGCATAGATCTTTCCATCTTTCTTTGTGTGACACTCAATCTCCTTGCTGAAGCCTTAGTGAGCGTTAGGGTTTCTGCCCCATATGTGAGAACCGGTAGGATACACGTGTTAAAAGTCTTCCTTTTTAGACTTATAGGAATTTTGTCCTTAAATATGATAAATAAATATTTAAATTATATTATATTAAATATTATTAAAGTGGCACTTAATTCTTCCATTTATTCAAATACCAGCCTTTTTTAACTTCTAGGCTCCTCATAGCACTAACCATCTTCTTGCCTAACCTGTTAGCTTTATCGAGTTCTTGATTTAAAACTATGTTTCTTCTTTTTAGTTCTTCAACCTCCTCGAGCTGTTTTTTATTCTGTTGCTTGTTATTTGTTAAAACTTGATTCAACTGTGTAATAAACTCTTTCTGAATTGACTTATACCTTTGATCCACTTTGTAAATTTTTTTTTTTGTGCCCCTTTTAGCTATCGATAATTCCGGCTTGAAGCAATACTGTGGAAATGAAATACATTCGTTCGTTAACCATTCTTTTATTTTCTGTACCGTCCAGGAGTTTGTTGGTTGCTTATTTAATATTTCCGAATGGTAACGAGCATTATCTAATACAATGACAGATGTTTCATGTAACGATGAAAATAGTTTCTATTTTAACCATTTCACAAACATCTCTGTATCCATATTGTCCTGATAATCGGCCGACAGCAGACAGCTGAGCATTTGGGTGTTCTAGGTGGATTATGCCCACCTTGATGCCCTGAGCTACAGCTGCAAAGGAGCGTTTTTGCTCGTTTGGATCCTCCATAGTGCGTGGCTTTTTCGCCGCCGCTTCTGGAGTGCTACCATCCGAGCGTATTCGCTTGCTGGTGAGAGCTGGGGGGGATTGATCCCCGCTCCTTTTCTCATCCCACTCTTTTAGAATTTGATTTAAGGCGGTTTCGTAAGGTACCCCGCTCTTGATCAATCGGCTAAGACGTTTTCTCGTCGCGCCGGCAAGTTTGACCTTCTTGTCCAGGTTTATGCTGGCCGTTCGCATAGCCTCGCCCCCTATTGTAAGGTCCGTTTTCTCGGTAGTGGGGGATTTTAAAAGTACCCCCTCAGCTTCCTGCGAGATTTGGTTACTAGGAGGGTCTGTAGTAGACACCTCCATTTGCATTTGTTCGTCTGCGAGAAGATTGCCTTCGTCGCAGATTGGTATTTTAATATTTTTGTTGTTACTCATATAGTTCCCACGAGTAGCTAGAGAAAAATGGTCGACTACGGCAGAGCTCTGCATTACCGCAGCAAGGCAAAAATTACTACCGGGAGGTTGCCTGGTATCCCAGAGGCTCCGTTTGCGATATTTGTTTGGGGCAGGCACAGATATCATACATATAGTACGCCCCTTGGCACGGGTCGCATGACACCTTGAGCAAAGCCTGATGATCGCGGTAAGCTTGGCTGGCTTAAAACAAACCAACCGCACATGTCTTTTTCTTGTACTTTTTCTAATATTAAATCTAGAGAGACTTTTTCACGCATTTTGTACACAATGTCACGAATTTCAAATTTGTGAGCTTCGGAAAAGTCAACAGACTTTGAATGTCGGTGGGGTTCATATTTTTTAACTTTTTGTTCACTACTTCCATCTTTCACACTTTTTAAAACTGAGGTTAGTTTTGTTTTACCAATACCCATCGTATCATACACACGCTTACATATAAATAAAACTGGTAGCAACGGACCTCCATTGTTTTTTTCTGCAGTAAAATAAGCCTGTACATTCAATATTAATGCATCTACATCTAAAACACGTCGCGGCATTTTCGCGGTCTATTAGGTATACATCCACAACTTGAAATTACAATCGGTACTATACGATTTTAATGTCGGTACCCACTACAATGATAACCCAGGATTATTCATTACTTTTCTAGAAATCTAACAAAAATGAATCAACAAGCCAAATAAAAGCTTAATGGCTTTGTTAATGGGTAAAATTCGTTTGGATTACTTACTTACCTCTCTTATTATGCACAATAAATAAAGTCATTAAGAGCAGATTTGGTAGCAAAATTAACCGTGCTAACAAATAAAAATATTGACCCTTAATTTCCAAACAAGAAGTCGCTTACAAAATAAAATTCGTTACCTACGACATTTGTTTAAAAATATTAGGGGAATTTACTTTCGTACTTCTTAAATGTACAATTGAATACTGGTTATCGAGTTTGTAACGATAATCCTAAACCATTAGTACCTAAGTTTAACTATAAAATATCTAAAATTTATTTTTTTTTATTTTATTAAATTTGTTACAAAATATTGACAATATTATACATGTCGAGTTTCCTTACGAAAATAAAAATAATATAGAATTAAAAAATATATGAAAGTTATTTTTAAAATTCCTGCGATACCTACGGGATAATCGCATTTTATTAAATATTTACAGTTTGTGAATAGAATAAATGTTTCTATGGTTAATTTTAATAAATAATTGTATAAATATATTAGGACTTGGAACAAAAAAAAATTAAATGTGCGAATTACAGCAAATTCTAAAAATGTCTACTCTAAGTGAATTAATGACTCAATTATTCTACAATCACGGAAATATTGCAAAAAATATTCTGCTATTATTACTGATTTTTTAAACGTCCAATTTGGAATCCAGTAAATTTAGAGCGCTGTTATTTAAATATAACATGCTCTAAGGAAACATCCCCTTCTTTGGAAAAGGTTGTTGGGACAATATCCTCCGTTAGTAGCGGGTTGTTTTACCACTCTAAATCTTTCTTTGAAACCTCTGCCGCAGTTTGCGCTGCAAGAACTCCATTCTGACCATTGCGTCAAAAGGCAATCGGTAGGTGTCAAACGTGTATTTTGTCGTATTTGCGTAGCCGAATCCAGAGTTCCAGTGATGGCGTCTGTAATTCAACGTTAAATCATAACTTTGACGTATTAATTTATCGATCCAACCGTAATTTATAATCAAAAACGGATGGCAGGAAAGAAAAAACATCAACGAAGGACAAAGTAGAAAAGAGGCAAAATTAATTAAAGATCACAGAAACAGATTTGATAAAAAAAATAAATATTAAAATACCCCTAACAACTGAACAAATAGCCTGTTAAATAACTTTTAATTTTGTTAAAATATTCTTAAAAGGAGGCATTCTTTATTCCAGGATTTTTTGTGGGTTGTATTATACGACTAAACACATACAAAACTTTGATTTGTTTACCTTTAACAATTTTACAAGTTTCCATGCATTGATTTTCTGTTAAAAAGTTATTTCTATTTCCTCTGCAACCCCCATAAATGAATGGAAAACATTTCAGCTTGGTGGCATCGAACCACCATCTGTTGAAGTATCCCTGGCATGGTCCTGGATCTCCGTCTTGCATGCATACAACTATAATTGGTAAAGACATGTAAACATCTAACCAAGCAAAGAAAGTAATTACAAAGAAAAATTTTTGCTGAAGTAGAAACCTAAAGACATTTGTTAATATCAGGTTAACTGGTTGTACAAAACCGATCAGAACATTATACTGAAAGTAGATTCCATGGGCTTTCAAAATAAATTCATTTTTCTAAGCTCATAGTTATGATTACTCGCACGTTACCAAAACATAAATATTATTTTTTGTCTTTCTGTCTGTCTTTGATACAGACGAGATAATTGATGAAATTATTAGATAAACTTTACCAAAAATACTGTTTACAGTAAAAAATTTGTATCAAAACATAATTTTATAAGCAGCCAAAACGTGTCAAAGAAGGCACGACTGGCTGTGCACGACTGACTGGCTGACCCCTACACTTATGTATGGTAGTAAATGTTGGGTTTCGCAAAAGAGGCATAAAAGTAAGATCAATGTTTGCTGCAGAGATGAGTAGTCTGAAAGGTATAGCCGGAGTTATAAAGAAGAAGAAAAACTAACTAAGTTAGATAAAAAAATGCTTAGATGGTTCGGACACGTAGAGAGGATGAATGAAATAAGATTGATGAAATAGATTCATAAGGAGATTTCGAATGGACAAGACGATAGAGGTCGACCTAGGCAAACGTACCTCGATCAGATCAAAATTGTTTTGAAGAAAGTCCAGATCAAGAGTACCAACTACTGACGAGCATGTATAAAAGCGCTGACGAAAGTATAAGAAGCGTAAGAACCGTGGTAAGTTAAAAGAAATGGTCTCTGCAAACGGGAAAATATGTATGAATGTATGTATGGAAAACTTTTGTAAAGTAAGAAATTATAAATTAGATGGAATCACACAATGGAAGAACTAGCGATAATTTTAAAGGATTTGGCTGTGAATATAAGGAAAAAAAAGTATGGACTTTAAAGCAGCTATGGTCAAAACCATGAGGAGTTTAACGAATAAGTTTTTATGGCAGGTTTTAAGCATATGTTTGTGACTATTGTGAAATTAAGTAAAATATTTTTAAGGAATCCTTTTTTTCTCCGGTAGAGTCATTAGTCAGGATAAGACGATGAATTTCACATTAAGTTAGAAAAGTACAAAAAATTTTATTTGCAGCTACAAGTATAATGCTTGTTTTAAACGAAAACCTTGAAGAAAAAACTAACAAGCTGGCTATCGTATTGTAACGTTTTACTTAAATTACACTCGGGGCTCGAATTTATTTTTAATACATTTATTTATGAACTTTACAATTTATGTAAACTAGTGAAAACACAATGATCAAACTTCATAAATAGACTGCCTAACTTTCACAAACGAAGGCCAATTTATATATTAACGTTAAAACTAAAGAAGACTAAAAGTTTATAAACGTATCCAGACTGTTCTATCGAAAATTCTAGATTGGTCGGCAAGATACTGGAACATCCTTGTCATTGGTTGTGACGTCACCGTACCGCCCAGCTCGCTTACGTAACATTCCAGTAGCGTATCGCAAAGTCGTAACAGTATCTTACCCTTTTTTACTCTACAGGTGATGCAAAATATACCAGGTTGCAACACCCAAAAATTCATAATCAATTGTGGACGTTTAAAACGTTTTAAAAAAAAATGTGTATGAGTATGTTAGCGTGACAAACTCTATCGATAATTAAATATTAATAATGGTTTTTTTAATTTCAAGCTCAAAAAAAATAAAACCTCTAAGAAATATATGCAAACCTTTAGCAGTGTTCATATCAACCTCACAAGTCGGTACATCTTCGCATGGCAATTGTTGAATAAGTTCGACGCGACTGCTACATTCTTGCTGTCTCGATGGTTCGACAAGAAGAAGCTTTGTACGCATTTTGATTCCCTTTCCGCAAGAGGCACTGCAGGGACTCCAATCGCTCCAAGCCGTCGTTGGGCACGAAGGGTCATTTATTTCGACTTCATTTGGTCTACATTCTCGATTTTTACAATTTTCCTTTTCCACTACAAAGACAAATACAAATTTTATTACGTTGAAATTTAGATTTTTTTGTATCACAATGGAAAAAAAACTGAATGTTGCACCAATAGAGCAAATAACTTACTGGTTAAAATGTGAGGACATTGTTTTCTGCCTCGGTTGTTTAAAAATTTGCGAGTTCTCATTTTATATCCCGAACCGCATATTTCAGAACAATTAGACCAACTACTCCAATCGGTTGTAGCACATACACCAGTTTTATCTAGTGCGTCTATTTCTTGGGAATCTTCTGTCTGCTCTCTGAAAATGCAGGAATTATAAATTAACCCAATAAATATCATCACACGTTTGATATATTTTTACTCGGGATAATCATCAAATTTTAATACCCTTCGCATTCCGCCGTAGTAGCTACGCACATCTCCTTTGATACCAATTGTCTGTTGCAGTTATTTACTTTAGCTTTGTCTGGATACAAATAATTTCTGTTTCTCATCCTGAGACCTTTGCCACAAGTAACTGAACAATCACTCCAATTGGTATATTCGGTAACAGCACACTCAGCTGAAAACAAAATGTTCTCGTATTAAAAGAATCGTAAAATTTAATTACTGAAAAAATGATGTATCAAGAAAATCAAAAATACGTTTTTTCAAAAATAGTCCGGTCAAATTAGACCAAAAAATAGGAGTGAAGGTACAAAGATTCGCATCCAGCTTAAAATTGGTAGGATTGTTCAAAACACTATCGTAAATGAAATCTAGAAAATCCTTATCGATCCGATACCTGAAAAAAAATTTACTCTGGGTCAAATGTTACAAAAATCGGTTTTTTCGCGATTTTCAGCAAAACGGTAAGTTTAATCATAAAATTAATTAGGACAAAAATTGTAGATCAAATAATTATCTATAAAAAATGTAGTAATACTTTTTTTCTAAGAGCCATCGTTTCTGAGATAAAACTATTCAAAAAAGTTGCAAGAGTTTCCACGCCACCTTTGAGGTAGTTTTTTTTATCGTGGTTTTCCCGTTGGCCTATTTTACGGATCTGTTGTGATTCTGTTTGAAACTATTGAGTAATAAAATATATTGGCAAGGGTTGAAAATGATTAATTTATTCGTCTGATTCATAATTCTCTGATACTTCTGCTTCCTCTTTTTCTTGTTCTTTTTCTTCTCCTTGTTTTTTTTTTTGATCCTGGGTGCAAGTACATTGCCTCAATAGTAATACATCGCATGTCTCCTCGTTGGTATCAAACGAATCCTCAACTGTTGGTGAATGGTTTTTCGGGTATTTTCCCATCTCTAGTGGATAGCATCTTCTGGAGATATAATTGTCTGCTTTTTTAAGGCTGACAGTCTATGACATTTTTATGTCGCGATCGCAGGTTGTATACGTTTTGGTGAGCGGGGCATATTTGATGGCTGTTCACAAATTGGTCAGGTTCCGGAGATTCATTCTTCTTATTTTTGTAAGGAAACAGCCTTTTTTTTTAAATACAGGTTCCCATGTTCAGTGTTTCTTCAGATTTATTAAAGTTCTGCTGGTGTTTATGTATTTCAATCGCTTTTCTATAAAGCATCGGGTAATATGCAGGTGTGGTGCTTAAGACTTGAGTGTCCTCGAATTTAATTATGTGATCATTATTATTAATTGTATGCTCCACGACAGCAAATTTTTCTGTATGTCCAAGACAGCAGTTGGTTTTGTGTTCTTCGACCCTGGTGTTAATGGACCGTTTGGTTGTTCCATAAGTGCATGGAATACGATAAACACCTGCAGAACTTAGTGGGGCTCTTTTATCCTTGGCAGATTTCAGATATTTTTTGATCTTCTTAGATGGCTTGAAGATAGTTTTAATTTTATATCCTCCTAGAATCCGGCCGATCCTATCTGTCACTCAAAGAATGTAGGGTAAAAATGCTTTTGAAGAATTTGACTTCACGACTACTTAGTTCATCGCTTATGCCACCTCTATTGCTAGGCTTTCGTCATATACATTTATGTATATCTTTTACATTATATCCATTTAATATAAGTGCGTTCTTAAAGTGATTCAGTTCTTCATTTAAATGTTCTGGTTCACAGATTTTTATTGCCCTTTCTACCAAAGTTCTTATAACTCCTGTTCGTTGGCAAGGGTGGTGGTTGGATGTATTGTGTAGATAAAGATCTGTGTGGGTGGGTTTTCTGTATAAGGTATGTCCTAGTTGTCTCTCTTTCCTCACAATCAGGATATCGAGAAATGCCAATTCTTTGTTGTTTTCTATTTCCATTGTGAATTTTATGCTAGGGTGTATGCTGTTGATGTGTGCGAGAAATTCGTTGAGGCTGTCTCTATTATAAGGCCAGACAACAAAGGTGTTATCTACATATCGAAAAGCAGACAATTATATCTCGAGAAGATGCCATCCACTAAAGATGGCGAAATGTCGAGTAGAAATTCAGACCAACGACGTCTAAAATATCCGAAAAACCATTCACCAACAAACTATGGCCGCGAAAGCCTTTCACAATATGTAAGAATCCTCAACTGTTGGCGATTTAACATTGAAGCACGACCGGCCTTGACAATTAAACATGCTAGAGAACAAAAAAGTCCAACTTTTTTGCAACCACATTTAGCACTACATCCCTTTTTACAGTGGCAAAAAATTGTGTTTGACAGTTTTTCCGGCGCAGGTGGGAGTAAAGTCTGAACTGGTTCTAATGTGTTGTCGACCAAATTCCAACACCAGCCTTTTGGGTCTAGCTGATAACCAAGCTACACTTGAACTTGGTAATATACCCGTAAAAGATGTTGATGAGCAGCCGCTGAGGTTGGAGGAAGACAAGCTTGTTTTTTATTTCGAGCATTTTTAAAGAAACATGCCATATCAAAACTTATCCAGGCATTCTCATATTTATAATATTTTATGTGTGTAAATTACACTGACCGATAGAATAATATTTTTACTTGTATTACGGCTTTAGTGATGTACTTATACATATTATGACGATTGCAACTCTTTCAACTTTTTCAATCGTTTCAATCTCAGAAACAGTGGCTGTTGGAAAAAAAATTATTAAAACATTTTTTATAGATAATTATCTGTTCTACAATTTTTGTCTGGACTAATTTTGTGATAAAACTTACCGTTTTGCTGAAAATTGCGAGAAACCCGTTTTTGTGACCTTTGACCCAGAGTAAATTTTTTTCCAGGTATCGGATCGATAAGGATTTTTTGGATTTCATTTAATATGGTTTTTTGAACAATCCTACCAACTTTGAGCTGGGTGCGAATTTTTGTACCTTCGAATGTCTAAATTGACCGGATTAAAAGTATTTCTTTCCAATAAAAAGGTTTTTTGGTATTATTTTGACAACCTCTTTCTCTTACCAACATTTTTACATTATTTATTTCTTGAGTTTTCTAATAAAAAAGTTGATCAGCTATTTCTGTACGAGACACTCCAAATATGCTTTGTGTTACAGTTACAAATTTTGGTAGGTTCATCAAGCTTAACACAAAATTCGCTAAATCATTATTGATTTAAATATCAAGGAAGAAGAAGAAACTTCTAAAAATAAGCTTTATAATTTAAAGCATCTGGGTATGCGGATGACACGGTTCTTGTTGCCGACTCACTGGAAGGACTGCAGGAGCTGGTAAGCCGCGTGACGGCTGCAAGCTCAGAGGCCGGACTTAGCCTGAACGTGAGAAAAACAAAGTGGCTAGCAATTAGCAAATCAAACAACGTGGACGGACACCTGACAATTAACGGTCAACGAATTAAGCGAGTAGAAACTTTTAAATATCTTGGATGTCAACTAAATGAGAAGTGGGACAGCATGCAGGAGATTCGTGCCAGAATAGAACAAGCTCGTGCTTCGTTCCTGAAAATGCATAAAGTACTTTGCAGCAGAAATTTAAGCTTGCCTCTGCGCGTCCGAGTGCTTCGCTGTTACGTGTTCAGCATACTGTTTTATGGAATGGAAGCTTGGACTTTGACAGATGCGATGTGCAAAAAATTGGAGGCCTTCGAAATGTAGACGTACAGAAGGCTATTAAGAATCTCCTGGGTAGAAAGAGTGCGTAACACCGACGTACTTCAACGCCTCGACAAGCAGCTGGAAGTTCTGTTTACACTAAAAAAGCGCAAACTGGAGTATTTTGGTCACATCTTAAGAAATGACAAGTATCGACTTTTAAAGCTTATTATAGAAGGGAAGATCGAAGGACGAAGAGGCCCGGGTAGAAGAAAGATATCCTGGCTAAAAAACTTAAGACAATGGTATGGAGTGAGCACTACCACATTGTTCCGCCGAGCTGTAGACAAGGTTCAGATAGCGCTGATGATTGCCAACGTCCGAGGAGGACAGGGCACCTAAAGAAGAAGAAGAAGGGTATATTGACTTCTCTGAGGAAATCGAAAGCCATTTATTTACAGCTTTTTATGATCCTTATTAAACTACCTTAGGGAAAACTATAATGGATAGTTTTTTTATGCTTAAATACAAAGAAAAATGGAAAAACTACAGTCAATCTATACTAAGCCAGTGAAAAGAGATAACAATAATTAAAAATTTTTTTGAATAGAGACCAAAAGTTTGGGAATTATATTCAGAATCTTAAGAATAAAACCACTACACCAAACTTAAAAAGTTACATCTTCCAGCTTTACGTTAAACACCTAAACTACCCAATGTTTGGATTACCCTATATGTCATAATATTTTATTAACAATAAAACTTACGCCTTGACGTATCCTCAGTATTTTCGCTAACATCCAGCTGTGCATTAAGAAAATTTTCGTCACAATTTTTTGGTATAAGCTTCTCTCTAGTTAAATACAATCTAGCAAGTGGCGGTATTTCTTTTTTGGAAGTATCATAAAACGGAGCTCGAGGATCTTCGGGATAGGTCGTTGTGATCCTAAACATTCTTTCTCTTGGATTCGTTTCAGCATTTGGTGACTATAACAAATTTTTAGTTATAAAAAAACGAAATACTTGAAATTTGATTACTGTATTAAATTTTGTTTCTTAATTTTATTTAATATATTAATTGTTTAAATAACCATACGTATTTTTTGGTAACTGGTTATAACTTGTGACTAATATCATACCATATAACTAACTCCACTGTCGGTTCCTGCATCGTAAGGATAAAGATCGATGTTCAATTTTTCTGTCCACGTACAGTTTTTTAAACATAAATTCAGCCCGTTTATTCCAACAACCCAATCAGGAGAAGGTCCTAAAACGAACATGTCCTAACGTAATATTTATAAACAATAAAAGAATCCCTTTCCACCAGGGTTAAATTTTTTTAATTAAATAAAAAAGGAAAAATTCTTTTCACAAACTGGACACTCCAGCTGTAAGTAACGTTTTATAGCTTCGGGCGTTAAATGTCTTTAAAGTTAATGCTAGACGGAAGTTTAAAGGATCTGCAGCTTCAATATAGATTTGTTATAACAAAAAATGAATCTTAATTGTTTAGGAGAAGAATTCTTTATTGTAGAAAATAAAAATAGTGGAGAACTACTTTCGTAGGAATTTGACTATTAACATGGAGATTATTTAGAAACACAGTGTATAAGTTATATATTTACCAAACATCGAGGCGACTGAAATAAGATGGTGGCGTCTATCAACCTTAAAACTTGTCGTCGTATTGACATTAACATTAGGATACCACAGTCCAGCCGCTTTAATGATCGTTCTCAAATACTTGCTCTTCGCTCTTAGTTCGGTCTCCATTAATCTTACTGAACCCCATTCCGCTAAGCTTCTGAATCCTTCAGACGCTATCTGCCCTTCTCCCCAGAAAGTAAAATTTTTTTCATGTGAAGCTCCGATCACATCAGAAAAATGAGTTAACCATAGGAGGGTTGGATAGTCTTTGGGATGAGTTCGATTGGACCAGATACCTTCAAAAACTAACTGAAAAAAAAAACAACTTACTGATTGAACTGAAAATGTTGCCTTTGATATCAATCTTTTATTTGGTACATTTCGGTCGATACAGTGATGCATATTTTTTTGCACGAGATAAAAATATGCTGTTTATATTGTTAAGATATTTCGTCTCCTTCTTCTTATGACACCCTCTTCTTTCGAAGGTTGGCGATCCACATAGCTAACATTGTTCTGGACACAGCTGCTCGAAAGATTTCAATGGAAGTGCACCCAAACCATCTTCTGAGGTTTTTTTAACCAGGAGTTCTGACGTCTACCAACAGATCTTTTCCCTTGAATCTTTCCTTCAATTATTAGGCTCAGCAGTTCATTCTTATTGCCTCTCATAATATGGCCTATGTATGTAGTGTTTCTTTTTTTAATGAGGGCCATTAGTTCTTTCGGCTTCTTCATTCGTCTAAGTACTTCTCTGTTCGTAATTCGTTGGACCCATGATATGCGGAGCATACGGCGATATAAGTACATTTTAAACGCCTCAATTTTCTTTTCAGTTGCAGGGTCCAGGGTCCAGCATTCACATCCGTACAGCAACACAATAAAGAAATAACATCCAATCATGCGAACCCTGAGCTCCAAACTCAGATCAGGACTAGTAAAAAATCTTCTCGTGTTTATGAATGATTTCCTGGAACGGATCTCTCGTTTCGGATCGCACCATGCGTTGACTATGGTACCCAGATATTTAAAACACGAGACTTGTTCAATCTGATTGCCGTTAATCAAAATTGTTTCAGCAGTGGGTCTCTTGGAGAAGACTAGCAGTTTGGTCTTTGATATATTCATGTCCAATCCATGATGATCACTATATTCAGTTATTCTATTCATAATATTTTGTAGGTCTGAAATGTTATCGGCAAGGACTACGGTGTCGTCTACGTATCTGATATTGGTGATACATGCTCCATATATTTTGATACATCGCATGTCTTCCGCTAAAGCTTCTTCGAAAATTTCCTCCGAATAGATGTTAAATAGGAGTGGTGACAATATACAGCCCTGTCGTACGCCTCTTCGGATTGACACTATAACCGGTAACTAAAAAAATCTAAAGTTCCAAAAGGGACTATAAAAATCGTGTGACAGTCGCCCGTGTATATCGCAATGTAAAAATCAAGTATACTCTCAGATGAAGTGAAAAAAATAAAAATATAATACTCACATTATACTTAGCTTCGTCACACGCACAGCATTCATCATCGTATTTGATGTCTTCATCTTTTTGTTCACAAATAGTTCTAGTTAGTTTGCCATCTTCAGAATACCACAAATCAGAATTTTCCAGTACCATGGCTCTAAAAAAAATACCTTTGACTATAATTTTACATCAAACCTAGAGTTTACGACCATGATTTATTGGTAGTGTCTTCAAAAACAGTTGGAGACTTCTACAAGTAAAGTATTTTAAAAATAATAAACCTCTTAGTGCTATAATTTGGTGTTTGCGTTATTTTAACACCAGTTGAACTTGCTATATAATCATCTTAGTAAATGTTGCTGTCACCAAGCTTTGCATAATTGGTCATTATTTTACTGCTCTGTCAACAGTTTTATTTCCACTTCCTTCCACTTGCTACGGTTCTTACACACATATTTTGCTTCCTTTCACTTCCGATACTGTTCTCAAGTACATCTTTTGCTTCCTCTACTTTCCTCAGTGCTCTTATGCATGCTCGTCGGTTGTTGGTACTCTGGCCTAGATTTAAAACAATGTTGATCTGATCGAGATATGTTCGCCGAGGTCACCTCTACCGACTTGTCCATTCACACTCGCCTTATAAATTTGTTACTTCAATCTTCCTTCATTCATCCTTTCTACGTGTCCAAACCATCTAAGCATTCCTTTATCTATCTTTGTAACCACATCTTCTTTTACACCACAGCGTTCTCTTATCTAACTATTCCTTACTTTATCCAACCAACAGAGTCACTCTGGCTATACTTCTCAGACTACTCATCTCCACAGCATTAATCCTATTTTCATGCTTCTTCTGCCAAATTATTACTAAGTAGTGTGTGTGTCTCCATAAACGAAAAGTGGAAATTTGAAAAGTATAATTTGAAGTAAAATTACCGGATTTTGGCACATAAATCGACTTAAATTTAGTGAATCAAACAGTTATAAATTCGAAGTAATTCACCATTTAGATACTTAAGGCGGTAATACGTAACACTATTTCATAATCTCCGTCCGGATAAATTTGGTGTATAGATTGAAATCAAAAGTGTCTACAATTTTATACGTTTAATGGACACTTCTTTATTTTTGCGTGTCTCAACAAGAAAATCTATAGTTTTTTTCATCTAATATGTAACACTATTTCATAATCCCTGCACAGATAAGTTTGCTGAACAGATTAAAATGAAAAGTAAGAATTGTCTATAATGGACAACTTTTCAATTCTAAAGTTTTGCTACATTACTTTACTAAATTAAATAATAATATTAAACAAAAACACTTTTAAAAGTGCTTAAAATGAAAATTTTGTGTACATAATTAAAAGTTTGATGAGCTTCTAAATCACTTTTACATTCAATACTATAGAACTTAAACGAATGTAATTTTAATAAATATACTTAAATGGCACTGGTACTTTTGCCAAAAACATGATATTCCATATTACCAGGTATTTCCCATAATCTTTACTCTACTAACCTGAATGTCACGCAGCCTGACCCCGGAGGAGGGGCAGACCACATGAAGAAAACCTCACTTTTAGGAGAAGTATTTGCTTCCGACAAAGTATTTACACATTCTTCATTGAAAGTTGCTACTTTGTCTCCATATAATTGAAAACTCCCAACATTTTGCGGAGAGTCTGTAAGATCGTTAGTAGATTCCACATTAATGGTAAATCCTATAAATTTACGAAGTCTTTTTGAATCTTTATAGGTTGGAGCCATTAAATACACTGAAATAAAAATTTTGTTAATATTAACATATGTTTTTTAACCACCATTGTAAGATTAGCTATCATCACAGGATATGGACATTCAGCAAACATAATTTGCCTGTAAATGTGTCTTTTTCTAAGTAATTAAGCAAAATCCAATACAATATTCTTATACCAATGATTGGAATATAGAAATTGTAGTGGTAAATAATTTAAAACGATTATAATTATTGATGCTTACTCGTGTATATACTTCCGGGAACATATTTTTGGGGATTGTCGTTAATTTTAATTTCGTAACCATTATCTCCTGGCGTTTTGACCCTTTTAGACTGGTAATAACTTGGAGTCCTCCCACAGGAATGAGCATAGCCCACTACAAAAAGCAGGACGAATAGCGCATTCATCCTCAACACTTTTGTCGAACTATTTAGATAAACTGTACCAAAGAATCACGACTGTACGAGTTTATTACTATTATCATCAAAACATTAGATAACCCCGAGGTCAATATCGTTCACAGAAAAAGATTTCACAATTACAGCAAAAATGTGTATTGTAACCAAATAGTGATATCAATAAATAGACATAATATACAAAGTGTCTCTGAAAAAGTTTAAAATATTATTTTTGATCTACGCAACGTCTTAACAAAACTTTGTTAAACAATATAAGCACTAATTGAGCAATGAATCTAAATGTGTAACACTCAAACAAATTGTTAAAAAATATATTTGGGTGCCAGAATTAAATTATCCCCCTTAAGTAAGCATCTTTGAACTATGCCCATTATTAGGTTAGGTAAGGTATTATGTGAGTGGGGCATAGGGCCACCCATTCACTGCGACCCTTGATAGGTGTATTGTTGCTCGTCCCTAGAGGTTACAGTTCACCGCACAATCCAGTTCTTCGCTTCTCCTTATTCTTCTTCTTAAAATCATTGAAATAATTGAAAATTCCAAAATAATGCCGGTTGAATAATGTCAATGATGATCCTTATAATTTCTTAGGTAAATAGTTGCCTAAATAATAAATACTGCCCAAATAAAAATGATCTGAATGATGTCAAAAAGTCTAAATAATATCTATGTAGTGGTATTCTAAATTATGTCCAACAAATCTATTAAAATATCCACAATATAAATGTCTCCCCACAATCCCCACACCTTGATTTTTTTCTCTAGGACCATTGGATTCTACAAAAATTACATATGCGTTATCTATTGATGAATTAATATGATTTCTTAGATATCTTAGATCCTGATACATTATTCAACAGCTGACAACAAATCACCAAGATCCTGATACATTATTCAACAGCTAATTACCAATCACCAATTTTAATATTCAGGATCCAACAGGCTGAGACCAATGAGGAAGCTGCAGTAGAACAGCTTTTTCATAAGTGGGCTCTAGTCCTCTAACTCGATATCGCGAATGTCATGTTCATTCTAACGAACTGTCATCTTGCGACTATTCGATTACGACAATAAGATGGAGAATTTAACGAGTGATAGTGATGCTCTGCGATGGTTGTAGAGAAAGTATAGTCTTCTACTCGCTTATAATGGCTATTATTCTCGACGATGAAAGTTTCGAAACGAGCCGCAGGCGAGTTTTGGAATTTTCATCCTCGAGAATAATAGCCATCATTATACGCGAGTAGAAGAATATACTATTACAATTTAAAAGTTCAGGGCCGTTTGCACAGGTCACTTCAAAAGTTATTCTTAGCAAGAAACTTAAGGTGTAGACATGTCAACGGCACCCACCATGTTTCCAAAGTTAGCAGATGTGCAGTGCCGATTCAATCCAAGTTGGGTGCCAATGGCGTATCGTAAATATTTTGAAGCAGAAAATACATCAAAATTGAAATTAATTAAAAAATATATGAATTGATAGTTTCAAGATCATTGGGGATTGCTTCTTTCGCCAGTGACAGAATAAAAAATTACTCTTATGGTGGTAACTAGCAGTATCCACCAAAACGCTGTTTAGTCTTATATTCGGAACCAACTGTATAAACCTTATGAAATTATCTTAATTCATATCATCGTGATAATTACCATTTTTTTGGCAAGATTTAAATATAAGAAGACAAGTTTTGGAATTACGGTCTCGGGCCATCTCTCCCTTATGGCCATCTCTACCGGACTTACCCTGTACAAAAAATAACTTGAGATTCGAAACTAATGGACAAAAAACAATGAAAGTCAGCGACGAACGCGTAATAAACTGGAGTGACGTCATCAGACGTAGGTCTGTTTTCGCGCGCAAAATTAAACTGTCAGTTTTAAGCCGCATTTTTTGCAGTAAATTATAGTATTTCTATTTTTTAATATGCTTGTGGTCTAATCTACATCAAATTCTTTACAATAAAAGCAAAAATAAAAATATCGCATGTTGCCTATTGTGGTTAGTAGGTAAAAGAAAACAAAAACTTCTGATTGGTGAATGGTTTTTCGGGTTTAAAGGCCGTCGTAGGTCTGAGTTAATTCTCGACGTTTCGCCATCTCGAGTGGATGGCATCTTCGGGAGATGTTATGTCTGCTTTTTAAGGCTGACGGTTTGTGATATTTGTATGTCACGATCGCAGGTTATATACGTTTTGGTGGGCGGAGCATATTTGAGGGCTGTTAAGGAATAGGTCACGTTCCGAAGATTCCTTCTTCTTATGTTTGTCAGGAAGCAGCGTTGTATTTTTAAATACAGGTACCCATATGTCCTATTGATTTTAAGTTTTTCTTCAGATCTATTAGAAAGCAGACTTTAATCTCCCGAAGATGCCATTCACTCGAGATGGCGAAATGTCGAGAATTAACTCAGATCTACGGGGGCCTATAAACCCGAAAAACTATTTACCAATAAACAATGGCGGCGAAAGCCTTTTACAATATGTAAATTTTTTTGAATTTATTACTTTATTTTCTTTATACATTTGCTTTATTATACTCAATATTTTTAACACGAGACAACTAAAACCTAGGCATTGGCCGAGATAGAGCGTCTAAGGAAATTGATTAATCGCTTTTTTAGTTGGAGATAGAATAAAACAAAATTATTTAAAGAAAATGTTTCAAGACTGTCTTCTTTTCCGGGTTACATCCCTGATAACACATTAGAAATTACCAAATCAATTATTTTTAGCACGAAAACAACAACAAAGGAAAACACAAAAGCATCCCAACAACTTCAGAAATATCCGGTCTTCAATTCCTGAAATCTATTACGACTATCAACTATAACAGCCTCTCTAATCTCGGGATATTCGTTCAGCACATCCATGAAATCGGTCTTGCTCAATTTGAGTAATTCCGTTGGCGCGACGGCGATGACAGTAACAATCTTACGATGTTCGAACAGCAGCGACATCTCCCCGAAACTTGCGCCATCTTCTAAATGATTAACCTCCACACCGTTCGAATTGTACACGGCGACGGTGCCGTTAAAAATAAAATAAATATTCTCGTCATAGCTGTCGACTTTTACGATAACGTCATCCTGCAAGTATATTTCGGTTTTCATTTTAAACACCAATTTGTACAAAACGTGATTGGGAATCATTTTAAATATATCGCTGTCTGTCAAATGATTCCGAACTAATTCTAAAACGATGCGATTTCTTAATATCTCCGATATCAAATAATTGATGCGCTTTTCGTGATAGAAGTCTTCCTGGAATTTAAAATCGAAAAAAGTAATGATCTTCTCCCTCAACGGAATAGGTAGTCCTTTGTATTTCATGTACTTTTTCAGTTGCTGCAGAATGTTGCTGGTCGTAGTTTTGGCGTATATGAAAGTATTCCAAGCTTGTAATAATTGCGCGAACAGATACAGATGCAGGACGAATGCAGCACACAAAAATACCGATACACCGCATTGCAGCAAAAAATTGGCTGGTAGCTTACCCGGTCCGTGCGAAGCTAACATCAATACCAGTGTAGCTGTGAGATAACGATTACTGATACTTTCTATCCGTTTCTTTTGGTATCTTCCGATATTTGTGCGACTGATGAAAAAGAAGAAATACAAAGCGCACAAAATAATCGCGTACTCCAGAATAACCTTCATCGTTTTATAGATGTAGGTGGAGTAATTTTTATATCTACTGATAAGTTCTAATGTTTCCAGCCAGCGATTAATCCTCAGCAATCTTATTATGCCTATAAAACGCAACCACATCAGAATGGGTTCGTTGGTTTCTTTCACGTATCCCAACCACTCTAATGGAATAAAAATCGATGGCAAAATCGCTATGATATCGATGATAAAAAATCCAAACAAGTATCGTTTGGTGATCTTCCACTGGTTTAGTACCGTCTTGCTGATGTCGGTATCGTAGTATCCTCTAAAGAAAAATTGAATTATATCAGCCATGTATATCATGTCGCCGAAAAATTTCATTATGTTGATATAAAAGAGATATTCCAAGTTGAACATAAAGACATCGTCGAAGGAATACACCACCAACATGTAGATGTACACGAAAAAAATCAGCGATTCCCAGAATAAACTGAAAGCGCTAAACGGATGTATTATGTGATAATAGTTCGTTAAATGTCTGTTTTCTTCTCTTCTTCTCGACGATGCGGATTTGTAGTATATTTGAGTGTGCGGATGAATTACGTTTATGGTTATTTTGTCGCGAATCCATCGGCGAGTTTCGATGAAGATTCCAGAGTCAATTTTCTGTTTCACTATTCTCTCATTTTCTATAACGGATAGTTGACATTCTTTGTGGGATTTCTTGAGAACGTTTTCGATAAATTCTACATCATACATAATGTTTATTCAATTTGTATTACCAGTAAAAAACGTTAACAACTAAACAACCGTCAAAGTACTCTGACACTACAATTAATAAACAACAAAAAATGTCACGTTTTTCATTCATTCTTTGAATTTTTAATTTTCATAGTCGAAATAGGCCATGCGCGTCTAGAAACTCGTCATAGAAGGTTTTGGGACACTGTAATAAATTTCTTCAACTTAAAAAATGTATTGATGGCACGTTGATCCCACTTTCCAAATTTATTATTTTTTATTAAAATAGTCCAGTATATATACAGTAATAAATCTAAAACTCAATAAGATAGGTTTCTAATAATGCCTTTCACTAATTTATCAACACATATCACTCTCAAAAATTTCAGTAGGTATCCATAAAAGTGAATTACGGATTTATTATTAACCAACTCCCGTTCAGTATTCTAATTTTGTTTCAATGCGTTAAACCAAATAGTACCTATTTATGCAAACCATATTTAAACATCTATGAGGTTTGTGTTTTAAAAAATCATAACTGGACAAATATTTGTACTTGTCCTACACTTCTGTATGGTAGTGAATGTTGGGTTTGACAGAAGAAGCATGAAAATAGGATTAATGCTGCGGAGATGAGTAGTCTGAGAAGTATAGCCGGAGTGACTCGGTTGGATAAAGTTAAGAATAGTGAGATAAGAAAACGCTGTGGTGTAAAAGAAGATGTGGTCACAAAGATAGATAAAGGAATGCTTAGATGGTTTGGACACGTAGAAAGGATGGATGAAGGAAGATTGACGAAACAAATTTATAAGGCGAGTGTGAATGGGCAAATCGGTAGAGGTCGACCTCGGAGAACATATCTCGATCAGATCAACATTGTTTTGAAGAAAGGCCAGGTCAAGAGTACCAACAACCGAAGAGCATGCATGAAAGCACTGATGAAAGTAGAGGAAGCAAAAGATGTGTGTACGAACCGTAGCAAGTGGAAGGAAGTGGTTTCTGCCTACCCCTATGGGAAAAAGGCGTGACTCTATGTATGTATGTATGTCCGTGGAAAATTCCGCAAAGAGTCTTCGTTGTGACACAAATGTTTACTTTATAAAAATTTGAGATGTTATAAATTGTTCATCCCATTGAGAATTTGGGGGTGTTCAACCCCTTGGCCTAGGGAAATTAACATTATGAAATTTCCATGATTGATTGCAATAGATTCATAATAACTTTTTTTGGAAAATTTTGTTACTGTTTACGTTTTGATTTATATTTATAAGGATTATTTAATATTTGGGGGCACTTAACCTCTTGCGATAAAAATGTTGGAATTTTCTACACTTTAATGATCTGTAATAAATGTGTAAGAAATTCTGGCACCCGTCCGATCATTATATATTGCATATTTAAAAGAATACAGAGTGTGTGGTGCAACCAAGTTTGAAGCTAGTCCGCGCCCATGAAGGGTAGAGGTAAGGAAGGGGAAGTCGAAAAAGTGTCTAGCGTTATGCTGAAAATAGAGTTTCTAGTTTCTACCAGAATAGAGCTGGCTTACGAAAAACTATGATATGAATTTAGTTGTTATATAGTAAATAAAGTGTGCTGAGTTCAGAAATTAAAATCTTTTTATGACTTAAGTAGTCAACGAAATATCAGTATACAAAGCCTCAACTATTTGCGCAGTTCTAAATAATTTTGTAAATATAACCCAAAAATTGGTGTGAAAAAACGCATAGAGTGATATTGTTATGGTATCATAGCGCCACCCTTGTTGGACGTGTTTTGATGGGACACTTTTTCATACATAGAGACGGTGCTCCTTACCTCTACCCGCGCCCTTTTCCTGGAAAACGGAAACTATAAAAAATGTTTGGTTTGGGACGCAAATTTGTAATAAATGTGTACAAAATTCTGAGCTAGTTTTTTTTTTATGTGACGTAAATGCTGGTGTAGCTTTAAGGACATACAAATAACACCGGTAGACACATAATACAATAGACAAATTAGTGGGACAACTGTAACGTTGACACTGACGTAACGACCATCATGACACCGAGCTTACCAGACAACTGATCCATTTAGGAACCGACTTATATTCAAAGGAAATTTTTAAGTTGTCTAAATAATGTTAATTTTAAATACTCTTACGACATATGCGTAATTTTTTTTACATAAAACAAAGTTGTCAAAAATACATAAAATAAATTTAAAAACACATTTAGTAAAGAAGAGTATGGCTTTGTTGTTTTATGGTAGAAATTCAAAACACATTCAAAATAATTCATAGATGTATGCTGTCACATTATTCCTATTTGATTTTTGAATTTTTATCATTCAAAATTTTTATTTAATCAAGTAAAGTGACGAGATAAATTTTTAGAATTTTAATGCCTCATACCTCATCAATAAGTAAATTATTATTTAGTCTAAATATTGTACATTGAGTCATAATGGCTAAAACACCAAACATTCACAATACTAGAGGTTTATGAAGTTTTTTTTTAAATTTGTTAAAGAATTATATTTCCAAGTAAAATCTACCAGATTTTTAAAACATACAATAAAGTATTTATTGCAGTTTACTTGGATAAAATAAAGTTTATACTTTCAGCCTAACATGTCAACATCTATAACAAAACTACACTTGTTGCAAAAAAATTTATTAAAAAAGGACTAAATTATCCTTAGAATCTAAAAAATCGTCTGGTCTCTGTAAAACATCTGGTGCCATTTTATATTTACAAAAATTAATACTCCTTTGCAAATATTCATAGCTCAAACCAGCATCATTATCATCTGTGTAAGGATCACAATTTTTAGCAACTTCAAATTTAATCCATTTGTAGTTGGTACACCTGCGAGCACCAGGAGAACTCTGTATAAGATGAAGTACACTGGGATGAGCTAATCCAAAAAAATCATGACCTCTCGGTCTTGTACTAACAACATTAAGTGATAAAGAATCATTAATACTTTGCAATAGAAGTGAATGGCAAACATCTGGTGTATCACCTGCTATTGGGGGACAGTTATCATCTGAAGCTATTTCAAATCTGAAACAAAAATATAAATGAAAATACTGATGTATCACTCATTATTTATTGAGTTATAAAGCAGGAGTGGACAACTTTTTCCATCACCGCCGCGGGCAGTAACGGGCTGGCAGTAGCCAATCCCTGTTATAAAGTATGATTTATATAACTATGTGTTATAGATGTTTTTAATAATCCATCAAAAAAAAATTAAATATCCTTACCTAGGCATGTCATTTACATCTGAAATTTTGCAGGTGTACATACACTTTTGAGTTGGATCCTTTAAACTACCATACACTCGTGTAGAAACATATCCTACAGGATATATGGCATTTTCAGAATTAAATTCTTGTCTGTTATGCACTACTTCACCTAGTGAATGTACTGTAAGCCTACCCAATTCAATAGGAAATATTGGTTTGCCAGTATGATCCACGGGTATTGGCGGTACAATTTTTTTCCTACTTTTTGAAGAACTTTTTCTTGATTTTAATCCAGATGATCGCCTATCTAAAAATAAATTTTATATATATAAAAATATTGCTTTAACTATCTAGACTAACTTAACCAACAGATTAAACATACAAATACATCTTTAACTTAACTGTACAACTCGAACATCCTGTTGGAATTTTTTTTAGGACATATTAGACTTTAACAATCTTGTCATTGACAGATACAAAAAAGTGGTGTTTAGAATTTTTATATATAAATAAATATGTTGAAAATACCTGTTGAATGCATATGTACTTTTTTCTTATTTTTCTTATTATCTACATTCAAACAGTTGGAAGATGCTGATGCATTGTGAACATTAGGTTTATATAATGGGCCATCTTTAGCAGCATTTTGAACTTCCAATGCCACTTGAGGTTCGTATTCACATAATTTCTTTAAAAGAAACTTTCTTTCTTCCTTCCTAATAATAATATTCATTTGTACATCTTCTAACTCATCTACTAATGCACCATTTTCCTAAAACGTAAATAGTTATTGTTATTCGCTTAACGTAGCTAGTGTCCATTCTACAGTTTAGCACAATAATTACCTAATGCTCAAATTGTTATATTTATTGTAATAATTTAAAAAATACTTACATGAACATATTCTCGAATCATTCGCTTTAATAACATAACCTTTTGTTTATACTTGCCGGCTGGTCGTTCAAAGTTATTTCTTTGGATAAAATTAGTACTATGAAAATTTGAGTTCGAATAATCATATTCCATAATTATAACTAAATTATTTAAAAAATGTAGAATTTGGTTTAAAAATTATATTTGTGTATACTCAATTGCTGTCAAATGTCAAAACACTTATGTCAAAACTTATTAATCTTCTTTTTAAATATTAATTGACATCAATCACATATAAAAAAAATATAAAGATGTGTAGACTTAGTAAAAAGATAATATTAAGTAAGTTTACCTAAAAAAATAGATTGCTTGATTTAAATCATAAGCTGTGTTATTTGTATCATTCATATAAGAACTCATATCGAAAAAAGATGTAAAATTAGGTTATGTTATGACCAAAACAAACGTCAAAACAAATTTTGTAATTAAAATAATTTGAACTGGTTATTTATGCTTTTTAAAGTAGTTTATGGTATTTAAAGTCCAAGTCTAGTAGTTAAATTAAAACTAATGTCCCAAAAATCAAACTAAAACTATTATCCTTAAGAGGTCGTTATTCTCAATAAACAAAAAAATAGTGGTCAATTGTATGGGATGGATGAAGTTCAAAATATTGTTTTATTTATTGTAATTATAATTAATTTATCTATTTTTAATTCCTCTATTTGCACAAGTTTTAAATCCAATTATTGGTTGCAAGGTTCTTTAGAAAAAAAAGGTATGAATTATATAATATTATTTTTATTTTATTTTGTACATTACTGGACACAGGTCATTTTGATAATTTAGGTTATTGTCTTAACAGCAAGTTCCAAAACACTCTTCATTTAGTAATATTTTAATCATTAATAAATTATGTGGGTGGATCCTTTTTTAATACATTACTTATACCTGCATATTAAAACAAAACTGAAACACATTCAATATTAAATCTATTTTATTATTTATACAATACAAGGTATGTAGCTCTACAACCCAGGGTGGGTCTTGGCTAACTGCACTATACTCCTCCAGGCCTCCTTGACCTCCATCAGATTCGTGTCCAGAGGGATATTCATTTCTGTGAGATCTGCTTTAAAGTTGTCTTTCCATCTCTGGCGTGTTCTCCCAAGTGACCTTTTTTTCTATTTTATTGGATTCATTTTAGGTACTTAGCTATATTAAATACTAAGATTTATTAGTTGAAATTTATTTTTTACTTTTTCCATTTCTAAATCGTCACAGATTGCAACAGTAGAGAAAAAGAGATCCGATAAAACAGGCTCAAGGCCTACTATAAGAAGAAGAAGGTTTTTAAGTTAACCAGAATGTTTTATAATTTGCTTTTAAAACGTCACCGTATAACGTTTACATATTTAGTAAAAATAGGCTAAAATATTTCTACATTTAATCCGCACAAACAAAATCTTGTGGTTAAAATTGTTTTATTTTTGAAACACTTTATGTATTCTTTCCAATGCTTTACAAAAAACCATTTTTTTTATTTGAAATCGTTCCAACTTTATGCTCGTGTTAGAAAAAAGTAAATGAATATGTTGATAATTTTATAATAAAAATTACTATTTTTTTGAACAAAATTATTTGATGTGAATTTTACATGTTGGCAGTAAATAATTCAAAACACATGTGTTCAAATTTTTAGTTTCAAAAAAATTCTTTTTTCTATAATACATAGTTAAACGAGGTACTACATCAGTCAATTTTACAGATAAACAATTTTTTTTGGAAGGTGTAAGAAATATAATATATTTCGTACAGCGACTGAATATATTTAATTATTTTTATCTCATTTTCTTTTAAGAGATCAAAAGATTAGTCAGTGCGTCAGTGGCGTAGCTTCGGGGCTTATCCCAAATGTCTATCTGGCAAAATAAAACAGGAGCCTTATGGACCAAGTATTCCAGGCGGACGTAGGAATTTCTAGCAAGGCCGAATCGAATCAAGTTGAAAAAATGCTTGCGCAAATGTTAAAATCATTTATAAATAGTTTATAAATATGTACTAGTAAGTATGCAAAGTAAGCTCAAGGATCTGACTAAATCACTGAAAAAATCCTAAAATATCTTCCTAGGAAAGTTGTTGTTAAATTAACAGCTTTCATTTAGGATGAATTATGTCCCTAAACTGTGTTTTTTATTTCGTTAAAATTCTTATAGTGGAACAAAACATTTTAAATGAATCATGTTAATTTAATTTAGTGACTAACCGCTCAGATATCATAAAATTCGTTTACGTCAATTGGATCTCAAATAAAATAATAAATTTAACTCGAAAACCATTGGAACACCAAATTCATTAGGTGTAGTATTTTTTAATTATTCTAAAAATATTCATGTTTGAAGGTGAGTGATACGTTTACTGTAGGTACATGACTTATCATCTTAGATAATCACGTATACGAATGTGTATTTAAACTTTTTACAATGTATTAATCTTAAAAAAATCTTAAAAACTTGACTTAACCGATTTTAGTTTTTTATTATTTAATATTACTGTTTTTTTTACCTTTAAAAATTATCTATTCATTAATCTCAATTTAGTACCAGGGACGCTACGAGGCAGGTGTGTTTGGAGCATCCTGCAACCACAGGGAAAGAAACTAATTCTTGAACAAGAACATATTGCTTAGTGGAATGCGAATACTGGCTGCAGAACAACAAGACAGCTGATGAAAAAACCTTTTCAGAAGAGTGCTGACGTACTCTGGACGATGGACCGGCTAAGCAGCACGCTTGGCCTGCTCACAGGACACATCGCACTAAGGGCGCACCTCTTCAAACTTAAGCTGGCGGCTGAGAAAAGCTGTCGACTATGCGAAGAAGAGAAAGAGAGCTGCATACACATTCTGTGTCACTGTTCGATGCTAGCGGTGTACAAGTATTAAACCTGGGGCTGCATGATAATGGATTCAAGCGATCTAAATGAGACAGGGCTAACAGAAATCCTGCGGTTCGCCAAAACCAGCGGACTGGAATTCCAATGCCCTGAAGACACAGCGGTAGTAAAAGAGGATCAAAGGATCTGTTGACATAGGTGCCTATACCAATGGCTCAACCGCAAGATTGTAATGTAAATCTCAATTTATACAACCTGGAATTCCGTTTCTGGTAATCTGTACCTGATATTTCGAAAGTACTTGGTATGTTTTTAACCACATATTACGTCCATTATAGCAGATATATTAAAAATAAATCGAAACCGAAATTTCCAAAATTTTAAATTTACACATCTGCGGCCGTAAATACGTAAAATGGACATCAAATGTACGCCCTTAGGACTAAGTATTCTGCCTGGTTATTTTTGGTCCACCCTCTATTTAATAAATTAGGCTACAACTTTACATGCCTTAAAAATCATTTCAATAGAGTTTTGAGCCACAAACGGAAGACTTTCGAAGAATTTTATCTAAAATCCTAATTACCCTGTCTCATATCTACATAAGTCATAGTTAAACATAAAATGTCGAATATTATTTATTTAAGTAATCCTTTTTCCGACCGTATCTTGAAAGAAGCAAACAAAAATTATATGTTTAAGTAAATTATTTGCATCATACAATTTTTTATTGACTAAAATTTTACTGTAAGACAGTAAAAACATTAGGAAAATGTAATTTTAATGACGCCTTGAATAATTAAAATTTAATTAGATTTATCTTTATTCTTAGGTAGGTATGGATTTTTTTATGCGTTTAAAAAAAAAGAAAAACTTTACCTTTAAAGAAATAAGCTTTACAATTTTCAGAGCTAGTTTCACCAATTGGGTAGTTAATCGGGCAAATAGCTCTTTTTTAAATTGAATTAATTATACAGTTTAAAATATAATGCAGGCGCAATGTTTCAAATAAGAAAACAACCTGACTTAACAAAAATATCAATGTTTTAACGTCGCCGGAACTATTACAGATAAAAGATAATTCAAACTTGATCCATCACGAAAGAATATTAAATAACATAAATAATTTAAAAAGGCCTGGTGCAGTTTTTGTTGTCATTGTCTAAACTATTGAAGATTGGTATACAAAATCAGTAAATTCAAAATAAATATCACGTACGTAACAAAATAAATAAGATCTCAAGTAAAAAATATTTCTTTTTAATAGTAATTCATTTTCATCCTTACCTCATACCGTTTTTAGTTATTAAACGTAAAATAGTTACTGTAAATATACAAAAGTTAAAGTTATTGTATAAAATTAATAACTATTGATTTTGTTAACCATCATTTATTTATTGAAATAATCGAAATGGTGTACAGTGAGGAAGACAAGGTCCAAATATTTGTACAAAATAGAAAATAAAGATTTATTATAGACACTTAATATACAAATAAATGATAAAAGATGTTTGATGTGTCCACCATTAATGTCTAAGTATAATATATAATATTGGGAATACATCATTTAAATGATCTCAGAGGGGTGGGATACTATGTGAAGTTGTGTGATGCATCCAAATCATGTCATTACACTCAGAAAATTTTGTATATAAATGCCACTCATCACAATTGTTTTTTTTTGCATATTAACAGTAGGTAACTATTTATTTATTCAAACTATTCAAACATGGTATGAGGCAGAAGTAACTTATGAGATATTTTTAAAATCAGGAAAGATCATTTCAAAAATTTAAAAATATGCAGAGTATCTCATTTATAAAAAATTTTAATTTTTAAAATCTGTACGTTACTGCAGTTTTAAAAGCATTTTAACTAAGTTCAGTCGTAACCACATAACTTTTATGAAAAAATTCACTTGTACAGTTCTTACACGCGTCTTTGGCTTCTTTTACTTTCATCAGCGCTTTCAAACATGCTGGTACTCTTGACCTGACCTTTCTTTAATACAATTTTAGTCTGATCAAGATACGTAACCTTTATCGATTTGTCCATTCACACTTGCCTTATAAATCTGTTTCGTCAATCTTCTTTCATCCATCCTCTCTACGTGTTGAAAGCATCTAAGCTTACCTATCTTTGTAACCAAATCTTCTTTTACACCACAGCGTTCCCTTATCACACTTTTCCTTACTTTATCCATTAGAGTCACTCCAGCTATACTTCTTCTTTCCTCAGAATTGATCTTACTTACTTTTTTTACCAAACCCAATATTTACTACCATATACAGGGTGTGGCGTGAAAAGTTTTGATTAAAAGTAATGGCGGATACAGTTATGTTAAAAATCTGAAATTACGAAGCTTTAGGTTTTGGATGACGCCAAGTACAAATGTGGCACTTCCGGTTATACCGGAAGTAGACGTCATTCACGTAGAATTTGAAAATAAAAAAATATTAGGTTCTATTTAAAATAACAAAGTTGACGTCTATTTTCGGTATAACTGGAAGTGCCACATTCAGGTCAACATTATATTTGAACTCGGCGTCATCCAAAACCTACAGCTCCGTAATTTCAGATTTTTAACATAACTGTCTCCGCCATTACTTTTAATCAAAACTACGCGCTACACCCTGTATACATAATTGTAGGGACCAGCACATCTCTATGCTTTTTTTGACACGTTATGGCTGCTCATAAAGTAATGCAGTGCCACCTTAATTTGTTTTCCTGCCAACACCCTTTGCTTAATATCGCAGACATACTTTCTTTGGTAAATTTTGAACTCAAGTAGACAAATTTATTGACTTATTCCACTCTTTCTCCTTCAATCAGCACCTCGCAGTTTGTCATGCTTTCTTCTCTTTCAAAAGTCATTACTTTCGTCTTACTTACAATAAATGATATTTTTTAATTCTTAGAGCACAATATTTACCATCGCCTGCAGCTCCTTCTAAGATGATGCTTATATGACCTAATCATCGGCGTAAAGAAGACAATTGACAATCAAATCATTTATTCTCAATCCGTACGCACTATCAGATTTTATAAACAACCGTCTATGTAAAAGTTAAACAGCCGTGGTGAAGCTACACATCCCTGTCTAACACCTTTTTCTACGATAAACCAGGCTGTGTAAGCTCCGTTCACCTGATACAAAAAGTGGAATCCTCGTAAAGTGATTTCAGCGCTCGAATCAAACTACCGCTCACCTCATACATAAACAATGTCGACCACAATTCATTCTTTACCTCTCTGTCATAGGTTTTTTTCAAGCCTACAAAAGCGCAGTGGACCTTCTGACTTTTAGCCAGCTTGGTAAGGAAAAGATCTGATCCATGCACCCTCTTCCTCTTCTAAATCCCGTTTGCACAACCCATCACTCTTTTAATGTACAGTGAATAAACCTGTACATCACTGATAAATATTATTCATTAACATGTTATGTGACGAAATTCCTTTAAACTATTAACTAACAATGTCGTTTTGCAGGAATTATTTATTAATTTATTTCGCATTTGTCCATAATTATGATACATTAATACAATGGTTGGAATAAATTTAAAATTTTATAACTTTCCGGCTGGTCTGGACCTTTAATGCATTGTATGCTGTAACTAGAATTGTTATTAATGCATTCATTTATTTTTTTAAACAACACGATTTAATCGATATATTTTTTAACAACAAAAATGTTTTATGATGTATTTTAAATTGCAGAATTTAACGTGTTCCTAATTAATAATTTTTATACATATAACGTGATCGTTTTTATTTGTTTTATTGGTTAAAAGTGGGTGGTAACAGGAAGATAGTTCTTTTACTTGTCGATGATCGTCAATTTTTATAAACTGTCACGTAAGTTGGGTTTTCATGACGAAACTACTACTGTTATTTAAAACTAATACTGTTTACAATTAATCGTACGTGTATGTCTTTATATATAAATAATTCAGTTGAACTCTCATCAATCCACGTTTCCTAAAAAACAACATTGCAATGGTGGTAGATTTTGGAATCGAAGCGTCTTAATCTGTTTGAGAATCGAAGTACCCGGAATATGTGTGGGGAAGGTTTTCATCTCTTTTTGTGTTTACCATCGACGTGCTAATGGGTTTTTTTATTACAATACTTTAACCAATATTAAAACTATTTAAAATATTAATTTATAGTTAAGCAAGTAAATCGTAACAAATATCTATAGATTATAGTCGATAAAGATATACGCGGGTGTCCCGAAAAGATTGGTCATAAATTATTACACCACATACTCTGTGATCAAAAATAGGTCGATTGAACCTTACTTATTTATAATTATACCAAGGAACACACAAAAAGTTACAGGGTGTTTAATTTAAAAATGTGTACCCATCTTTTTTTTAACGTTGCTGGTAAACGGTTAATTTATAAAAAATTATATGATATTAGTCCCCTGTGGATACGGGGAAAATAGAATAGATCGCAGGTATGGTCTTGACGATAAAAACTTCCAAAATTGAATACTTTGGACACATAATGAGAAATAGCCAAAGATATGGAATCGTACAGTTGATTTTACAGGGAAAGATAAATGGTAAGCGGGGTCCTGGAAGACAAAGAATTTCGTGGCTAAAAAATCTACGCACATGGTTCAACACAACGACTGTGGCTCTGTTTAGAGTAACTGCGAACAAGATACAGATTGCCATGATGGTCGCCAACGTCCGAAATGGATAGGCACTGTAAGAAGAAGATGGTCTTTCTGTCTTAAAAGGCGACTAAAATACTCCCAATCCAAAGTGTCATGCGACCCGTGCTTATGGATGCATGGCGGTGGGGAAGCACCGTAGTTAAAGGAGCCTACAGGAAACCGGGTGAAATCCTGTAGTAGACAGCCTTAGTCCTGTGCAGGGGGCACCTCAGGGCCGGACCACCCCTTCCCTCATACTCGTGGACTGCAAAGTAGAACTGAGAACGCTGGTAGACCATAATCACGTCAAACTGATATGGGTTCCAGGACGTCAGGGGATGCAGGAAATGAGGAAGCAGACGAACTTGTCAGAAGAGATTCGGAAAAACACAAAAACTACTACAAAAGCATACCAGGAAACAAACACGGGAAATAATATACCGATGAACGGGAATTACTAAGGGACTGTATAACGGAGGTCTGGCCTGCGGGTTGTGCGGCGGATATCTGGGGGCGGTGTAGCGCGTGATGTGCTGCTGGTGAGGACAGGCGGTTTTTAGGCGGCTGTATTGTTCCTACCCAGTCTAGAACTTGTACAAACTTGTACAATGAACGAAGGTACTAAATGCAACAAAAATCTAATGGAATCAGACATGGACCGCGCGGTGGCCATACAATTGGTGCATCTCGTCCCCTTCCTATCCAGCGTAAATGTGTGGGCTAGAATAATTGATTATTATTTAAAAGGACCAGCGTTTGTTCCCAACAATTTAAACGATGACCACTATATGTCATTTTTACTAAACGATTTACCAATTTCCTTTGAAGATAATTAGTAATTAGACAACGTATGTAGTGCTCCACCACATTTTATTAACGAAGTTAATTCTATTTCGAGACTATTCAGGACGTTGAATAGGAAGTGGACCATAAGCACCAATTGTGTGGCCACCGCGCGGGTAATGTCTGAATCCATTAGATTTTTGTTTTTGGTAAAGTTTATTCTATAGAAATAACTAGTGAGCAACAATTTATGGGCCGAATTTTATAAACTGCTAAAGAGTTTCATCAAACATTTTTAGTTTTTCAAAACATTTGGTTTTCCTTGTTGAAACGATGTAAAACTTGTATACAGGAAGGAGGAGGTCATGTTGAACACTTGTTGAACTAAGTTTTCGCTGTTGGATGTAAGCTGCCCAGTAATTTTGGATATTTCGCTCCTCAGACCATTGGATTTTTTACCGTTTGGAATTTTCACCATTCAGCTTTTTGGATTTTTTCGCTGTTTGAAATGTTCACCACTCAGATTTTTTTTTCATTTTTCGCCTTTCTTTGTTTACGGATCATTCTATTCGACGGATTCGATTTTCTTTTGGCATTTTTAATTCTGTTCATTTTTATTTTAATAATTTTTTTTTCATTTTTTTTTTATAATAAACCATGATTTATACTTCTTGTTTTTAATTGTTCCTGGAAAAAAAAAGATTAAGCCGAAATACGTTGCTCGTGTTGAAGTTTTATAAGTATTAAATTAATTAGTACGGTTGAATTTTTTTGAGACTTGATTTACTTTTAGTAATTTTCAGAAAAAATTGTAGAGTTGTGTTTATGAGCGTTGGCGAGAATTTTCTTGAAGTAATATTTGTTGGAGTAGTTATTAATAAGGACGTTTTAAATATTGGTTGTTATTTAAATATTAAAAGGTTTGTTTGGTTGTGTTGAAAGTAGTAGATTACCCTGTATATTTATAAATAATTTTGAAATATGCATATTTAGGTGCTTAACAATTTTCCTATTATAATTTTTTCGAATCTATTATAATACAAGAACTTTACCGCAATTTTGGTATTTAAAATTATATATTATTGTTGATATTTAAGATTTAAATTTGGTTTGTATTTTATACAATATTAATTAGATATTTTTGTATTAAATAATAAATAAATTGTGATAATATAATTGTAATGTTAGTAAAGCGCGTGGTCTAATATATTTTTTATAGTATTTTTTTAACAAATATACTAATTTTTAGATAGCATTTATTATTTAAAATCAAAACACATAATTAATACTACACGTGCATATTATATGACGCAGATTTGTGAGGAACAAAAATAATCAATTTATGTTACTAATTTATTTGAAATTAAATTTAGCATAAATAAAAGATTAACAAAATAAACATTACCAGAATACTCAAACATTTAAAAGTTCATTCTTATAAATTACTAAAATTATTTTATGTCATTGCACATCTTAAAATATTAATAAAACGGTTTATGTACAGGGTGAGCGAAACTCGATGTCTCAGCTCTATTATAAGAATAAGAAAAACGATAGAAAAAATCTGAAAAGATATTCTTAAATCAAATTGAGTAAGGTCAATTTTGGGCCCAATTTGCATATTTTACCATATTTGGAAACTAAAGTAATGACGTCATTGATTTTTCCCCCAAAAACATACCTATATTTTGGCATAGATATTTAATAATCCAATTTTTCTACACAAATTTTGTAATGAAAAAAATTTACTATCTTTTCCGGTCATCAAAGTATAAACAACTTTGTAAAAAAAACTTTTATTAAAAATTCGCAATCGTCACGATTTAAAAAAATAACCATTGGAAAATGGCAGTCGCATCTGTCAATAATTGAAATAATGGTTGACAAATAATGTTTTGTTGTGATTTGACTTTAAGAATGTTTATGCACAACGAAAAACTCGACATGTTATTATTTTATGGTGAATCTCAAAAGAACCCTAGAAGAGCAGTTCAGCTATACGCCCAGAGATACCTCCCGAACGTGAAATTCCAAGCTTAAAATATTTGCAAGATTGGAGCGCAATTTACGTGCAAATAACGAGGAATTTTCTTTTCGAAAGAAAAAAAAATGGTTTAAAGGGTCAATTCTGACAATACTTGTTTGGGATTATGTATATATATATATATATATATATATATATATATATATATATATATAGTCGGGTTTAAAATGTTCTCCGACGTCTTCCGACACCTAGTTTCCATTGTTCTCGATCATTCCAAAGGTCTTCTTCCAAGACTCTGTCTCTTATTTTCTCATCTATTCCCTCTCTACAGCTTCTCCTTGGTCTTCCTCTCCGTCTTCTTTAAGCTGGAGTCCACTTCATTATCTGTTTTGGCAGTCGCTCGAACGTCATTCTCTGGACATGGCCGTACAATTTCAGTTGTTTCGTCTTTATGTCATCTACATTACTGTGCCGAACTCCCATAATCTTCCGTATTCGGTCATTACGGATTCTTTCAAGCTTCGACCTGCCTTCCGAATGCCTCCAAAAATCCATTTCCGTCGCTTCCGAGGTTTTCTTTGTTCTTTCTTTGAGTGGCCATATCTCGTTGCCGTAAGTAACGATGCTTTTGACAATGGTGTTGTATATACGATGTTTGTTTTTGTTTGTGATTTTTTGGTCCCAAAGAATTCTGTTTAAAATCGATACAGCTTTCCTCCCTGTATATTCCTATCTTTAATGACATCATCTAAGGTTCCATCGTTTGTAATATTTACGCCTAGATATTTGTATTTTTGGCAGTTTTTTATTCTTTGGCCATTTTTCAAAATAAGGTTTTGCTGGCTTCCTCCCAAACTCAGGTATTCTGTTTTTGCAATGTTTACTTCGAGTCCCCACTTCTCGTATTCTTCAATGAGTTTCCGAGTCATATACTCAATATCATCAGAATCTTGTGCTATAACGATCTGGTCGTCAGCGAAGCTGAGTGTTTACAATGTGGAATGGTTAAGCGGGATACCCATATTTGAACATTTCCGTTTCCATTTCATTAACACTTTTCGAGATACATTTTAAACAGCGTTGGTGAAAGGCAGCATCCCTGTTTAAGTCCTTTATTTGGAGCAAATCCAGTCGAGATATTTTTTGCGACTTTGATTTTAATTTGGCAGTTTAATGTGAAAACTATGAATTCGAGCAGGTAAAATTCTCTTATTTGGTGTTCCAAATGAATCAATCAAACTCTATCAATAGCGAAATTCAGGCAAGAGTTATCAGTGGAAATCGTTGTTATTTCGCCTACAGAGAGCTAATGAAGTCAAGAGCTCTAAACTGAAAGTCTTAATTAAAAATATATAAAAGTATCATCAAGCCTGTTGTTACATACGGATGTGAAGCGTGGATCTTAACCAAGAAAGATGAGCTATTTTTGAGAACTTTCGAACGAAAAATCTTGAGGCAAATTTTTGGACCAGTGCAAAACAAAGATGGAACATGGCGATCAAGAATTAATTTTGAACTAGACAACTTGATAGAGAGCGCAGACATTGTAAAATTCATTAAAATCCAAAGACTGTCTTGGGCAGGGCATGTAATGAGGATGGATGAAGACAGAACACCAAAAAAAATCCTTGAGTGAAAACCAGTGGATAGAAGAAACAAAGAAAGACCGAGGAAAAGATGAATAAATGAAGTAGAGTGCGACCTAAAAACAATGAAAAATATCAGTGGTCTGGGTGGTCCACACGACTAACTTCCCAGTGGAAAGAATGAAAAAATACCATATGTTTTGTTGTTATAATTATTATTAAAATTATTTTAAAAAACGATTTTAAATTGGTTACAACAAATTATAATTTTCATTAACAATATTCTGTTTATGTCAACCGTATTCTTTTAAACTTTTTCTTATCATTTCATAAGCGGGAGCTATTTTTAATTGTTTGCCACAATTGAATTTTTTTTTATAATTATTAAAAATAAAAATTTGTTAGCAACAATATTCAATTGTTACAAACAATGCTTGATTATAACTAACAATTTTAGCGCTTTTAGAACAGTGACATTAATTTTCTCGTCAGTAATTTTATTCCTATGTTTAGAATTATTTTTTAAATTTTAGTTTATTGTACTCTAAAAGCGTGTTTTTTAGTTTTTTTAAACAATAGTTTATTAATTTTATTCTCACCCGTTAGATACTATATAAAGACTTAATAGGTAAAGAATCATCTACTTAATCAGAAAACGAATGTCAAATTAAGTATCAATTTAATCATTTTGAAGTATCATTCTTTATGTTTCAAAGCCTGGCGAGCGTGAAGAAATGTAAATTTAATAAATTATAGTTTAAAAAAACTAAAAAACACGTTTTTCGAGTTAATCAAACTAAAAAGTAAACAATAATTCTAACATAAGAATAAAATTACTGACGAGAAAATTAATGTCACTGTTCTAAAAGCGTGGTGTGCTTTTATTCCGAAACGCAGAGTTAGTTTAAAAACGTCATACAAAGCACCCCACGCTTTTAGAACAGTGACATTAATTTTCTTGTCTATAATTTTATTCTTATGTTTAGAATTATTTTTTATTTTTTATTTTGATTAACTCTAACAAGCGTGTTTTTTAGTTTTTTTGAACTATAATTTTTTTAAATTATATAAGAAAAATGACAGCAGTGTCCCGTATTATTATAATCATTGTTAGTAAATATTTTAGTAAAAATTATAGGGCATCCAACTCGACCCCGCCCGATAAAATAGGTTAACAGTAGAGAATAAAAATTGAAAACAAAAATATATAAACTATTAAGTTATTATCTGATGTGTCGAGTGTTCGAGTCGCGACTTTCAAAATATCTCCCGCTTCAGTCTACATCTAACGCGGGTAACTGAACGGTCACACGCCGATTTAATCTCTCGCGGGTTCTTTCACGTGTACGTTTTGATAAAAGTTTACAGTTGCGGCAACTTCGTTATCCTCCGAAGAAAATACAAAAGCGCCGATAAGGTAGGTCCACGTGAAAAATGTACATGTTGGATAATAGTTGTTTTACAAAACAAATTTTTTTTTGTTATTTTCGGTAACGCTATAAAAATAATTATATATTTTTTAAATATTATTCGTAAAAACTGAAAATTATTTTTTTTGTAATTCGTTATTTTGGTAGGTATTTTTTCGGCACTAGATGTTCAGTAGAGCAAAATATAAAAAAAAATTAAAGTCTTGAGTTTAGATTCTAATAACTATCATTTTTTTTTGCAAAACCATACAATTATTTATTAAAATATCTCTTAAATAATTTTAAAACTTCAACCCTCCAAAGAAACAAAAAAAAATGAAACAATTTATTAATTATTAAAATAGCCCTAAATAATTGAAAGAAAATGTTACACCCTCCTTTTAACTAATTAATTTAATAAAAGAAGCTAACTTTTTAAAGCCCTTTTAAGTACTAAGTAATCCATGATAACAACAAAAATACGTTTTTTATTAACTTATTTGATTAAAAATCTGTCCACGGTATCCGAGCCTTGCAAAGAACCCTCTTATGGCTTATTTTTACTAAGGATTCACACAGAGTTTAATTAAATTCAATCCGACCACTTTGATAATTTATTGATACGTTCGAATACTCCCATTATTGTAGCCAACACTGTTGGTACCGATGTTTGCTCCAATGTGAGGATATGGTCTAACGAGAAAAGCTAATTGTTCCCTTTAAACAGTTCCTTTACAAAAGGTACTACCAAAAGTTTAATTCCAAAACCTTTTTAGCAGTAAAACCAACGACTTTCCAAATAATTATAGTTTAGAGAAACATTATTTATACTAAGATCAACAACCTTCGCTACGCTGATGATACTACAGCAATTGCGGCATCAGAGGAGGAACTATGCGACCTAATCAGGCGAATAGAGCATTTCAGCAAGGAGATTGGTTTGAGATTAAATGAAGAGAAAACCAAAATTATATATTGTTGACCGAGCTAACAACAATAGACCAGAAATAAAGAAAATAAATAACATCGACACAGTTAACACTTTTATTTATCTAGGTTCACTCAATTCCAACGGGGGCGGAGCCAGTGAAGAGATCAAAAGGAGAAGCTCCATAGCAAAGGAAGCTATGACTAAACTAAAAAACATATGGAGAAGTCATAAAATCTCTTTGGCCACAAAAATGAGACTGGTCTACTTAATCTTTCTCTATGGGTCAGAATGCTGGACGCTCAAAGTAACGGACAAAAAGAAAATTGACGCCCTGGAAATGTTCTGTTGCTGTAGAATGCTGAGAATCTCGTGGACACAAAGAAGAACCAATGAATAAATACTTCAACAAATAAAACCAAAAAAGAGAACAATAGTAGCTGAAAATATCGCTAAATTTTTTGGCCACGTAGTACGAGGAAACGGCCTTAAAAGACTAACCGTTGAGGGTATGGTCGCTGCAAAAAGACCCCGAGGTAGGTCCCTCACTAGATGTACGGACCTCATCACTAACATCACGGGACAGTCTAGCCTGCACATTCAGGATGACAGATAACATAGAGGAATGGAGACATATTGTGGAGCGCAACTCTTGAAAGCACGATTCTCGAATACGAGATAGCGACTAAGAAGAAGATTTATACTTAGCCCAGAAAACATCTCACTACAATGGTGATAGCACACTGATAGCTATGGAAGCATCTTTATAACATGAAGCTAAGAAAAACATCTCTAGTTGGTAAAAAGTTGACTAACCCCAGGTGACTTGAGGGAATGTCCTCTAGGCAATATCACCATACGTATGTTTAAAAACACTAGAATAGAAAAAATACGTTTGTAATTAACTTATTCGATTAGCAATTCGTATACACTGTTTAAAAACAATATCTATGTAAGACAATAATAATTTAAAATGTTTGAATAAATAATGTTGTCATCCCAATTAAATTTAAATTTAAATTAGGTAAGTGTCAAGGATATTGTTTTATAACAACGCTACATTTAATATTATGTCTGCATTAGCATTATTTTTGGTGTAGATTTAAAACAAGCAATTTTTGGATCCTTAATGAATCTGGCGCTTGAATGTTCTTCTAACAGCGTCTTGTCAAGCTTTTGCAGTAGCCAAATATTTGTACTGATGTTTCATAAATTAATTATGGAAATTTTACCAAATTTATTGTACCGCAGTCTTTAAATGTTTTTTCAATTCAATTAAATAATTGGTGGATATAGTTGCAAAAAACACAAATATGCACATCTGTAGCAATCAGTGTATAAAAACATTGTTACTAAAAAAACAAATTTTACAACCTAAACACAAATGTTCGTAAACAAAAACGAAAAGTAAACTAATTAAATTAGAGATTACAAATGCCAAATTTTTCGTTCATTTTTTAACTCTTTTTGTTGCAAATTCATCTTTAAAACTTTAAAAAGGTTCTACTTTAATCACAAAAATCTTAAAAAAAATAGTATGCCTATTAAATTACACAATACCTGAACGAAAATGGATTGAGTAGCAGAGATTTTCCAAAGTCGATATAAAGATAACTTAAACCAGACTATAAAAGAGTAATGATTAAATGGGTTCCAATATTAGTTAACTTAAAATATAAGTTGTGATTTAGATTATCATGGAGAAGAGAAACTATTGTTTTTTTACCAATGTTTCGAAAATTATTACATTCATCATCGGAGTTCTGTAACTGGATTTTCATGTAAATAAAAATAGTTTGTACTTGCCACGATGTATTATCAAAAAAAAATTTAAAATGTTTAAAGGGTAATCCCCAAAAAGTAGTTCTTTACGAGTTTTTCTTCAACTTCATTCCGATCCAAATCCTAATTAACCTATTCGGTGCAGGCTTTCGCACGGTGAACTGGAGCGTTGTCATGATAAAGGAATTAGGTATCCATCATTTTCTTTTTTACTGATCGGGATTTTCTGACTGCTACGGGTGTATCTGTGTCAAAAAAGACCCAAACTTTGTTTTGAGACTTGGGGGGCACACCACAATAGTCTGGTGTACAGTTAGACTATGGGGCACCCAGAGAGAACAAACTTTCAATCACGTGCAAATGATCGTTTAAAATGGAACAAATTATTAGTGTATTTAGGCCCAAGGTTTTCTCAATCTGATGACTAGTGGTAAGTCACTAACCTGTCTTTGTCAAGCATTTTCCTCACAGCAATAACGTTTTTCTCCATATCGGACATTGGTAGCCTACCCGTCCTCCACACTGAAATTTCTTCTTTGGAATTCTTTGTACCCCCTGAATATAGTCGTACAATGTGGATAATCATGCAATCGCGCAAGATTAATTTCTTCTAAGCACTGGTATATTGATTATCGTGTTGATTTCGGACAACCTTGAAGAAGCCCAAGAGTTACTAAGGACACTAAATGCAGCGTCAGATGAGGTAGGACTAAAAATTAACCGTACAAAAACTCAATATATGACAAACTTGGTTCCAAGCAGCAATATATCCCTAAACTAATCTAAAATCGAGTATGTAACATCTTATAAATATTTAGGCCAGGAACTGAGAATAAACCGAGATAACCAAAACATGCGAAATGGTGGCATTCGGCAAGCTAAGAAAGGAAGTATTTAAAAACAATATACCAATATGGCTGAAAAGAAAGGTTTATGAACAGATCGTGCTCCCAGTGCTCGTGTATGGTGCAGAAACTTAAACACTCATTAAAGAGAGTGGCTCAGCGAGCCATGGAGAGGTCGATTTTGGGAATTACACTATGGGATAAAGTTCCAAATGTAATTATTAGAACTAGAACAGGGATGAAGGATCAGAGAATTGCACATATACAATGAAACTGGGCCGGAAATGTGGACTAAACGCATTATAGAGTGGCGTCCTAGGTTGCAGGCGTTTAGAAGTAGGGGCAGACCTCCAACACGATGGACTGATGATTTCAAGAGAATTGCAACAAACTGGATTCAATCAGCACAAGATCGGGAACATTGGAAACGATTGAGGGAGACCTATGTTCAGCAGTGGACACTACAGGCTGTGTGATGATGATGATGATGACTGGTCTATGATTAAACCACGAGCGAAGTTATACCGCAAAACCACCCGTTTATGATTTCGCGACCAAGATACCAAAGCAAGCACTGCCTCCAGCTTGGCGCAGCAGATAGTGTGCAAGTATGAACACGTCTCAACATGCACCAACACTTACACTCTTGTGCCACGTGGTTGCGTCGTAATTCAAAATTTTTCTAGTTACCTTTGTAGATGGTTGAATACAGTGGAAAAAATGATCTAGAAGAACTGGGAAAAAATAGTCAAGTAAAAGAACTGGAGAAAAAAAGTTTTTGATGTTGGGTTGCAAAAGGATCGCCTTGTTAAGTTTTAATAAAAACATCTTGGAACAATTTTTTTCGAAAGAAAACGACGACCCAAAAATTATTTAAAAATAGTTGAAAGTAAAGATCTGGAAATATTTAAAATAAAAACAATTTACGTAAATTAACATTTGCGAATTTTGAAAAGTGAATACGAAGTTTCGTGCGTCAGCAGAGATTAAAAACCCTTGATAAATCGAAATGACTATTCTACCGCTGAAATCGAAGTAAATCGGCCAAATTTTAAAAATAAATCTGAATTTAATGTCTGCCAAAAAGTCTACGGCGTTTGGTACGGAAATATGCTTTTTATTAATGTCTCTTATCTGATTTATTTCTTTGTTACGCTCTCTTTGTAGTTATTATTTTTTCACGATTTTAAAATGTTCTTTAATGACAGACTTTGATTAATACCATTACGACAAAATTTGTAATTTCGGCTTGTTTTTCGTGGTATAAAATTTGAAATTTAAATTACAATGTGGGCGATACCTACCTACTTTTGATCGTAAACTTTTAATTTTCGAAAAATAACAGCAACTTTACATTCTTTCAATAAAATTAGAATATTTATTCATCCAAATGCGCAGTGCTGATTAAAGAAGAAAGCGTGAAACAAGTAAATGAGTTTGTACACATGGATTCAAAGTTTACGAAAGAGGAAAAGTATGACGGTGATATTAAGCGAAGGGTGTTGGCAGGAAAACAAATGAATGGGACCCTGTATACCTTTATGAGCAGCCAGAACGTGTCAAAAAAAGCACGACTGGCTGTGCATAGAGGTGTGTTGGTTCCTACACTTATGTATGGTAGTGAATGTCGGGTTTGGCAGAAGAAGCATGAAAATAGGATTAATGCTGCGGAGATGAGTAGTCTGAGAAGTATAGCCAGGCATGAAAATAGGATTAATGCTGCGGAGATGAGTAGTTTGAGAAGTATAGCCAGAGTGGCTTTTGATGGATATAGTGAGGAATAGTGACGGAACGCTGTGGTGTAAAAAAATATGTGGTAAAAAAGATAGATAAAAAAATGCTTGGATGTTTTGGACACGTGGAGAGGATGGAGATATGAAAGTGAAAGAAGCGTAAGAAGTGTGGAAAGAAGTGGTCTCTGTCTACCCCTACGGGAAAAATGCATGACTATATGTATTGTTACGTACCGGCTCTGTTGTCTGTCGCGACAGCGCGCCGATCACACTTGGGATACTGCCGGCGCGGCGATTGGAACAAAAGAAAAAACCGGAAAATTCTAGAATAATGCGTCTTATGGTTCCGAAACTTTAAAAGGATTATCCGGGAATTTTCGAGAAAAAAGTCCAATAGTTTTGAATGGTGGCGATTCTTCTTTAAGTTAAAGTTAGTGTTTAAAGTCAAGTATTTTAAAGTAATTGTAAAGTGAATATCTAAGTGATTTGTAAAGTAAAATTTATTGTGAAGAAATACTAGAATAAAAGTTGTTAGTTATTGCACTGAGATTTTAGAATTACCGAACCTAAAGAGAAAAGTATGTTTAAAACGCTTTATTATTTGCAAAAGAGAAAAAGAGCCTGAACAATATTTTTTGTGCTAAACTGTACGATCAGGCTTTTCCTGTAAAGTAAACTGATCGGTTTGACAAATACGTGCGCAATAATAATTATACAAAAATTGAGTTTCTTGCTTCGAACTATAAAATACTTTACTTTAGCTAATCGTTTAACACTATTTACAGCTAAAAAAACACTAAACTAAAAGTCTTTATCCTATAGAATTCTTCTGAAGAGGAGATATATTTAAACGTTTAACAACACTGATTGGATATAAAGATTTTTTCGCAATTGACCCATCGCAATACCAATACGTAGAGGAGTAAGGTACGGGTGTATCTTATTACCATTCTTGTTTAACCTTTATACCGAGCATATATTTCAAGAAGCACTTGCTGTTAAAGAACTAATCTTAAAGGTAAATGGAGTTTGGATAAACAACATCAGATATGCAGACGACACAATACTAATTACTGAAAACTTAGAAGACCTATAACAACTTATTAGGTAGTTTAAAAAAGTAAGATCAATAAACATTAATATAAAAAAAAACAAAGTATATAATTGTTACAGGAGATCCCCTGGCAGGACAAGATGCTAAATAACCAACCCATTGAAAGAGTTAACAAGCTTAAATATCTTCGTACATGGCTCTGTAAGAACTAGACATCAGACAAGAAATTAAATACAGAATTGAAACTGCACTTAGCGCTTTTATAAAGTTCGGAAAAATATTCTCCAACTCCGAGTTTGATCAAAACCTAAAAATGCGATCAAATGTTAGTACTCCTCTATGGGATGAAGGCATGGATGTTGAAAACAGCAGCAATGAACAAAATAGAAACATTTGAAATGTGGCTGAACCGTGGCGTTTCAAAGATACCATGGACAGCAAAAGTTACAAACGAAAAAGCAAATAAAGAACTGGAACTACTGTACACAATATAAAAAAGGAAGACAGCATACTTGGGACATGTGATGCGCAATCAAAAGTACCGAGTACTATAACCAATAATAAAAGGCAAAACTAAAGGAAAAATGGAAATGCCTTGTTTGTGGAATGTTAGAGAATGGACTGGGTTATTTCGTAACCCAGTCCATTCGTATACAGCAGGGAACCGAATAGACATGGAAAATGTTATCGCAAACATCTGTTAATGGAAACAGGTACTAAAAGAAGAACCTTTTTGTTTCAATTGGCTTTCCATGGAATATTAAAGTTTAATATCCAGCTAAGTAATACACCACATTTTAATACATTAAAAAAAAATGTATACAGCAGTCACAATGAAAATAAATTTCACGAAACATTGACTATTTATAAAGTTTTTTTTTACTGCTTAACCTTTTGTCTACCAAATTCCGAAAGATACCTTTCAGGGTAAACAATTACGTTTCTTTATGAATAAATTCATTGCATGTATTATTGAATTGTTTGTATGAAAAAGTAATAGACATTTGGCTCGTGTTTCTTGGTAGTCATTGATATTTGTATCAATATCTTAAATATAAGTTCTCCATTTTATTTTTATCTAACGATTCACTGTTTATGATATCATCAAATGCAATATTTAGACGTTTGTTACTTCTACATAAATTAAAATATTTAACTATTAGTCATAAACGTTAAGCATGCGTGGGTGGTAATAAGATTTTGATTTATACATTTTAGCAGGCGTTTTAAATTATTATTTGTTTTATGATTACAATATCGTTGATATAGCCGCAAAAACTGAGGATTTATTCTTAAAATTTATGGCCAAACTATTTGTTAAAAACTTAGTTAATTTAAAAAATAACTACATATGTGAGGCAAATTAGGTACATTATAATCCTTGAACAAGAACATATTGCTCAGTGAAATGCAAATATTGGCTGCAGAACATCAAAACAGCTGATGAAAAAACCTCTCCAGAGGAGGGCTGACGCACTAAGGGCGCACCTCTTTAAACTTAAGCTGGCGGCCGAGAAAAACTGGTTTTTATAATGGGTTATTTAATTCCAATCAGTTAATCTGTTTTCTTTTCTCGTCATCACTGTTAGACCCTTGTACATAAAACCTATTATCACTGACAAATGAAATACTTTTCAGCTTATAGTGCGAACAAAAATGAATGTGAGTAGATGTGAGTATGGAGTGAAGAACATAATAGAAATTGAGTAGTATTTCCGTAAAAAAACTTGGTCATTTTTTATAAAGTAGATTTGTACGATTACTTACTTAATAAAATTATTGAGGTTTTTTACCTTTAAAAATTATCTATTCATTAATCTTAATTTAGTACCAGGGACGCTACGGGGCAGGTGTGTTTGGCGTATCCTACACCACAGGGAAAGCATACGCCTCGGTCTTCCAGGCTGGGGTCTATGCCATACTCAGGTGCGCTACGCATCTGACAGAAAACAGAGTGACCAACAGTGAGATTGATATTCTCACTGACAGTCGCGCGGCCATTGGGGCCCTCGTGAGTAATACCACAACATCATTGGTGGTGTGGGACCGCATGCAAGGACTCACTGAGTTAGCGACGGTAAACAAATTCACTCTTACATGGGTTCCTGGGCTTACAGGGATAAACGGCATCGAGGTAGCCAATGAACTGGCAAGAAACGAGACCCTGGTGGAACCAAGAATTCAGTTGGTCGGATTGCCAATTGCCGAAGCAAAACATTTATTAAAATTAATCCTTGAACAAGAACATATTGCTCAGTGGAATGCAAATACTGGCTGCAGAACATCAAAACAGCTGATGAAGAGGGCTGAACGATGGACCGGAGTAGACTAAGCAGCACGCTTGGCCTGCTCACTGGCAACATCACACTAAGGGCGCACCTCTTTAAACTTGAGCTGGCGGCTGAGAAAAACTGTCGACTATGCGAAGAAGAGAAAGAGAGCAGCATACACATTCTGTGTCACTGTTCGATGCTAGCGGTGTACAAGTATTAAACCTGGGGCTGCATGATAATGGATTCAAGCGATCTAAAAGAGACAGGGCCAACAGAAATTCTAAAGTTTGCCAAAATCAGCGGACTAGAATTCTGATGCCCTGAAGACACAGCGGTAGTCACAGAGGATCAATTGAGATTGGTGTCTTTTTTTTTGAGATCAGTTTGTTCATTATTTAGCTTACTTGTATGTAATGGTTTTCTATGTAAAGAGCGTGGATTTTTTTATAATAAAGTGGTCATTGGAATGGTTTGTACTAAAAAAATGGCGGAAAAAAGTTTACATCTAGTAATTTTTTCGTTGTGTATGGAGATGCATTTAAATGTTTGCAAGAGCTGTAATAAAGCAGACAGACCCAAAAATCATTTTTATTTTTATTTAAAAAGCCACAAATGAGACTTGCATGTCATATTATTTAAATATATATTATTACCTAAATTAAAAAAAATGTATTAAATTCTTAAGTAGTTTGATATTTTGAATAACAGACTTTGTAATAAATAGTCAATAATAAGGTTAAAACGAAAAATAACGCCAATAAATAAGTAGCTTTTTAATTTAAAAATATGCAGACATATTTATCATATAACTAAAGTTTAAATCACTGCATTTGTTATACATTATATATAAATAAACGAGCAGATAAATAAATTCAAATAATAGACAACTAGCAAATTTTCTTTGATGTCAACAATGTATTTTTGTAATAATTAGTACATATACACTGTTTTGAAAATATGTTTTAAGTAAATATGAATTTCATTACTGCATGATGTGTGTTTTATCAACACATTTGTTTTGAAACATTCCTAAAACAATAATTTAATATCGGTAATTAAAAAGACATAATGAAATATTTTTGTTTTTGAGATAAAAGTACTTTATTGCATTTTTTTGAAAGCTTAAAAACAACAAAATTGTCCATATGTATGTACATGTTAAATTTTTTTTTTAAATATCAAAAGATAAAGATGTAAATTTCCAGCACCAAAATAACTTTTTAATACTGCATTTCTGTATTATTTCAATTAATTTAACAATATACACATCATATGATGTATGGCAGAATAAAATTCAGGTTTTGAAAATATTGTAGATACCTAACACAAAAGTACTAAAAATTTTATTAATTAATTTTGTTAAAATGTATTAAAGCACTTCAAATAAATTTTTAGTATTAGAATAAAATTTTTCTTATGTCTATCATCTTCGTCGTTACAAAGTTGCAATTTTTGGAATATAGATCGAAATATTAAAAGAGTTGAGTTAAAAAAGCATTTACAAGTTTTCCAGATAAAATCTCAACACATTAGACATTATAAATTAATAAGTATAAAGTGTAAAAATACAAACGAAACGTAATAGTGTAAGTACCTGTTTTAATAATATAGGTACACATAAAAGGTCCAAGTTTTTAAATTTATTTCGAGAAAAAACTAAAAGGAAGATAAGATCGTCGGCGAAAAATTTAAAATTATATTTAATAACATATTTTTGTAAAATCAACTAATAAATAAACTCCCGGACAAAATTAAGGCAACAATATATTAAATTATACAAATTGCTATACATAATGAATTGAACAAAATTATAATGTTGAAAAAAAAATGATGGTGTAAATAGGATTCAGTAGTGAAATTAATGGTGTATTTTCAACAAAAGAAGCTTGTGTTGCCTTCTCTACTTCGGATCACAGCATTTAAGCGATTAGAAAAGCTTCTTAAATCTTAAGGAATTAGTTCCCATGCTGTGATAACTGCATTTTCAAGTTCACTCAGTTTTCCAAGTGCAGGTATTTGTCGTTAAACATTTTTCTTGAGGTGATCCCATAAATGCTCGATCGGATTCAGATTCGAGTTTTTTGGTGGCCACTGCATAACTGGCATACCAACTTAATTAAGGTAATTAAGTACCTTTCAGCTGTGTGAGGTCGAGCATTGTCTTGCATAAACAGAAAATTGGGTTCAAAAAAAGGACAAAAATGCAACACATGTTCCATTACAATATTTTCAAGATAGTAATTCGCATTCATGGTTCTCGTATGGACAGGAACTAATTTTGTGCGAGAGCAAAGCATATATACCACCCCAAAACATAACAGAGCCACCGCCGAATGGAATATTTGGTGAGATATTTCAGGGATCAAACCTCTTCCCTGTCTTCAACAGATTCGTTCAGGACCATCAGGATATTTTAGGCTAACCCTAGATTCCAATTTTGATTATTTCAAGCAAAACGTAATCTGGCAACTTTTTTCTCTTTAGTAAGCAATGGTGCAGTGGCCGGTCTTTTACTGTTTAATCCATCTTTATTTAACCGTCTTCTAACTGTTTCAGAAGAAATTGTGACATTGCGAACAGCTTCGAGTTTGTTTATTAAGTTTCCATGTTACCATATTAAAGTGATTAGTTATATTTACGAGAAGGCCTTCGACAGAGTACAACACACAAAGCTTATAGACATCTTAAGGAACATACAGGTGGACAGCAGGGACATTAGAATTATCGAAAATTTATACTGGAGACAAAAAGCAGCAGTACGACTAAACGGAAAGCTCACAGAAAAAAGCCAAATTCTACGAGTGGTCAGACAGGGCTGCATACTGTCACCACTGCTTTTTAACATATATTCAGATAAAATCTTCAAACGGGCTACTCAAGAACAAGAAATGGGAGTACAAATCAATGGAGAATATATAAATACGATACGATATGCTGACGACACTGTCATCCTGAGTGACAAACTAGAAGACCTGCAACATCTACTAAACTGTGTAAACGCAGAAGGACAAGAAATAGGGCTCAACATAAATATCAACAAGACAAAATTTATGGTCTTTAGTAGACAACCACATCCTGATGCTTCACTGCAGATTGATACGAAGAATATAGACAGAGTAACCCAGTTTAAGTACCTTGGATGTTATATCACCAAACATCTAAACCCAGATAAAGAAATAAGATGTAGAATAGAGACAGCCCTAACAACATTCCAAAAAATGAAACCACTATTCTGCAATGATAATCTAGACCTAAAATTACGGCAGAGAATGGTAAAATCCTACATATGGTCAGTGTTGCTGTACGGGGCAGAGGTCTGGACCATTAAGGCCGCTACAGTTAATCGGGTAAAAGCGTTTGAGATGTGGTTACACCGGCGAATGCTGAGAATACCCTGGACAGCTATGCAGACCAACGAAATGGTGCTAAACAGGGCCGACGCAACACGTTTGCTGCTAAATACAGTTAAGTGCAGGAAAATCTCATATCTTGGACATATCTTCAGAGGAGAGCGATACAGAATCCTACAACTGATCATGATGGGAAAAGTGGAAGGACGTAGAGGAGTAGGAAGAAAGCAGGCTTCCTGGCTGAGGAACATCCGTAAATGGACCGGTATACGCAGCGCAGAGTAATTGTTTCGATTGGCGCAGAATCGAGAAAGACTTGCCCAAGTAATTACCAACGTCAGGGGGACCTGATACGGCATTTGAAGAAGAAGAAGAGTTATATTTGGTTCATATGTTAGAAATAATTATTTGTTGGATTTTAAAGATTAAAATATGAAAACAGGATATTTATTTAAAAGAAAATATAATTTAAAATTTTTTTGGTTTTATATTATTACTTCATTACAATAGATTATTATCTTATTTCATTTGAACAAATTTGTATTTCAACATAAATCGAGAAGATTTGTCCAAGTTATTGTTCTGATAATTTGAATAAATCAATATCTTTATTGTTTCAGTATTTGCCAGCTCAACCTAATATTGATGTCAAATTTTCCTGGACTATAATTGGTACAATTCAAAGTAAACATAATAGTACCTAATAATAATAATTGATACTTTCACATGATGGCTGACTACAGCATCCGCAGCAGACAGGAGAGTACCGAAAGTTTAGACTCCTCGTCTGCGGTCACTAGCGAGGAATATTCAGACGACGACAAAGAGAAAGACGGTTATGATATTGAAGATTTCAATATCATTAAGACAATAGGTAAGTGGCTTTATGTTGTTTGTGTTTTGTAGGTCGAAATTATTAAAACGTTTATTCAGTTATTGCTATTAGCGAAGTCGAGTCAATTGATGTTAATTTTATAAGGTATAAGAAAGGCAAAAACGATGAAGGCCATTAAAATTTCTTCATTTAATAATTTCGAGGATGACAAAGCTTGGTGAAGCTTGGTGGGTCTTTTGTAATAAACAATAATAGAGAAGAAAATGTTTACGAAAATGTAACTTATTTTAACCTATCTCTCAAATTAGGAACATTCCCTAGCTTCTTGAAACACAGTTTCAAAAACCCATTTACAAGAGTGGCTCACGGAATAACGTTAACCTCTACAGAGTTATTTGCTCGGGTATTTGTAATTAATCAGAGTTACCAAAAATGTTTGATTGTTTGATTTCTAAAAAACTAGCGTGGGACTTTAACAATATTATAATCAGTAAACAACGTGGCTTTTGCAGAGGAAGATTTACTACCACTAATTTGTTGCTTTACCAAATAAATTGCTTGTGGTGGGCCAAAAAGAACTTTTCATATTTTTAACTTCCCAGTGGAAGTTATAGTAATGGGTCCGATTTTGCGAATCCCGAATTTTGACATATCTCCACATTTCAAGGTCCCCAGAGGTGAATACAATAAATTTTAAGTGAACAAAAAGAGTTATCGACGTGGGACCAATTGCAATCGGCGTATAATTTCGCAACTTATAACTAATTAGTAAACTAAACTAAATAGTAAACTTTCGGAATTATTTTTCGTCTCGATTATCTCGAGAACAAAATATTATATCGACGTGGGACCCATTATATTCGACGCATAATTACGCAAATTAAAACTGATTAGGTTTTCAGCAAAATCGGTCAAGCTGTTTTTTATGGAAAATAAAAAAAATGAAAAAGTAAACAACCTGAATTTTGCAAAATATTAATTATACTATTTTTAATACAGAATTTTATGGATCTTTTGAATAATATGATTATTGCATGTTTGGAATTATTTTATGAAAAATATTATGACAATATTTTTTTTAAAAAAATAGTTTTAAAGAGCAAAAATAGGAATTGGATAATTTTAAACTTGTGTCAGTATTAAGAGAATAGCATCGAAGACGCTATAACTTTGAAAAATTATTGTTGGTAATAATCAAGCATTATTTATTGATCATAATAATTAAAAAAACTATTTCAATTGCTATAAACAATTGAAAATAGCTCCCGCTTATAAAATGATAAGAAAAAGTTTGAAAGAATACGGTTGATATAAACAGAATATTGTTAATGACAATTATAATTTGTTAAAACCAATTTGAAATCGTTTTTTACAATAATTTAAATAAAATTTATAACCACAAAAGGTATGGTTTTCTTCTTTCTTTTCACTGGGAAGTTAATCGTGTCGGACTTCTCGGGTCGCACCCAGACCACTGATATTTTTCTTTAGTTACCATGAAAATATCGTCCAAGATGACGAACAAAAATTCTGGTAAAGTTTGAGCTCTTAATATTAATATTAAGAGGTCGCTCATCGTTATTTTTGATTCCCCATTTAAATAACACAAGATTTTTTTATTTTTATTTGGAATTTCGTTGCGCTCGAACGAATTATCGACCAGTAGAATTGAATAATTATTCTATCAAATCCTATCTTAGTGGAAGAGTCCAATATGGAAAATATGGTAGTTCAGTATCAGATCCAATTAAGTTCCTTCGGGTGTACCATAGGGATCTTATGGGGGACCGCTATTACTTAATATCATTGTTAATTAACTTCGTAGTTATTACTTCCTACCATTTGTTGATGATTTTAAGATATTCAGAACAGTTCAATTCATGTCTGATGCTTGTTAGACCTAACCAACCTTGAACTTGGGAAAATGTCAAAAAATAATTTTTTAACATATTAACGAGACTATTTACCAAATTTTACCAGCTACTTACCAGATTACCGACAAATATTTATCAGAGACCAACAAGATCAAAGATTTAGGTGTTGTATTCGATACAAGTATCACATAATAGAAACCTCATCTCATACACGAAAAATGTTTCGCTTTTCTCTTAGTTCAGCAAAAGAACTGTTTCTCATCTCTGTCAAGTTTATTTATTGTGCACAGGTAACGTCTATACTTAAATAAAATTTTATCATTTTGTCACCATGCTACAAAGTTGATTTAAAGATCTCTTGGAGAGTATTCAAAATAAATTCCTAACATACTGTGGTTTTAATTTGTAATAAACAGAGATGAATATAATTATTTACAAATATTAAAAGCTCTAAATTTAAACACATTACCATATTAGCAGACTAGAATTCGGTTTGGTATGCCTCCATTAAGTTATCTGGGACAACAGTATTAATTGTCCTAAACTTGTTAAGCTTACTTCATTCATCATCATCATCATCATCATCCAGCCTTATTCTCTTGTCCATTGCTGAACGTAGGCCTCCTCGAAATATTTCCATCTTTCCCTATTTTGCGCCTCTGCGATCCAGTTCGTGGTTATCCTTTTGAGGTCATCTGTCCATCGTGTCGGTGGTCTACCCCTGCTTCGCTTATCCGATCTCGGTCGCCACTCCAGAACTTTCTTTGTCCACCTTCCGTCCTTCATTCTAGCCACGTGTCCTGCCCATCTCCATTTCTGCTTTGTAATTCTCTCTATTATGTCCTCTACCCCCGTTTTTCTCCTTATATTCTCGTTTCTGACTCGGTCGTTAAGGGAAAGTCCTAACATGGATCTCTCCATTTTCCGTTGCGCTACTTGTAGTTTTTTAACTATTGTTTTTGTTAAGGTTAGGGTTTCAGCCCCGTATGTCATAACTGGAAGAACACACTGATTGAAGGTCTTCCTTTTCATACTTACGGGAATTTCTGATTTAAATATGTCCCTAAGCTTTCCGTACGCTGCCCATCCCAGAGATATTCGTCTGGACAGTTCGCACGTCTGGTTGTCCCTGCCGATCCGGATTTCATGGCCAAGGTAGGTGTATTTTTCTGTGATTTCGATGATTTTGTTTTCTATTTCTACAGGTTCGCTTGGTACTAGGTTGGTTAACATTTTTGTTTTGTTATAATTTATTTCCAAACCTGCTCTTTGTGTTGCCCGTTGTAGATCTTTTAGCATTTCCCTGGCTTCCTGCATGTCATCTGCCATTAGAACTATATCATCCGCAAATCTTAGATGGCTCAGTCTTTCCCCATCTATCATAATTCCCTTATTTTCCCAATTCAGAGTTTTGAAAACATGTTCCAGGACCGCAGTGAATAGTTTTGGAGATAACGTATCGCCCTGCCTGATTCCTCTTTTTATTTTTATTTCCCTAGACGATGTATGCAGGTCAATTGTTGTTGTTGCGTTTTTGTAGATATTGTATATAATGTTAGAGTATCTTCCATCTATTCTGCATTCTTTTATTGCTCGTAATATTGAAACTAATTCAACGGTGTCAAAGGCTTTGTAAAAGTCCACAAAGATTAGGGTAAGCGGTTTGTTGTATTCTACTGTTTTCTCGATGAGGGTTTTTATGCATTGCAGATGATCGTTAGTCCCGTAGCCAGAGCGGAACCCTGCTTGTTCTCTAGGTTGGTAGAAATCCAGTTTATTCTCTAGCCTGTTGGTGATTATACGGGTGTAGATTTTGTACAGGTGGTTGAGAAGGCTAATGGGTCTATAGTTATCCAGGTCTGTCATATCGCCCTTTTTATGAATTAGGATAGTAACAGAATTGTTCCATTGGTTCGGGATGGTTTGATTTTGAAGGCATAAATTGAACAATTTTTCCATTGCCTCAATAAGGGCAGGACCTCCATTTTTTATGGATTCTATCACTATTCCATCATTGCCAGGTGCTCTATTGTTTTTCATTTTCTTCAAGGCGTGAATAATTTCTTCCTTAGAAGCTTACTTCACTTTCTGTAAAAATGTTTGAAGAGGTAGGAATAATGACATATTCAAGATTTCTTTTTGTAGAACAAATTATGGCCAGAACCATTAAAAGAATAATGAAATTAGCTAACAACGACAGAATTGAACTGTTCGGTTCATCTTACCATCTTTTAAAAAAGCAGCAAAAAACCGTATTAATTTTATTTTTAATCTTTATTTCTTATTCCTCTGTACAAATGTAATTTATTTATATTTTGCTAACTCTAACATTAAAAATACCGTTCTTTATTGCCCAAATTATCCGCTGCGTGCGCTAGTGTCCACTCCGGCTTCCCCTACCTTGACTTCGCTCGGAGCGAATAAATAAATTTATTTTTTTGGTTAGAATTAGTTTGGCGTCTATAATATTAAAAAAAATCCTGTTATTTAAATGTTACAAAATATAAAAACAGAATGTTTAAATGTTTTTCTACATTTCAAAATTAAATGATTTGTAGTGTGAAGTATCATTAAGGAATTTTTAATATTTATGTAATACATTTTAGGAACATTTTTTACTCTACAGGTGGTGTATGAGAAGCGATAGCTTTGTCGAAACGTTTGTGAGATCAATTAAGGGTGACCTTCATAGACCTTAAATACACTGCCGAGCAAAAAATGTGGGTCACTTTAAATAACTTATGAAATTGCAAATAATTTTAAAAATAAAATACATCAGCTTATGTCTGCATATTGTTAATTAGGTGTTATTATTTAGTATGTATCTATTCTTTTTATCGGTATTATTTATTTAATATTAACGTGCAAGTAGGTATAAACAAACTGACGGTTTTAATGCAATGAGCGGATTTTCTTTGTACACCATATTTTTTTGCCGCTTCTTATCTGTTTGTAACTTTCAGGTGGTATATCCAAACCTAGTTGTTAAAGGCTTTAATCGATTTTATAGATATTTACGAAATTCCGCACATCAGTAATAAGTCTTATTTATGGTGCTTCATATTAAATATTAGAGTGATTAAAAACATTATTTTTGAGTTATGTATTAGCTCTTCTGCTTTAATTAGATCTGTCGATTTGTTAATTAGGTCGCCTTAGGATCTCTTGTAATGTCGATTCAATCTCTTAGGTGGTCTTTCTGGGGGTCTATCTCCCGATGGTCTGCTCTGGAATGCTATCCGCGGTAGTCCATAATCTGCCATTCGGGTTACATTAGCGGGCCATTGTCGTTTCCTTTGCCGCCCCCATCTCACCACGTCCTGCTGCTGACATTCGTCTCTTATAACCTCGTTCCTGACTCGGTCTCTTCTTGTCTTTCCGAGTATGCAACAAAGTATGAAACAAAGAGAATACGTATTAGCTAAGATTGTAAAAATCATAACCTTTTCGTAAAATATCCTATTTTTTACATTATTATTTTTCTAATTGCTCACTTTAACTAAACGTATTAAAAAACGGTCTGGTGTTTTCTGAACTGCCGATTTAACGTTGTTAGATCAGAATGGGTTACGTACACGTTCGTTTTATCTCTTTATACGTAACTTTTTCGTGTGGGTCAGTAGACCACTTGTAATTATTATATTTACAAAGAAACTTTCTTCGACTTAACACTTTTTATAGTGGCAGGTATATCGTACCGTCAACTATAAATGAAAGTTTCAATACGTTTGGATTGCATGATTTAAAATCTGTTCCATCTCTCGCTAAAAAATAAACTTATTGCTGGTAAAAAGGAATTTAATCACTGTAAGTCTTACATACAAAAAATAAATAAATAAGAGAGATACAAACTGTATTTTTGTCGTAATTTTTTATTACTTTAAGATGTCGATTTAAATAATTACACTGGTCACAATCCAAAAATGTCTTTAAACATTGACAAGGATTGAAAGAGGAATCTAAAACAACGTAAATGAAAAAACCCTTAGAAAATTATGCCTTATTTTTTGTAATTTGCTCTCATGCTAATAGCTTTATTATAATTTTAAAAGTACTTACAGGGTGGCCCATTAGTGTGTGTAAGTGCAATAACTTACTTAGTGTTACGAGCCGACCCTGTTGTCTGTCGCGACAGCGCGTCGATCACAATTGGGGGACTGCTAGCGCGGTAATTGGAACAAAAGAAAAGACCTGCAAATTCTAGAATACTGCGTCTAATGGTTCCAAAATGGTAAAAGGGTTATTCGGGCACTTTCTAGGAAATCCAATAGTTTCGAATGGTGGCGATTTTTCTAGAACGATGATTTGGAAATATAAAAAGGACAGCGGTCGCGAGGAAGTTTTAGTTTCAAAAGTTTATGCTAAAGTTAGTTTAAAGTCAAGTATTTTAATGTAATTGTAAAGTGAATATCCAAGTGAAAAAATAAAATTTATTGTGAAGAAATACTAGAATAAAAGTTGTTAGTTATTGTACTGAGAGTTTAGAATTATCGAACCCAAGAAGAAAATATCGTAACATTAGGATAAAAAATACAACGAAATGTTTTGAATAAAAGTTGTTTTATTTGCGCTAATACACATTTCTAAAGTATTTTAAGATATACTGGGTGTTCAGCCTAAGCGAGACAACATAAAGTTTACTTTTTTTAATAGGACACCCTATATTTTTGTTTACCATCGAATTCAGCGTAAAATTCTGCATCTAGCCCTAACTTTTCTTTTCCCCTAAATTGCGACGTTACAAGTTGGAGCGAAAAATATGAAGATTTGACGAAAATTGGTGCACTATAAATGCTGTCTAGTAAACGTTATCAGTGATAGCAACTAAACTTATTTGGTAGGTATAAAGGTAAAGGATGGCTGGAATGTCTGAACAGAGTAGAAGTTTCGTCTGGGTTCCAGGGTATTTTTTGGATAAGCATTAATTCAGGAGATTTCAATTAGCAAAAACCTAATTTTTTTAAATGGAACACCCAGTATATTATTTTACCATTTTATCCCTTCAAATTATGTCTGTATAATGTACTCTCCAAATTTGATTGTTTTAAAGAAAATTGCATTTTTAGTTTATGATTTAAAAATATTCATGTTTACAACAAGTATGCTTTGAAAGTGAAGTTTAAAATACTTCTATTTTCGTTAATTTTATGTGACATTTCAAAAGTAAACTTCATGTTGTCTCGCTTAGGCTGAACACCCAGTTTATCTCGTAATATTTTAGAAATGTGTATCGGCGCAAATACAACAACTTTTATTTAATGTATTTTTTTGTATTTTTTATCCCAAGTAAGTTATTGCACTTCCTTCACACAATGTCTTAATATTGTTCGAGTAATAACCTAGATTTGGAAAACAGGAATTTGTCGAGTCGATTCGTTTGTTCCCTTAGTATTTCCCTTTACTATAACAGATGTGTTTTAAAGTCAATACTTACGTTTAGTTTGTAAAATAAATAACATCTCAGTTGAAGGTCTCGTTGTTGAAAATGACAATTGTTTGTATCAATGCAGATGATTTAGAAATTTAGAAATTATTCCAAATAATGTTAAAAATAACTAAAACATTATTTAAAGATAAAAATACAAAATTTGTTTTAATTTACCTAATTAGCAAAAATTTAACTTAAATTGGCCCCAAGCAAATGTTTTAATACAGTTATTATGCTTTTGTTACAAAAAATTATCTTTAAAAATGTAAGTTGTACCTACTACGGTAGTAAATTACAATATTCGCCAGAGTATAATATATTTCCAATTTTTATTTTTTATCCAAATAAGCACTTTTATAAGTTTCACCCCGAAGACCCAATTACAGTGTAACTAAACATATATTATTAACGTTTTTAGTTCAACATTAATAAATATGAAATAAGCAAAAACTTTCTCCAACTAATAATATTGATATAAGATACCTTATCTCAAAGTCACTTGTTGGTTTAGTGTATCATGTCTTTTACATATAAATCTGGGATTAAAGGAATTTCTTTATTTAGGAAGAGGCATATTAATTTTAAATAAAAAAAACCTAATATTTTAGTGAACTTCTTCTCAGTCCTTTTACCCTCTAGAGGGTGTAGTGATACTACTATATGTTTGAATTTGTTGTTTCCATGCGTTTCTTTCTTGTGCTAGATGTATTGCCTCGTGCATTGAGTGTCCCGTCATTTCTTTTAATCTGTCGGTCCATCTCATTGGAGACCGTCCTCTAGGTCTTTTTCCCTCAACTTTTTCCTCGACCACGAGGTTTTTCATTTCACCTGTTTTCCTAGCCATGTGGCCAAAGTAACTGAGATATGCTCTATTGATTTGGTTTAGTAGACGCTTTTTGATTTTTAGTTCTTGTAGAACAGAGACGTTTGTTCTGTGTTCCACCCATGACACTTTTAGGATTCGTCTGTACACCCATAATTCAAAGGCTTCAATTCCTTTTCGATCTGTTTTCTTTAGTGTCCATGTTTCAGCGGAGTAAACAGCAATTGGGAAGATCAAGTAACTGGCCAGCATTACTTTCACTTTTTTGTTATGGTTTGATCTCTTCATATTTTTATGACCTTAGTTGTTGCTGATCTGGCCATTTCCTCTGAAAAGCTTCCATCTTTGGTTATCAACGATCCCAGGTATACAAACTTGTCCACCACATCATATTTCGTTACGTTTTTGATATTGGATGTGTCATTGGATCGATCGATAATCATTACTTTGGTTTTTGTTTTGTTGATTTTTAAACCATATTCTCTACTATAGTTCTCTAATTTGTTCATTATATTTATCAGTTGTTCTTCGTCTGCTGCAATAATCAAGGTGTCGTCCGCATACCTCAGGTTACCTATTTTTCTTCCTCCAATTGATATTCCACCTTCCCAATCGTCAATGACTTTTCTCGTGATATATTCGCTATATCTGTTGTAAAGGAGGGGCGAGAGTATGCATACCTGTCTGACACCGGCCTTTATCTTAAAAGCTCTGAACACTGTTTGTCCTGTTCTGACCTTGGCGTTATTGTATTGGTAGAGTCTCTTAATTAAAAATATCAGATGCTTGGAAACACCCATTTCACCCATCACTCTCCACAAAAGTGACCAGTTCACACAGTCGAACGCTTTGGTATTGTCCACGAAACACAGATATAATTTTAAGTTGTGTTCCCTTGCTTTGTCAATGATCTGTCGGGCATTAAGTAGTTCAAACGTTCATTAATGATGTGGAGTAATACTTTGGGGATGGGGGATGAATATAGATTTGCACCATTCCATTGGCCATTCGCCTGTTTCCCATATTTTAGAGCATGCCGTCTGCGCCAGTTGCCTTCCTGTTTTTGAGTGTTATTATAGCTGTTTCTACTTCTGATTTTAAAATCCCAGGTTCTCGTTCTTGTTCTTCGGATGTTGTCGGGCTCACTGACTTATATAAGTCTTTGCAGTGTTGTCTCTATACTTCAGCTATTATAAGTGGATCTACCATAACCTTTCCATATTTGTCCAATAGGTGGTTTTTTATGTAATACAATACGATTTAAAATTGATTTTTTTAAAATAAAAAACTCGAATAATTTCTTTTTACATTTATGAAAAAAGTGTTTTTAATAATGTTTTTAACATGTTTAAAAATATAATGTCACCTTACTTTAAAAAAAAAGTGGATTTTTGAATCAATAAAACATTTTATGTCTAATCTAATAAAAAAACCGAAATACTTTAAACATCTGCTGCGTTTTTTCATTAATTTTATTTTTATTATATTTTAAGTATATACAATTTATTGCGTCGTGGGCTTATAGTGTAGGGCTTTTAGTGTAGAATCTTTAATACCGAGTGAAAACATATGTTGGTTTATTATATTTTATATTTTTACCTCAAATATACAACAGAATAAAAAAAATCGGAATTAAATTTTCTCGGAACGAAAAGTGACCTATAAATTATGAATTTTGGTGAATATTTATTAAGTTAAAATGTTACCTGGAGGTTAGTAACCTTTATAATGACCATAAAACATGACTAAATGCATTTCATTACTTTGTAAAGTTCAAGAGACTATTCAGTATTGTTTGGGAAATTGGGTATTTGCTACAAACTCATTGGGTTTTAAATAAAATTAAATGTAGAACTGAAAATATGTATGGACGATAACATTCCCACCCGCTGAGAAGCAGCGATATAATAGCCCAATATGAAATTCCAGACAATATAAGATGGTCCAGAATAAGAAGACGAGCATGGAGAGACCACGTCGACAAAATAGCTGATAATCGACTACCCAAAATTGCAAAAGAGGAGAAACCAACCAACCGTACACCTCCAAGAAGACCCCCAAACGATGGTTTGAAAGCTGGACATCGGAAAAAACAAGAAATTCATTATATGCTTAAGTGGTTTCGCTAAAAACCTATGATTTCCGTATCTATTTTTTCATGTAAATGTTATCGTAAAATTATCCTTTAACAGTAATTTATCGTAGTTATTATTATAATTTCTGTATACTTAACAATAAATAATAAATTTTATTTATTTATCGAATTCCAATCTTTGGAGTTTTTGTTTATATTACTCTAAAATTATTTAACTTGTTGCTAACTTAAGAATAAATGACTAGTCACAGTTTACAATTTGGCATACATTACAAAAAAAAAACAAGAAAAAACATCAGCTATCGTTATTTTATACTTTTTTTTTTATTAAACAGACATCATGCAATATTTGTTCATAATAAATTTTTTTCAACGCTTTCAGCATTTTCAGTACATATTCTTCATTAACAATAATTGTTAAAATAAAAACCTGCTTATCAAAGGATAAATAAAAAACGAAAGACGTGGTCGAATGGTCTTCAATGAATACTTTGTTCTTTGATTTTAAAAAACTTGCGAGCAACTCGATGTTAACAAATTATTTTAATCTTTTTTCCATTGTTATATTATAATTGTGCATTTATTGCAAAAGGTTTTTCTCTTATATGTGATGTTTGAATGCACAAGGCAGTAAGGTAGTAACTGTCATATAATTATTAATTTTTTCTGGAGTGGGTCAAATAACACGGCGTTAGTCGAATAACCCTTTTTCTTCTTAAAGTACCTTATCCATTTAGTGGATGTTGGCAACAATCATGGCAAACTCATTTCGATCTAGTGCGGCTCTAAATAAAACGTGTGCGTCTAGATTGGTCCAGTGTCTTGTGTTTCTGAGCTATGAGTATTTCTTTTTGCCAATGCAACGTTTTCCTTCTATCTTTTCTTTCATTATGAATTTCAGGAATTGATATTTTATAATGCGAAATATATGGCCAAAATATGCAGTTTTCCTGCATTTTATGATCGTTATAAGTTTCCTGTCCCTGCTTTTGCGTCTTAAGATCTCTTCGTTGGTTTTATGTAAGGTCCATGGTATTTTAAAAAGCCTTCTGAAAACCCACATTTCAAACGCTTTCAATTTGTTGAGGGTATTGACTTTAACGTCTCGACGCCATACAGTAGAACGGAGTGGATGTAGCCCTTAACAAAGCAGTATCGCAGCTTTAGATTAAGGCTTTGATTACTTAGTAGATTTCGCATATTGAAGAATGTTTTCCTGGCTTGTTCAATTCTACTATTTCGATATCTGCATTTAAGTTCTCTGTTATTCAACAGCCGAGATATCTGAATTTTGGAACTTGTTTAACAGGTTTGCCATTTATCAGGACATTTGCGCGTATATTCGACGTTTTACTCACAACCATCTCTTTAGTCTTGTCGGTATTGATCTTTAATGACAATTCGGTTTAAATTGGCACTGGAAATCCGCTTTAATGGTATCCTTTTTTAATAATTCATCTCGACCACAGTTATTGATATGCTGTTTGATTTTCACAATTAGTCATATGCCGATTTTTATACATGTAGCCCACAGTATTAACGATGTCACTTTAAAACAGTAAGATGATACCTACGTATTGTGATTTGTTTTTTTATTGACTTACTACTTCATAATTTAGTCATAGACATAGAAGACAATAATATGGGTCCCCGTGCTGAGAGTTGGCTCCCGATGAGAAAGAGACAGTTGCTCGAGAGGTTGTTTCGTGCTTTTTCTATTGGGCGGGGCTTACGCCCGAGGGGCACGTGGCGAGCTGAATGGAGTGGTCGGTCTCAAACCTCGGGCGTAAGCCCTGTTCCATTAGAGAGAGCTAGAAACAACCTCTCGAGCGAGTGTCTTTTTCTCATCGGGAGCCAACTCTCGCATCTAGACCCGCAGTCTAGTCTCCTATGTTTATGAACTTAGCTAATATGAAATAAATAAGTTTGGGATTTTTTAATACGAGGATAGTTTACGAATTGTTGTCCCTAACATAGTTGGCGTTTAATGACAAATGCAAATAAAGTGTCAGGCAAAAGCTTATTGTATGACATTAGTGTGTGCCAATTGGCATCACCGCATCAGTTCGTGTTTGTTAAAAATTAATTTTTTTCCACTGGGGTGTGCGTGATTTTATAAAAATAGACAAAGTGCGATAATGTACCTCTGTAAAAAGGGGTTATCACCGCAAGAAATTCATAAGGACATGGTAGAGATATTGGGTGACTATGCCCCTTCGTACTAGGTAATCAAGAACTGGTCACGAGATTTTAAACTGGGAAGAGAGTCCTGTCAACATGCACCAGGTGCAGGAGCCCCCAAACGTGTAGTTACCAAAAAAATACGAATTTAGTCCATGACATGGTATTAAGTGACAGGAGAATTACAGTCAGGGCTCTGGTGGACCAAAGGGTTACAACAGACAGCTAGAGCAAAGCTTGCTGGCCTTCAGCGGCTGGCATGCCTGGCCATAATTGGAGCTATGTCCAGCACACCAACGGCAGCGATGGAACACCTCCTACATCTCCCTCCCCTAGATATTCTCTTAGAGAGAGAGGCCAGGATAGCTTCCTATAGATTCCTGTCTTTGGAAAAGCAAATAAATGGAGAGCAACTCGGGGATCACTCCGGGATACTGAGTGAAACAAAAAACCACCAAATTCTCGGGATGGTTCCTGATTTACTAGCCACAAAAATACACGTAGAAATGTCGTTCAAAGTCCTCTTTCCGGAGAGAGACGAATGGATGAGGGGACAAATCCTCTTCCCAGAGACTGAATACGTAATGTACCCAGACGGCTTAAAAACCCCAGATGGAGTTGGGGCCGGTGTTTTCAGCAGGAAACCAAAGATTGAAATATCTACCAGTCTTGGCAGGTATGCCACAATCTTTCAGGCTAAAATATTCGCTATCGAATTGTGTGCAAGAGAGTTGACCAACAGACCTCTAGCAAACAAAAACATAAATATAATATCAGACAGCCAGGCCGCTTTAAAAACACTGAGCTCCAACAAGATAAATTCTAAACTTGTATGGAATTGCATCGAATCCTTAGAGTACCTTTGTGCGAACAACAGGGTGACCCTACTGTGGGTACCTGGGCACCAGGGGGTGGAAGGAAACGAAAAAGCCGACACCCTTGCAAAACAGGGGGCCGAATCTGCGTTCACTGGATCAGAGCCGGTTTTTGGAGTCACCACAAGTGCCGCCAAAACAATTATTTCGGACTGGGCGGAGAGGAAAATACTCACGTACTGGTCCGACATACCAGGGCTAACCCACTCGAAGGCGTTTTTACCGTTACAACCCTCGAGAAACACAACTAAGCAGATCCTAGAATGGAGCAGAAATGACCTGCGTATTCTAACAGGACTGCTTACGGGACACTGTCGTCTGAGATACCACCTCAGAAAGATAGATCTGAACCAACAAACGGACTGTCGGTTCTGCTGCGTGAAAGACGAAACTGCTGAACATATATTATGTTCATGCCCCGGCCTGGGAAGAATAAGGTTCAACATATTTGGTTACACTAACCTAGAACCTACCGATTTTAAAAAAATCTCACCCTATACAACCATGAACTTCGTTGTACGGTGAACTGTAGCCTCTAGGGGTGAGCCACAATAGACCTACTAATGGTCGCGGTGGAGGGGCGACCACGCCCCACTCACATAAAACCTAACCTAACCTACAGTCAGGGCTATAGCAGAGACATGTAGGGTTTCTGTTGGAAGCGGTTAAAAAATTTTACATCATAAATTGGTTCTCAAAAAACTCTTTGCACCTCTGCACCGAACGTTGCAGGTGGCTATGTTGAAAAATAAATTAGTTTCTCATTATTCTCATGTGTTTGCTGCTATGTTAGTGACAACAATTCGTAAACTATCCTCGTAGATATTTAATTATAATAATTTTTTGTTTTTTGTATTTAGGAATAAATTTTTTGTTGTTGCAATCGTACACTTAGGTACTTAATATTATCTACTTACTAAAACCTTCCATTAAATTTATGTTACATGTGCCAACAAATGGTTTAATGTATTATGAAATTTTAATGTTTTGATTTTAAAACATCAAATAGGTAAATGTTATTTTGTAATTATTTCTTTTGGCAAATGTTCTACGTATTCATAATTTTAAATGCGTAATTAAATTATAACAAATTTAAGCTTGTTCATTTGGACCTCTTACAAACACCACCATCTGTGAATGGATATATGTTGTAAAACATGGGTTTTACTGATGTTAATTAATTTGAATGAGAATTTATATAGTTTGCCAATAATTTTTTAAGAGATTTAAAGATAATAATTGTTGTCACATTATGGAGGTCACTGTCGAAGGACAACTAAAATTTTAAACCGACATGAACGATGATTAAATATAAACACATAAATTAATAATAAAGAATCACTCTGAAAAATAAAGACGGCCAAACAAAAATATTTTCCAAATCAGGTGACATTTATTGGAATCGTTAAATTTTGATCACATTAGTTAGTGAAAGTTTTCTAATTAATCTTACGTATGCCTGTCTTAAAACACTAATAAAGAGAACTATCAAATATCAAGATAATATTGATTGACGTTACTTTCTAAAGCTACATATTTACTACGTAATTAAGATGATTGTTAAAATGCTCATTAATAAAATGTGTTTAGTTCTCGTTTGTTTTTCTTCGCCCTGTAGGTAGTTGATTTTCGAATGCCATTTTATCTCTTAATTTTCTTGAACCATTGGCAGATCTAGGTACGGAAATTTTGTAGAACTGTAAATTAAAGATAGATCTGATCAAATTACGAAACATTACGTCAACGTCAAAAAACACATGTACAACGGTCAAGCTAATGTCAACAAGAATTATTTTTTCTTACGACCACATAGGAAAGTAACGTTTTCCGCAAATCGCTAGAAAATTTTGACATTCCAGACAAAATTTCTTAAAGAAAAAGTCTAAATTTCCTAACTGTTAGGAAATATTTATTTCCTTACTGTAAGGAAATGATATTTCCTTACAGTTGTTAGTGTTTTACATCAATGATTGAAAACACGTTGTTTATAAGGAATTAATTTTTATTTTGAAAAGCTCAATGCATTGTAGAATAAATATATTTTAAAATTAGTTTGTTATATTTACAGTTATTTGACAATTAGTACAATTATTAAAAATAAAAATAAATTAAATAAAATAAAAATTTTGTACAACATTCGAGGTAGTAGGGTTATTTTGTTGAATATTTTGTACTGTGAAAATTTTATTTGCCACCTCAACCTTATTGTTAAGAGATTCTTCGATGTAACCTTCTGCAACGTTTGTTGATTTCCATCCGCCATGCCTCTTTTAAACTAGTTATGTCGGCACCAGAGTCAACCAATATTGTTGCAGAAGACCGACAAAAGCAGTTACCAGTATATTCTGTCGGATTTTTCAACTATTTTAAGCATTTTTTTAAATTTATGTATTCATACTACTTGTCTTTAACTCTTTCCGCTTTGATATTTAAACAAAAATCGGTCACTGTTCATATTTTCTGGTCTTAACGAAACATACTTTCGATAAAGATTCAAGTTCATCCGATTAACTACAAATGATCTTAGGTTGTTGGTCTTTGAATCAGGTATGCTAATAAAAAGCTTAGAATCTAGGTCTTCTACATCGTGTAGAATCATTCGGACTAACTCATCCATTCTACAGGCCGCAGAAATACCAAATAATAAAACCACCTAAAAAAAATTTCTTCCTTTGTTAAAACCTTACATTTCTTTGCCCATATAACCGTATCAATAAAGAACGAAGTTTTAAATTTGTAGATATATCTACATTACATTGTGTTTAATTGCAAGGGTTGACTTCAACGTTGAATAATTGGCCCACAATGTTGAAGATTTCATCTTTGAAAAAAGGTTTAGGAAGTATGCCATTACATTTTCAGATAAATAACTCGTGTTTTTACTCTTGCGATAGTCCATAAAACGCTTAAATGCATATTCTCTTGATTTCTTCGGCAATAATTCTAATGAAGCAGTATTCACTGCCTCAACCAGCTCTGGAGAAATCCCAGAAATGGAAAATTCATCATCACTCATCATTTTACATTGTTTTGTTTTCGAAAACACCAGCAAATAAATTTAAATGCGTCAGGTTTAACAATTCAACATTATTACGTTTCCCTAGTAACGCAACCAATTTTATTACGGATTTCAAAGCACCATTTATTTATGAATAAAATTATTCACGATTTTTTTAAAATGAATTAGTCTGTCAAATTTTAAACGATTTGCGACAAAATAGTATGTCTACCTCGTAGGAAAAGCTACATTCCTGGACTCTGTGTAGCAATCTTCATAGTCATCCAGGAATGTTAGGCTTTTCCTACCCGGTAAACAATGTACTAAATAATTTTATATATCAACTCCCTATATCTAGTCAGGCAATTATACTAGGCAATCTTGCTAGGTATTTTTTTTTTATGAAAATAGTCGCGACTATTTGAAGGGGAAGGGATTATAGAAAGGAAATGACTTTGAACACGCTTTTAAAAAAGTTGTAGGTCATAGTTCTCTGGAAAAACTGATTTTGGAAGCTTATTTCATTCCGTAGCAGCCCTGTAAAAGGAGGATTCTTGATGGAGATTGGTCCTTGTAGTGTCAAGCTTGAGAGTAAATGTGTGAGACTGATCAGCGTGCCGAGTTCTTCGGCCGAATGTGGCCAATGGTGGTACAAGAGTTTTTATTTCTCTGGAGCATCTGCCATGGAAATTTTTGTAGAGCAATGACTGGTCTGCAACTCTTCTTCTATGTTCTGGAGGGTGAAGGGTATCTGTGAGAGTTGAGCTTTTTATCAAGCGAATGGCTCTTTTCTGAATGGAATCTAGAAGACGAAAAGAATGCCTTGGTGCTGAACCCCAAATATGCGAGCAATACTCCAGTAGAGGTCGCATTTGAGCCTTGTACGTCTTTAACAGTTGATCAGGAGTAAAAAACTTTCTGGCTTTCCACAGAAAACCTAGCCTCTGGCTTGCCGACTTTGCGATGTTAGCAACATGGTCATGCCAAGACATATTATCGAGATGGAGGGACTTGGTTCAAGGGTATTTCCGGACATTGTGATGGGATGATTTGAGGAATTCACTTTCTTGGAAAACGTGGCACTTTGTGTTTTTTGGGCGGTGAACTGAACAAGATTGTTGGTTCCCCACTCGACGATTGCTTTAAGATCTCTATTGATGGAATTAACCTGTTCCTGCCTGAGTCTATTTGTATCATTTACCGAAAGTGATTGATAGGATGTGAAAGTTGAGACAAGTGTGCTATCGTCTGCGAAACTGTAAATGGGGTTCGTGGTGGTTTTCAAGAGGTCGTTAATGTGTAAAAGAAATAAGGTGGGGGACAGGATGGAACCCTGGGGGACCCCGGCATTAGTTTTAAACGCATCAGAAGAAATACCGTCAACTGCCACATGTAAGAAGTGATCTTGCATGAAGCTCAAGAGCCATTGGCGCAGTTTGGTTGGGAGACCGTAGGCAGATAATTTACTTAACAATGCCTGGTGCCAAACGCGGTCAAAGGCTTTAAATATATCCAAGGCTATTTATTGTTTGTAAAAAGAAGTCCTTGAAAGATTTGCGTAAAACGTTATATAACAACTTTTTTGCTTCATTTAAAGGTTCTGCTAATAGTATTAGGTCTTCTTTGCTATTTGCCAGTAACATAATGTCATCAGAAAAAGTAAGCATGTTAATGATGGGTACAGTATTTACTCAATTGTCTATTTCTTTAATTATTTTTAGAACTATATTGAATGGTAAAGGAGACAATATTGCCCCTTATCTTATACCTTAATTAACGTGGAAAGCTTCAGGGTACTCATCTTCAACTACGACCTTTGTTTTGTAGTTTAGGTCACATATCTCACAAAGTTCTAATTTGTTTCGGCATTCTAAATTCATTCATGGTCTTTCATATACGGAGTGGGCCAGAGAAAACATTCCACTCCGATATTTGGCAGTATTCATAAGAATTTAAGAAAATGCTAAAACACGTCGATTTATGTTTTAAATGAGAAACATTTTTACCGTACAGATATCTGTCATTTGTCAAGCCGCTCACTTGCACCCCCAATCTCTTAATTTAAAATAGGGTATGTACCATGTGTGACACATCATAAAAAATGCATTAAAATGGAGTATTCAGGCAATTGATCATTCATGATTTTTTTCAAAATTTACGAGTACATAATCTTTGCACAAAAGTCTTGATTAATTTAAAGTGCATCACCTCTTAAAAATGAAACGCAGCACCTATGCTTTGATAATGTGTCAATTTTTCTGTCACATTAAAAGTAAATTTTGTAAAAAATTAGTAATTTGATACTAAGACTGTTTGTTTAAAATTGATGTTAGTAAATAAATTAAGGTTCTTTTTGAATACTTTCAAAATGGTATATTAAATTGCAAAACGAGTTTAGATTACTTTTTGATGTGACAGAAAAATTGACACATTGACACATTATAGGCGTTGCGTTTTATGTTTAAGAGGTGTTGCACTTCAAATAAATTAAGACATTTTTTGCCAAAAATGTAAATGTCGAAAAAAATCATGGATGATTATATGCCTGAATACTCTATCTAAACGCCTTTTTAATGATGTGCCACACATGGTACAATCCCTATTTAAATTAAGGGGTTGGGGAAGTGGTTGACAAATGGCAGATATCTGTATCGTAAAAATGTGTCCCTCTTGGAACAAAAATCGACGTGTTTTGGCATTTTCGTAAATTCTTATGAATACTGCCAAATATCAGGGTAGACTGTTTTCTGTGACCCACTCTGTATATTCTTTGTTAATACAATCATGATCTTTTGTAAAATCAATGAGAAGGGCGTGGACTTTTTTTTATATTTCTAAAACTTCAAGAGTATTTATTTAATAATAAGAATAGTGAAAATTTTACAAACATTCAACGGTTTCATAGGAAAATGTAAGTGTTTATTACTTATTTAATGTTTTTGTGATAAATATAAAAGTACTTTGTGTAAAGTGCATTGCTAAAGTATTGGCAGACGTAAAGGTAACTGTTTATTTATCTTGTTTAAAATTTTCAAATATAGAAACTTTAACTTTTTTGACGTATTTATAAATCATATTTTCGCATTTAAACGAGATTTTTTTCATAATGTATTATCGTCTGAAGGATTAAAACGGTTGGCACCGCTTCAATAGATATTGAATTTCTCTGATACAGACCGAAATAATATGTGTATTTGTTGAATATTTTGAAAAAATGTTAAATTGGTCGTAGGTTTCATGGTGAATGGGTGAATCATATTAAAAGGAGATATAAATAAAAGTGTGCACTAACAACATGTTATCAATGGTTTTAAAATAAGTCGTATTTTCCCATGACTTTATTCCTCGGAATATTTATAAAGATTAAGACCTCCTGCTGGATGGCAATGAAACAATTAATTGATGATTTATTCGTAATAACTATCGCATTATTTATAAATAACCACAAGTAAATTTCCACATGTTTCTCTTTAAATGAATTCTTCAAGGCGATAACTAAGTACTTCAAATCATCATGGGAGTCAACATGATAATTTGATGTTACGATATTTAAAAACTAGAAGCTTAATAGAAATATTCTATTAAAATGACGCAAACCAAATCTTAATGCATATTAAAAAAAACATGACAAACTGCGAGGTGCTGATTGAAACAGAAAAACTGAAACAAGTGATGAGTTTGTATACTCGGTTTCAAAGTTTACGAAAGACGAAAAGTATGGCTTTTGTATGGGCCATGTATGGTCAATGGGTAGATTTCCATTGGTATTTTCTCTTTTTAATTTGATGAGCTGATGGACTGTATAAACTAATTTCGATGTACATTAAGATTTCACTTTAAATAACACCAAAAATCTTGTTGTGATATGTAAGTAACTTAAAGAAATTCTTCTATGTAAGTTAGTATCTTTTTAACAAGCTTATATTAGTTTTACCTGTATCTTGTATGTATGTATGTATGATTGTAACTAACTCTTTATCCTTGATTTTGCCCTACTTTAAGCGATTTAAACTTTGCACACTTGTCAAAGATGGCAATGCAATAATTCAATTAAAATATCCGATTATCCTGATTATTTTTGTCAGGATTTATAAATTTCTTCAGGAAGTAAGAGAGATAGAAGGATAAAAGTGTGAACTACGCATGCGCACAGAACAAATATTTACACTTTTCATCGCATCGGTGGTTCAGTGGTAGAATGCTCGCCTGCCATGCGGACGGCCCTGGTTTGATTTACGGCCGATGTATTCTCGTGTGCTTTTACCATTTAATACATAACTTTTTTAGTGGGTAAAACAAATCAAACTAAAAAGCGAAAAATAAATTATAGTTCAAAAAAACTAAAAAACACGCTTTTAGAGTTAATCAATCTAAAAAGTAAAAAATAATTCATAACATAAGAATAAAATTACTGACGAGAAAATTAACGCCACTGTTCTAAGCTTTGCTATTATCGTTAATTTAAGGATATAAAACCAATTTAAAGTGACAAAAAACTGGTAGGTCTTTAGGTATAATTCAAGGAATACAACACAATATTTCTGGGAATATGAAAAAATAGCACATTTTTAAATGAGTTGTTAATTATCTTAATTGTCAGTCTATTAAAGTAATGTTACATCAAAACCTGATTGAACGATATATAATCCTTTTATGGTTTTTATTAATTTATTAAATCTATAAAAAATAAGTAAATGTTCAAACATGGGTGGGTTGGATTTGACGTCATACTAATTTCATAGAATTATTTACTTTATATTTTTAACCTGTTCTTGCCAAAATTTTGATGACAGTTATTAAATGACCAATTTTTACAAAAAGTAAAAAAACATAAATGCATAGCATAAATGCACAAATTTTAAAATTAAAAAAATATTGTTACTAATTAGAATAACCAAAATATTTTGATACGTTGCTTTAAGTGTAAACTGTGTTTTTAATTTAACGGTTTTTTAACAACACATCAGATGGTAAGAGAGTTAACACTTACCTAAAATTGGCAATTATCCAAGTGTAGCACCGATAAAAAAACGACAGAGCCACTTTTAATACAATAAAATTTGTAATAATACAATTTAAAAAAAAACAATGCTTTATTACCCAGTAACATAATTAGTAAATAATTGTTATAAAATTTTCACAAAATATGAAATTAATGCACATAATTATATTCAAAGGTTTTGCATCACCTTGATTTTCAATAATATGTTATGTCTAGTTATAAATACTGATTAATTTGTTATTTCTAGCGCAAAATTAATGAGTAAAATTGATATACTTTTCCAAAGTTTAAAACAACAAAAAATATTTTCTACTAATAACAATTTAGAATAAAGTTTCCTTAAAAAAATAAAACAAAGTTGAGAACTGTTTAATAGTATACAAGCTTGAAGACGCCGGGGCATGCCGTTCTTGGTGAATATTTTGTCATTCTTCGGGCCAGTTCAAATGATTAATTTCCTCCATTTTAAGGTTGTCATTCACTGCTCCAGTACGATAAGGTCGGACCTTATTGTTCATTAAAACAAAATTATCTCCAATAGCCCTTCTTTAAGTGTAACGTAAGCCTATAGAACGTCTATAGTGTACCTTTGACCAGCCATTGTGTCTTCAACGTTAACTATTTCAGTACATTCTTCAGATATAATTCCTGTCCAAACTATCGCGCTGTCTCCCCCGAAAGGAGGTGCATAGACAAGTTGGGCAGCTCTGGATGATTCTCCCCAAACACGAATTTGGCGGCTAACCTATCAAACACATCCTGGTTTCATTAGCAAATGGAATTCCAAAATCCTATTTAGGTCTATGATTACGCATAAAAACAAGAACTGTGTTATTAAACTGTAAACCGAAGAATATCTAATTTTAAAAATTGCTGAAAGTCAGGGATAATTTTTCCTTTTTTATAATTATGGTACTACGAAGGATTCAATCGCATGGCACCCTACAGGCAGATCCATAACGTAATTGAACAAGCGTACAGCAGTTTAACAACTTAGTTAGAAATACGGGACTGATACCCACTTCCTGAGAATATGAAAAGAATTGAGAGCCACCGTAAAAAAAATGTTTGACTCGGAATCCTAATTCATTCGCTGCTATTATTCTTCCAAGTGACTGAAATGTAAATAGTTAAACTGGACTTATAGAAAATGATTATTATTATTAATCCGATTTATAGCGTCTTTCGCCTTCCGGTTCCCAGTTGCCAGCCTCTTCGGTCAGTCCAATCTCCTGGGGCTAGATTTCTTTCGGACATCGCTTTCTGAATGCCCCCTATCCATGTTGGTTTTGGTCTACCTCTTTTCCTTCGTTCTGTTGGGGTCCATTTAAGCACTAGTTTGGGTAGCCTTTCATCTGTCATACGTTCAACATGGCCGTACCATATAAGTTGTCTTCTTTGGATTTCATCTATTATAGTTGTGTCGGTCTTTACAATTTGTCGAATTCGGTCATTTGTAACCCTATCGAGACGTGATATGCCAGCAGATCTTCGCCAGAAATCCATCTCCAGGGCTAGCAATCGGCGTTCTAATGTTTTATTAAGTTGCCAAATTTCACAGCCATATAGAACACTACTTTGAAAGATAGTATTATATATCATATGTTTTTTTTCCATAGATATATTTTTTGCCCACAACAGCGAGTTTAGGCATCCTATAACTTTCTTTCCTTTTAATATCCGTTGTTCTATTAGAAAATGATAAGAACATAAATCTATTTTTGTGTTGAAATTGAGCGTTACGACGATTAATTCGTAAAAATAAAGAGAGTGACGCGAACACGCATGCATATGCAGGCGTCTAACGTTACCGTTGTTTTGGTCTTATATTAATGATATTATTTATTTTAAAATACAGTTTCATTTTTGTTTTCTTTATATTATCCTATTTTTATCCATGTAAGGTTTATTTTGAAAATCTGTAACTTACGTTTTTTTAGGAAATTGATGAGTTTTTTTTATTTGAGAATTATTGTTTTTGGATACATACGTTGATAAAAGCAAAAAAAAATTTAAAAACCCTTTTTGTTGGCACGTGATGGCGATGCTTCACTGTAACTTCTCGCGCCGGTCCGAGGGGTCCCATCCGCCCCTGGCGTGATTTGTTTGTGGTTTTTAAAGTCTTGAAAGTCGGTCCTCGTATTATAAACAATTTTTTCTATGAGTTAAATGTCTGCTTTATTTTTATATTTAAAAACGTTACAAAAATAAACATTCATGTCACGCTTTTTCTACAACATGTCATGTTTTTTTTCCAAACCATTATTATGTTTTGTTTGATAAGTTGTGGGACTACTACAAAAATATTTAAAGAAAAAAACAGCAAAATCTACATATAATTTAAACCAGCACTTATTAAATATTTTTGTTTTATTATTTAATTTTGTAATTAAAAGAAAATAAAGATATTGTTATATAAATATCTTTTATCAGTAGACAACGGGTATTCATTCGTTTTTTTTTGTCTGACATTATTTACTTGCTTGATTACAAAATAAAATTAAAAAATAATAATAAAATGTTTATTGCCAACTCGTACCAATGTAACAGGGGCATTTCATGTAAAGCGGCGAGCAAAAAAAATGCAGGGTCCTGAAAGTCGTTCATATTAGACCTAATATGTACTTGTAGATGGTATGAACACAATTTTTTTTTTGCATCAGGTTTCAAGCTTGGGAAGCAGCAACTGATGCACAATTGCAGAACCTCGAAGTTATTTAAAAAATGATTTTTAAAAATTATAGCATCCAAACCAATCAGATACTCATTCGACCGAATATTTACAGAAACTGAAGTACTTAATTAACATAATATTAACAGTTTCGAGGTAGTATTTTTACCTCTGGTTGTTTTTATGGACTTCCAAAAGAGTTTAATATTGTTCTGGAATCCGTCACATAACCTTTCATCAAATTCATCTTTATCACTTTACTTCTTTCTTGCCACAACCTCTTTTGCCACACCTTTTATCTTTTTATACTCATTCTTTGCCTTGTTTACATTTTCAATCCTTTTGCGTTCTTTGATTGGATTTTGTAGCCAGCCAATCCAGCCAGGCTTTCCTTCTTTTACTTACACCACACACTTCAATAGCAACATTTTTTTTTTATGAAAATAGTCGCAAAAAGGATAGACCTATCGTGTGGGCCGCGGACGGCCCGCACTACGACTATTAGAAGGGGAAGGGATTATAGAAAGAAAATGATTGTGGACACGCTTTTTAAAAAGTTGCAGGTCATAGTTCTCTGGAAAAACTGATTTTGGAAGCTTATTCCATTCCGTAGCAGCCCTGTAAAAGAAGGATTCTTGATGGAGATTGGTCCTTGTAGTGTCAAGCTTGAGAGTAAATGTGTGAGACTGATCAGCGTGCCGAGTTCTTCGGCCGAATGTGGCCAATGGTGGTACAAGAGTTTTTATTTCTCTGGAGCATCTTCCATGAAAATATCTGTAGAGCAATGACTGGTCTGCAACTCTTCTTCTATGTTCTAGACGGTAAAGGGTATCTGTGAGAGTTGAGCTTTTTATCAAGCGAATGGCTCTTTTCTGAATGGAATCTAGAAGACGAAGAGAATGCCTTGGTGCTGAACCCCAAATATGCGAGCAATACTCCAGTAGAGGTCGGATTTGAGCCTTGTACGTCTTCAACAGTTGATCAGGAGTAAAAAACTTTCTGGCTTTCCACAGAAAACCTAGCCTCTGGCTTGCCGACTTTGCGATGTTAGCAACATGGTCATACAAAGACATATTATCGAGATGGAGGGACTTGGTTCAAGGGTATTTCCGGACATTGTGATGGGATGATTTGAGGAATTCACTTTCTTGGAAAACGTGGCACTTTGTGTTTTTTGGGCGTTGAACTGAACAAGATTGTTGGTTCCCCACTCGACGATTGCTTTAAGATCTCTATTGATGGAATCAACCTGTTCCTGCCTGAGTCTATTTGTATCATTCACCGAAAGTGATCGATAGGATCTGGAAGTTGAGACAAGTGTGCTATCGTCTGCGAAACTGTAAATGGGGTTCGTGGTGGTTTTCAAGAGGTCGTTGATGTGTAAAAGAAATAAGGTGGGGGACAGTATGGAACCCTGGGGGACCCCGGCATTAGTTTTAAACGCATCAGAAGAAATACCGTCAACTGCCACATGTAAGAAGTGATCTTGCATGAAGCTCAAGAGCCATTGGCGCAGTTTGGTTGGGAGACCGTAGGCAGATAATTTACTTAACAATGCCTGGTGCCAAACGCGGTCGAAGGCTATAAATATATCCAAGGCAATTGCACGGGAGTTACCAAACTTTTCAATAGTGTTTGTCCAGAGCTGAGTGACATAAGCCAGCAAATCTCCAGTAGACCGAAGTTGTCAAAATCCATATTGTTTGTCATGAATTATCTTAAATTTTTCCAGATATTTAATGAGTTCTGTGTTAATCACTTTTTCCATAACTTTGGATATGACTGAGAGCAATGCAATAGGGCGATATTCGCAGGAATAGTCTTCTTTCCTTTTTTCGGAATCGGTTGGGCTTTAGCGTTTTTCCACATGGACGGAAATACTCCTTTGCTGTACATCCACGATTCTTTCCTTGAATGGATTTCACAATTCTTCAACCTCAAATGCTTAATCTAAACTGTTAAATTTCTCGATGTATTTACTAACTAACTCCTCTTTTATACCTTCTTTTTGAAAATTCTCAACTTTTATAGGCTCTAGTACACTACTTGATTCCTGCACACGATGCCGCCACCACTAAGAAGTGTTCTGTGTCAATACCTGCACCGCGGTATACCCGAGTGTCCATAACTTTCTTTTTCAATCTTTCATTCACAATTACGAAATCAATTATACTTCTCTGGTATTCTGGAATCCACAACAATTACTATAAAATTGTGATAAAACAATTCAAAAGTAGATTTAATCTACCACCCATCAGCCAAAAATAGCAAGCTCGTCTGAAAACGAATAACTCTCTGAAAATGGTAGCATCTAGATATCTAGAACGAGAATAGGGAAGAGAAATCATATTTTCTTAAATAGTAGATGTTTTAACTTTCTCCCGACTAAAGTTAAAGAATTCTCAAACATATTCTTCTTCAAAAAAGGGACCAAATATTATCTTCTTTCTTTGGAACGTATGGTTATCCATTCATTGTTTAACACTCCGTTATATATTTATTGAATATTTTTTGGTGACAGCAGTAAAAGGTTTTGTTTAAAGTAAACTCCATAAAGATGCCAAGCTTTCTGAAATTTTATTACTTATTTTGATCATCAGGGAATATCTTTGTGAGAATGAACATTAGTTCTTGATGTTTGACGAGATGAAATGATATACATTGTATTATTCATGTAAATATATAAAAATACAGCACTATAATGTTATAATTTTCACCACTATTACTACGAAAGTTATTTGAATTGAATTATTAAAAGTTACATACTAAAATCAAATTTACACCACGGGTATATCAATTTATTTTTTGTTTGCAAAAAGTCTCTTAACTTCCGTAGTAATAGTGGTGGAAATTATAACATTATAGTGCTGTATTTTATATATATTTACATGAATAATACAATGTATATCATTTCATCTTGTCATACATAAAGAACTAATGTTTATTCTCACAAAGATATTCTCTGATGATGGTAATAAGTAATAAAATTTCCCAAAAGCTTGGTATCTTTATAGAGTTTATTTTTAACAAAACCTTTTGCTGCTGTCCACAAAAAATATTCAATAGATATCTCCTAACTAGTCAGCAAAGACTACCCTTTACTCTAACAAAATATATATATAGCGTGAGGTCTAAAAAACGTTACCTACGTTGTGATATGATGGTTTAACAATTACAATTTACATGATTTTAAAAAAGGTAAACGTCGAATTATTATATTTCACAGATAAGTTAACATCCCCAAGCAACAATAATAAACTTCGTGGTGATCAATAGTTCTAATTGACGCGCCTTTCGAGCCTTTTTTTTTAAGACTGATACCTTTGATATAATAAAGTAACTATGTACTAAACAAGTGGTTTAGATAATAGTCTAATAAAAATAATCACCCACGACTACGTTGCACGATAATCTGAATATGTTAGCCTTTTTTTCAAGATACTAAAACAATTTCATTAACATCAAAATAAAAGTGGTTTTATTTATTTAGAAGTTACCTCAACTAAATGCGCCAGTACCAAGCAGGAGGCATAAATACATTTGTTGTTCCTAATAAATACTTCAAATTAACATTTAAGAAAAATGTTTTCTCTGCGAACGATCCGTGTCACTCGTTAATAAAAAACTCTCATTCTGACTCATTTTCTCTCAATAAAACTGGAGTTTCTATTTTGTCTTTACAGATTTCATCATTAAAAGGTAGTCGAAGATCACATGTATGACAAATTTCTATTCGAGAATATTGTTAAAAACATATAGCGACCTAGAAAACAACATGTATCGAGAGTTTTTGTGAAAATACGGAAACTGTACAGCATTAATATTAAATATACTTTTGATGGAAGGAAGAAAATAAACTTATGGACACAACAATGTGAAATAATTAATTTATTTTTTGGGGTCGATAGCGGGTTTAGGACGAAAGAAAACAAACTTCTCGCTCTTCTTAAATCGCCGACGTTTCGATCTTTATTTTAGATCTTTCTCAAGACTTTTTAATTCGTGGAAGTCTTAAGTCTGTAATGTAAAATTTCTGATATCGTATCCATCACAGAATCAGGGCAAACGTATTTACAATTAACATTGAGCAAACTAATTAATCACATAACAAAACAATATTAAATACGAATAATCTCTATTTCTTCAATAATATTAAAATCACATACATTTTTTTCTCTCAGTTTGTTTGGTGCTATCTGTATGTGATTTTAATACTATTGAAGGAATAGAGATTATTCGCTTTTAATATTGTTTTGTTATGTAATTAATTCATTTACTTACTTACTTACTCCGTAGCGTTACAGCCCCTGATAGGCTTTGGCTGACGCGACGACTTGCCTCCATTTAACTCGATCGGTCATAAGCACAGTGCCATTTGCGACGCCCAATTTTCTTAAATCCGCAGCAATGTTGTCTCGCCATCTCAATCTGGGTCTTTCAAGTGGTCTTTTCCCCTCTGGGGCTTTCTGCCATACCATCCGTATTAGCCTATCTTCGGGTTGCCTACGTACGTGTCCTGCCCATTTAAGCCGTTGAGCCTTTATTAAGTTACACAGATCTGGTTCGTCGTATAGCTCTCTCAGCTATGCATTTGTTTTACTTTTATGCTGTTGCGTCTGGGGATCCTTTCGAATCTTCGGATGACCTCATTTCGTACCGATAGTGTCCACGATTCGCAGCCGTACATGATTAATTCATTTGCTCAATGTTAATTGTAAATACGTTTGCCCTGATTCTGTGATGGATACGACATCAGAAATTTTACATTACAGGCTTAAGACATTTACGAATTAAAAAGCCTTGAGAAAGATCTAAAATAAAGATCGAAACGTCGGCGATTTAAGAAGAGCGAGAAGTTTGTTTTCTTTCGTGCTAAACCCGCTATCGACCCCGAAAAATAATTGAGAAGGACATGAACCAGAATAATATAATTAATTTATCTTATGTTTACGTCTGGCGGTGCATAGAGGTGTGTTGGTTCCTACACTTATGTATGGTAGTGAATGTTGGGTTTGGCAGAAGAAGCATGAAAATAGGATTAATGCTGCGGAGATGAGTAGTCTGAGAAGTATAGCCGGAGTGACTCGGTTGGATAAAGTTAAGAATAGTGAGATAAGAAAACGCTGTGGTGTAAAAGAAGATGTGGTCACAAAGATAGATAAAGGAATGCTTAGATGGTTTGGACACGTAGAAAGGATGAATGAAGGAAGATTGACGAAACAAATTTATAAGGCGAGTGTGAATGGGCAAATCGGTAGAGGTCGACCTCGGAGAACATATCTCGATCAGATCAACATTGTTTTGAAGAAAGGCCAGGTACCAACAACCGAAGAGCATGTATGAGAGCACTGATGAAAGTAGAGGAAGCAAAAGATGTGTTTACGAACCGTAGCAAGTGGAAGGAAGTGGTTTCTGCCTACCCCTATGGGAAAAAGGCGTGACTCTATGTATGTATGTTATGTCCGTTTATCGAGCATTTGAATAGTATGCTATGTATATTTTGTCTCGTGGTCAATGACATCTATCAAAAGAATATTAACAATTTTGTGTAGTACTTGCCATAGATTTTCACTAATAATACCACTAGAGGTCAAATTATTTCCGGAAATTTTCAATATATTCAAGAGCTCGAAAAAATTTCTGGAAATAATTTGACCTCTAGTGGTATTACTAGTGAAAATATATGGCAAGTACTACACAAAATTGTTAATATTCTAACAAATTCTTTTGATAGCTGTCATTGACCACGAGACAAAATATTCATAGCCTACTATTCAATTTATTTCTAATAAATAACTGAAATGTATTTTTTTTCTAAATAATAAAGAACACACTTGACACTGACAAAGAAACTTAAAACTGACAGGTGTCAATTTAATTTAGTTTATTACCAATTTGAAATTGACAAATACCAGTTAGAAATTAATGTAGCTAATTTGATTTTAACTAATGTCATTTTTATTCTGATTGCTACCAACATCCATACATACATACTAACAAACTTTCGCGTTTATAATGGTAATAGGATAAAACTAGTGTTAGCCTACAACTTTCAAATGATCGTAAATGAGTCTGGTAAAGACCAGGAAAGAGGTTTGCTCTTTGCAATATTTCTGCAAGGATTCCATTCGGCGGTGACTCTGTTATTTTCTGGGGTGGTATATCCTTAAACTCTCGCAGAAGGAGTATCCCCCTCTCTTTCTACGGCGCGGCGAAAATGTATGCCTGCGCCGGCTGTTTCGTTTAGGCGAAACGAAATCTAATATATAAAATTCTCGTGTCACAATGTTAGTTACCATACTCCTCCGAAACGGCTTGACCGATTTTGATGAAATTTTTTGTGCTTATCCGGTATCTATGAGAATCGGCCAACATCTATTTTTCATCCCCCTAAATGTTAGGGGTAGTCCACCCCTAAATTTTTTTTTTTATTTTTTAGACAAAATTTTTAATTTCTATTTTTTTATGATACAACATACAAAAATACATACAATCCTCAATTTTCACCCTTCTACGATCAACCCTTATTTTTTAATAGCCATTTTAGTAATTTAATCATTTTTCCTCTTCGGTCGAAAACCGATCAATCGTCATTTAATTAGTTATCCCCGCCAGATGTCTACAGGTGTCACTTCTGACCCAGTAAACAGCACGGAGTAGGGATGAGAACGAAGCCGGTCTCCTTTCTTTCTCACTCCCTACACAGTTGTCGGCCATCATTATTGTTTATGCATCAAGTGTAGTAGTAACGTTGACAATTATTATTTTGCTATCTCAGTGTAACTCTCATATTAACTTTTAATCATTCCTATTTTATCAATAATAATTAAATTATCAATTTTGAGTGTATTTTGCACGATTAGTTAAAAAAAAGATTGATAGATTTGAGAACACCATGTTTTTCACACGGACAATTATACGTGGCATTCTCTCGAGTGGGTAAACCATCCAGTTTGTTTGTGTTAGCTAAAGATGGACTAACAAAAAATATTGTTCACGCTATAGCATTAAGAGATTGATATTGTTTAATAGTGTTACTGTCGTAATTGTTTAATTAATGATATATAATTTTAAGGAATAAATTATAATAACTTAAAAATAGTGTTTGCCTTTTGTTATTTTTATATTTTTTATATTCCCTCATCGTTCACAGCGCTCCATGCTTATTTCACGCATATACCACATTCTTACATACATACATTATACACATTCTAACATACATACATACTTACAATAAGTAAGCTATTTTTTGTCTACACTAGAAATTACTAGGAAATTATTTATATGGCAAAATAACGTTTGCCGGGTCAGCTAGTATAAAATATAAAACTGCTATTGATGCGGTCTTTATTAGACATTTAAATAGGTTCGAATCAAAACTGTTCGTTTCTTACTTCAGCTATCATAAACCGATCGTATCAGTTTTAAAGATTGGCGATGATGGTTCTGGTAATAATGATAGTGAAAAAGTCGTCGAAATTATGGATGGAAGTTGGTTTTTCTGAGGGATAAACTTTTTAATGTAATATAAATTGTCATGTTTGTGTACGATAGCGCAATAAATAAATATTGTATTCTACCACATAAAAGATCACATAAAATATCCAAAACGCACAATACTTAAGTTTTCACTTTTGCCGGCACTCCCAGAATTTTTTTCAACATCACAATTGTGATATTTAGTCTTAAGAATAATTTTAATATCAATCCTATAGAAAAATATTTAAGCTAATTCACTTTTAAAGTATTCGAATGCGTTTTTTTCCAACTTTTAATGTAACGAATGTCCATAAACAATATAAAAATTAATTCATTGCAGCAATTTCTATGATTAATTTGTCCAGGAGTTTATTACTAATGGAAATAAAATAGCATAAAATTTCGTTATGTATATTATTGATGAGTTCACATTTATGCACCAGAAAAGTGTAAAATAAAAAGGCTAGCAATGATATCCTGTCCTTAAATAAATTTATACCCTAATTAAATCAATATTTGTTTCTTTGGGATTTATTAATAATTAAAAGAACACGTGGTTTACAGCGATTTCTTATATCAATAGAATAAAACTTGATTAAACAATAAAAATCCCATGTGTATTTGTCTCGAATCAAAAATAATTTTTGTATACGTTTATGGAGAGACAAATATAAAAAAAAATTCCATATTGAATGACTTTATTTTTGAACCTATGATTGTATTTAAAATAGAGTTGATTTATACAGTGTGAAAGAGCCAAAAGAAATAAATTAATTTTTTTAATTTTTGTACATATTTATAAAGAATCACGAAACATATCAATTTTAGATTACGAAATGACGTCTTGCAACGAAAAAATTTCATCCCTACATTGTCACTCATAACAAAATTTTAAAATGAAAGTAGCGGTTTGTGATACATCATTTTAAAGAATTTTAATTGTCTTTTTAAAAAATTTCTTATTTTTAAATTTTCTGCAAAAATTAAAATTAAAAAAAAATAAAACCACCTGATTGACAAAATTCACACGTTAATAGAGATGATTTTTTAAAGAAAAAGATCTGTCAAAGGTTCCCAACGAAGCGGATTTCGAGTGCCGATTTAAACCAAATGGGTTACCACCCAACCATACCTTTATTTCATCAAAATGATAACTTATTTTCGCTTAAGGGGTTAGGCCACTCTAGAGGTCAAAAAAATTGGCTTTTTGGGGATTTTATTCCGAAAAAACCACAAAAAAACAAGATAACAAAAAAGGGCGTTTATCAAACCTGTTTTGTTTATGTTTCGGTTCGAAGGACCAATGTTTAATCCGGTTCGTGGACTAATATTTATTCACTCGAAGGACCGATGTTTTTTTTACTAATCCGTTTCGGCGGATTAGATTTTTGTGTTGTGTTTTTTAGAGTATTTTTGTGATTGGATTTCAAATGAAAGTAAATGTATACACCGAAACTACGTATATTTACACTATATACATACACTTAATTTGTTGTCATATATTCAAAAGCTATGTTGTATGATGTTAAATGCTCGAAAACTGAATGTGTGATGTTAAACGTTCGGAAACTGAATTTTTTTTGTTGTTAAATGTGTCGTAGGCAACACTAAAAGCTTTTTTTGCCATAAACCATAAACTCTTACCTGATGGTCTGTGGTCTATTTCTAAGTGTAAATCTAACAACCATAAACATAGCTAGGGTAATGAGCTATAGCTATAGCTACTTTGTCCTAACAGAGAAGACATATTCTGAGGAAAGCCAATTCTTGGAGTGTAAATATTGTTCGCGAAAAGAGGTAGTATATATTTTTGAAGGATGTCAAGCTAACCTATCTTTCTTTGAGAGAGTTTTATTTACATGAAACAAATTAAGAAATAAAATTGTTACCATAAATGTTGCCGTCTCTCGTATTTTTAAAGTTAACAAGTCAGTTAAAAAAATTAAATTAAACATTGTTGTATCTCTTATAGCCTACCTAGTATCTCAAAGCCTACGTCTGTCACTGTTTTTTATGGTATGAAATCATCCAGTCACTTTTGCTACATTAGTTTAATATTAAATATTGCTGTAAAAAAATATTAATCTTTAATACCCACTGGGCTAATTTTAGGAGTATAGAGTTCTATACTCCTACGTATTTGTGTTTTGTCGATTATAGCAAAGCTTTTGATAACGTAAAATGGGAAAAACTCTGGTCTATTATGTTGTCAATGGGTGTCCCAGACCATCTAGTGTATCTCATACAACAATTATATGATAACAATTCTGCACGGGTCAGGGTTGATAAATTCTTGTCTGACGAAGGTGCCACATGCAAGGGTGTGAGACAGGGCCGCTTCTTTTTAATATCTTTAGCGAATTTATTATGGGACAGGTTCTAGAGGACTGGCAGGGTGGAGTAAATATTGGCGGCACAACATTGTCTAACTTAAGGTTTACCGATGAACAACCTTGATAGCTACCTCCCAGAGAGAAATTCTGGAACTCCTGATGAGACTTGAAGATGTCAGTGCTCTTTACGGCCTAAACATAAATTATAATAAAACCAAAATTATGATCATTGATAGAGAACATAACAACTACCCTGAAACTCGGACTATTGGACACTGTGAAGTTGTCAACAGTTTCGTCTATCTTGGAGCCCTAATAGAAAATACCGGGGAATGTAATGGCGAAATAAGACGGCGTATTTAGCTTGCTAGGTCAGCAATGACACAGTTAAATAAAGTATGGAGGGATCGAAATATCACAAAACAAACTAAAATCAATCTAGTGAGTACCTTGGTCTTTTCGGTCTTTCTATATGCTTCAGAATCTTGGACTGTCAAAGAAGTAGATCGTCGTCGGATTGATGCATTTGAGATGTGGGCGTGGCGACGAATGTTGAGAGTGTCCTGGACCGCACATAGAACAAATGCTTCGGTTTTACAACAAATACGTCCGTCAAAACGTTTGTCCAGTATCGTGTACTCTCGAATTCTTACATTTTTCGGACACATCAGTCGGAGTGAGCATATGGAAAGGCTTATTGTACAGCGACAACCTGAAGCAAACAGAAGGCGTGGCCGATCACCAAATCGGTGGGTGGATGTTACCAAAAAATTATTAGATGCTACTCTCCCACATGCGGCTCACATGTCATTTAATCGAGATAAATGGCGATGCAATCAAGAGAGCCATCCAAAACATTGAACCTCGTTAATATGGGTCACAACACATCGGCAAAGATGTTATGATTAGGAAGAAAAAAGGGCAAATTTTGTTAGTGATTTGGTTAAAAAATATTGCTGAAAGTGTAAGTGACGTAACGTTTTTGTTAATAATAAATTACTTATAAAGAAGGAAAGTGAATCAACTTTTATGAAAAAAAATGTTATTATTCACGGTCAACTGACTTTATTTTTTTGCTAATTCTATAACGAACATTAATAGTTTTATTGTAGCTACTTTTTAAATTAGTTGTATAATTGTGAAAAGTTCTTGGTATCCGATCCAATTATTCGATAATCCAAGAAATTATATAAAAATAAAATAAACACCAAACAATAACAAAACAAGTTGAACGTTAATTACACGCGATTATGGTCGATTTGTTGTTCAGCATTCGTGTTGTTGCATAAATAATACTTTTCAGCACATATTACACCAGAGAAACCTCATTGCACGAGATGAGGGATCGTGTAAGAGAGAGGCGAGATATCATACAATTCACTTTTAGCGATCTCGATCACCGTTCATTGATCTTTCGATATTTTTCAGTTTTACTACAACTAATGCTACTGACCTTGATAAACTTTCAAACCGTTTAGCAGGGAATAAGTTCATTACGTTCACTTTAAGCTCTTTTTAACAAGATATTTTATGTTATCCACATTCCATGGATATTTTCCCCTTTTAAACTTTATCTGTGGATACTGTTTATTATGATCACATTCCATTTATTGCTACTTTGCTACTTTTTATATTTTTAAATTTAGTTGTAAGTATGCTTTTTTTTTGGCTAAAAGCTGCAACAATTATTTTAGTACTTATTGTACTTAGATTTTGTTAGTTAAAATACATAACCGAATGTCCAGGTTGGTTTTTGGCTCATATTGTTTTTAGATGTTCTCAAGGGTCAATTATTCGCTAATTTTGTGAAAATACTACTACTTCTATCATTATTTAAGGCTGTTTAAAACCGAAATTTTTCACTGCAAGTTTTTTTTCCATGAGTTGAACAAAACATTTTGGACAGTGATATGGGACAAAATCAGTAGTCCAATCAGGTTGCTTTGGAAATGGATGCTACTCAAAGCGTGTTTTTACGACTTTATACACGTTAGAAAACAACCTTCGAAGTCATCGAACTTTAAGGGTTAATCCGTTATCATGGGGTAGTTATTATGCGCAAATGAACATTCTTTATGCATACATACATACATATAGTCACGACTATTTCCCGTAGTGGTAGACAGAGACCACTTCCTTCCACTTGATACGGTTTTAACAAACATTTTTCGCTTCTTCTACTTTCATCACCTCTTTTATACATGCTTGCTGGTTGTTAGTATTTCTTTAAACCAATGTCGATCTGATTGAGATACGTTCGCCGATGTCGACCTCTACCGACTTGCCCATTCACACTCGCCTTATAAATCTGTTTCGTCAATCTAATTTCATTCATCCTCTTTTTATCTATCTCTGTAATCGTATTATTTCCCACCACAGCGTTCCCTTATCTCACTATTCTTCGCTTTATCCATCAGAGTCACTCCGGCTATAATTCTCAGATTACTCATCTTATTTTTGTGCTTCTGCCAAACCCAACATTTGCTACTATACATAACTGTTGTGCCAGCACTCCCCCATGCACAGCCAGTTATGCCTTTTTGACCTGTTCTGGCCGCTCATAACGTTTTGCAGGGACCCATTTATTTGTTTTCCTGCCAACACCCCCTTTGCTCAATGTCACAGTCATATTTTTCGTTTCTCGTAAACTTTGAACCCAAGTATACAAACTCATTTACTTGTTTCAATGTTTCTCCTTGAATCAGCACCTCGCAGCTTGTCATGCTTTCTTATTTTTCAAAAACTATTAATTTTGTCTTGTTTACATTTAGTTTTATCCCTTTTATTTTCAGAGCATCATGCATAATATTAACCATCGCCTGCAACCCCTCTTCAGATGATGCTAATATGACCTGATCATTGGCGTAAAGAAGGCATTTGACGATAAAATTATTTATTTTTAATCCATACGCACTCTCTTTCAAAGATTTTAAGCAATCGTCTATGTATAAGGTAAACAGCCATGACGGATCCATACATCCCTGTCTAACACCTTTTTCGATGTTAAACCAGTACGTGTAAGATCCATTTATTTTGACACAAGCAGTGGAATTTTTATAAAGTGATTTCAGTGCTCGTATCAAACTACCGCTTAATCCATAAATAGACAATGTCAACCACAACTCATTCCTTATCACTCTGTCATAGGCCTTTTCCAAGTCTACGATAGCGCAGTACACCTTTTGATTTCTAGCCAAGAATTTTTTGACTATGCATCGTAATGAAAAGACTTAATCCATACATGCCCTTCCTTTTTTAAATCCTGCTTGCACATCGCATATCTTCTCATCAGTTCCATTCGTCACTCTTTTGCCGAGTAAACTAATGCCTCAATAGTTTTTTCAATCTTGCTGCGAATAATAACAGCCTAGCACCAGTATTTTGGTACGCTACCGCTTCTCCATAAAAGGTACTGTAGACCTAGATCTACCACGCCCTGTCCAGCCTTCATCATTTTAACTGTTATCCCGTCGTACCCAGCAGCCTCACCTTATTTCAAACTGTTCAACGCTTCCACAATCTCTGTAATCGTTGCCTTTTGAGTTCTTTAATTCGATTTAACGGCTTAATTAGGCTTTTAAACCACTACGAAGATTTTCTTAAACTAATATTCTTTTCTTTTTTTACTTACACCACAAATTTCAATAGCAACATCCACGATCCCTTCCTTAAATGGCTTCCATATTACTTCATCCTCACATTTTTTGTGGTCAAATAAAAACTTGAGCAACTGCGCTTTTCACTGTAGAATCCTGGTTTGGAATTTATACCGACTCTGGAAGAGGTTTGCGGTAGCCTTGTAATGCAAACCGTCTCCATTATGTTCTAAAAGTGCACTCGAAAGGAAACAATTATGGTCTGGAAAAGAACATACTGATTTTATAGAAGAACTTTTTGACTGGTAGATCGTGGATCAGATACTGTTCCATATGCAACAGTTGTTGGTTTCAATTTTGTTTACAAGCATGACAATGCCAGACCACACACGTCAAAGGTTGCAATGGTAGTTTTAGACTACAACACGTGACACACGTGGGATATGCTACGTAAAAGTCAAGAGACAAGAAAAAGAGCCTTTTTTTGGGGCTGCAGGTAATTTATCTCTTGACCGTAGACATTGCAGTTTGTGTCATCAGATTGAACTTTAGTCGACGGCGAATAATTTAAAACGCATGCTCGATTATATCTAATGGCGTTTATTTTAAAAAAAGTTGCGTTACACTGTCGTCAGTTGTTATAAAAAGTAAAATTTTTAATAGAACATCGGAATAAAATGGAGGTGCGGACTCATCGATCAAGGCTAAAACATCTGCTCAGTCTAATTTAAGAACAATTGTACAATATTTATTATTATTTCTGAGACTTGTACCGTATATATTTGAAACATTGATTTACTATTCAGTTTGTGCAATTAATTGACTTTAAACGTTTATTACTGTCATAATAAATACCGTATTTTAAATTTTTTAGTACACACACGAATAAAAATTAAGATAATCAGTGGTCTGGGTGCGATCAAAAAGGTCCGCACGACTAACTTTCCAAGTTGAAAGAATGAAAAAATAATGTTTTGTTGTTATAATTAATATTAAAGTAATTTTAAAAAACGATTTTAAATTGTTTATAACAAATTATAATTGTCATTAACAATATTCTGTTTATGTCAACCGTATTCTTTCAAACTTTTTCTTATCATTTCATAAGCGGGAGCTATTTTCAATTGTTTATAACAATTGAAATTTTTTTCTTAACTATTATGATTAATAATCATTTGTTAGTAACAAAATTCAATTTTTATAAACAATGCTTGAATATTACTAACAATAATTTTTCACTGTTATAGCGTCTCGAATGCTATTCTCTCAATACTGACTTTAAAATTCTCCAATTCCTATTTTTGTTGTTTAGAATTGTCTTTTTTTATGAAATATTGTCATCATATTTTTCATACAAATATTCCTAACATGCAGTGATCAAATTATTCAATAGATTTTAAAATTCTGTTTTAAAAATAGTATAATTTATAAATTGCAAAATTAAGGTAGTTTACCAGAATGCCCGCGCGCAATTGTAACGGTTTGGTTAGGTTAGGTTTGGGTTAGTCAAGTGGAATGACATTGCAGTAGTTACGACAGCAAGCAATCGTTTCTCCATCAGTCCACTACAAAATGCGAAAAGAAGAGTAAAATCTGAAAATCGGAAAGAAGCTCCACAACCCAATTTGATCAAGGAATCGACCTTTGCGATCAAATGTGTGCTAGTTATCGTCCAAGACTAAGATCGAAAAAATGGTGGTGGAATTTATTTTCCAACTCTTTAAATTTAGCGGTAGTAGCGGCTTTTCAAAGAAATGTTGCTACGGTTCTGATCAAAGTTGGAGCAAGCTCAAGAAAAAGAAAAGGGGGTCAACTTGTCCAGTTCTTAGAGATGTTGATTTGATGGAAAAAATCATATTTCTAGTAGTACGTCACAAGGTCGGATCGATGTATTGCATGCCAAAGAAATACATGCTTAGAGTGTAAACAAGTTTTTGTACTATTAGTTTTGCACTTGCATTTTTAGTTTTTTTAGAGCTTTGTTAAATACAATATGTTTTTACTTTAATGGTGGTGCTTTGGTACCTAAATACTTGTAAACTACAGATGCCAACGTTTCCATTTTGGAAACATTTTTTTTTTCAAACATAGTGCTGTATTTTTTTCACAAAATAAAATAATAAAAGATACCCAAATAATATCTTTTTTACGGATATTTTTGATTTGTTTAGACTTTTTAATGATTCGACTGTTAAAAGTTTAAAAAATCTTTAAAATAACAAATTTTACAATGTTGTGACTTAATTTAAAATATTTATTTATTAATCGTAATTTTTATTAAAGAATAAAAAGCGATTTAGTTATATCAACAAATTAACCTCGGCTTACTTAAATGTTTATTTGGTTTAGCGTAATTTTATATAAAAACTGTTTTGTCTAGAAAAACATGCGAATTAATCCTTTCAACACACAATAACACATTTTGACACTTAATTCTCATAAGGTTAATAGTATAAATGAAAAAGTATGTTAGTATTAAGCACCGACTAAAAACGAAAATAATTTTTTGTAATAGGTACATTTTAAAAGTTTTGAGATTACACACGAAAATATAATTTTAAAATTTTAAACCATTAGTCGAGAATAATAAGTATTTATTTTTTTCTTGGTAATTACAAAAAATTATGTTATTGTTAGGTGTAACAAAAGGGTACCAATCAAATGGCAAACCGAATCTACTACATAAAAAACATAATTTGTGGAGATTATTAAAATCAACTAGATACAACGTCAAAAGTCCCTGACCCCCTATATATCAGATGATTCGATTAAACTCAGCTATTTTTCTTACTGTGGTAAACACTTACATGTAATTATTTAGGGAACAAAAAAAGACAATAAAAAGATGTCGATAACGAGTCCTTGCTTTATTATCAATGTTTTTACAAAATATTGACCTTGATAGCATATTTAGCCAATGGCCTGGTGTATTTTTTCGTTTCATTTTTGTGATTATAATAAGAGGTCGTAAAATTTCTGCGTTTAATCGGGCAATGATAACGATGCAGGAAGCTCTAATAATCAGATATCGGAAATCTTGGACATTTCTTGATCATCTGATATGCGAATAGCACACAGATATCGAGAATTTGATACAGTGGAAAACAGACCACGTAGTGGACGTCCTCGAGTGTCCAGCGAAAGAGAGGATCGTTATTTGGTGCAATATGCCCGCAGACACCGCATAGCTTCAGCTCTCATAAGCTAGAAAACCATTACGGGTCCCCACTCTACTTCCAAGACATCATGCGAGCCCGTCTTCAGTGGGCGCGAGGACACAGGGGTTGGCTTTTGCAGCAGTGCAGGTGGGTGTTATTTACAGACGAAACTAGAATTAGACTGGTGAGTGATGACAATCGGCAAAGAGTCTGGAGAGAACCAGGTCGTCAACAGTGACTTAATTTACCCCGCGAAGTTGCTCCCTATCAAGCAGGTACCGGGGGGAATAATGTTTAACCGCCGTACCCATTAATTCGCATTCCACATCTTATACAAATGTGCATCATTCCAAAGACAGGCATAGTGTGTCACATTTTGAAGTCGAATAGTAATACACTTGGTGGCCCCCAGTTGCCGGCAACACAGTTCACCAGTGGGAGCCCCCAGACGAAGGAAATAAAATAAGACGGACCCCAGTAAATCCGAGATTGGTCTAAAATTTATTTTATCTACCACTTTTCATATTTGCCATTGAAGTCATATCAGCTAATTATTTTGCATCCCTTATTTAAAAAAATACAGTCCACTTAATTCGTTTTTCGCCCATGCTTTAAATATTGAAAATGTGTCGTTTGATTTGCAGAAAGTTTAAAGTTGTGATATACCCGTATGTACATATATTAATTATTATTTTTATTCTAATAACTTGAAAGAAAAATATTAATTAATCTAAAAAGATAAAAGTATCTATCTAAATGTAATAAAGTTAACCAGGATAATGGTGACCGATCAATAGTGACCTAAATCATTTATAAAAACATAACAACATTTAACGATCGAATTAAACAGGCTCCAAAAATAAATTATCTCTGTTTAATCTTGCTAATTTTGTGAAAATTATTCCTACCACAAAAGTTACGCGGCTCGACATGCTAATAAAATCTAAAATAGTGTCTGTCCTAGTTTCGCAAGCTTCCTGCTGAAATACACCCGATCTAGCATTTGATTTTTTAAAAGTATTATTAGCAACCACCCATTCTGAAATTAGATATATTGTATGGCAGTTCAGACAGACGAATTTGTTTCTATGACGCTACCAAAACGCGTTGGGTGGTGTATAACTATACTGATTTACGATTGTTTTTTATATCAATTTAAGTATTTTAGTTTCGAAACAAAACGAAAAAGTTTATCTTCTTATACAGAGTGGGTCAGGACGAGCTTAAATTATCTGTAACAGACATGCTTATTTACCAGAAGTAAACAGCAACTTTTTTATCTTAAATAGAACATCCTGTATATTATTAAATTTTCTGATTCTATGGACGTGTTAGTCGCTTTGTGTTTATATCTAAAATGAACACTTTTTGAGGTGTAAATTGACAAATGCAGACCTTTAAATTAAAAATTTTATAAAAACATCTACACCAAATAGACAATATCTTGATGTGGTGAATAGTGGAAAGGTTTTTTTTTAATTTTGCAATATTATTTGCTACCAAGCAAAGTACAAGTAAATTTTGTGAATATATTATTGTTCGTGGAGGAAAGTAGCACTCCCCTATCTATACAGGGCGGCCAACCGAAAACGAAATAGAGCCGTTTGCAGGAATCTCGTTAACATTTTAGAAAAACGCTCAGACCCGTCGATTTTTGATTAAATGGGGACACTCTTTTCCGGTATTTTTGACGACACTACTTTCCACTCCAAGTGAGGGTTGGAATTACCTCAAAATTTTTAAATTTTTTAATGGCATTGGTAGTTGGTACACTGTAATTAAATAAGATTTGCAAGTTATTTAAATCGAATTTTCATTGAAGGGTTCTCTCCATCGTTAGAGTTAGTGGTGCTTTCGATATCTTCAGGTTCGTCTAAATCTTGCAGATCTTCGGATTCTTTGTCATCATTTAAATGTTGATATTCAGCATTAATTGGATGACGTGTATTATTTACGTCTGAATCACTTATTTTATCGTACGTATAAATTCTCCAAATAAATATATTTATCCAATTATACAGGGTGTCCAACCGAAAACGAAACAGAGTCATTTGCAGGAACCCCGTCAACATTTTAGAAAAACGCTCAGAAAAATCGATTTATGATTAAAGGGGCACACTCTTTTCCGGTATTTTTGACTCCACTACTTTCAACCCCAAGCATCGGTAAGAATTACCCCAAAAATTTTAAATGACATTGGGGGTCGAATAAGATGTCTTTCAAAAGCTCTTACAGATCTCTATACAATAGTCTTTAAATTTTAAAATTTATTGAGAAATTAGTTTTTAAATGTGAAACTTATCTTTGAAAATAATCCACAGTATGACGAGGATCATTTTTATTTTCAACAGAACGGTGCTTCTCCGCATTATAGGGCGATTGTTCGTTAGTATTTAGACCAACGTTTTCCACGGCATTGGATTGGGAGAAGAGACAGCATTAAACGGCCTCCACGATCGCCAGATTTTGCGCATCTCGATTTCTTTTTGCGTCAAAGAATCGTTGACGAGTGCCGTCGAATTACTCCGGAAATTTTTCGGAATATGCGTGAACGTTTTTAACAAAATCTTTATTATTGAATGGAAGCGGGCAGTCATCAGTTTGAACATTTAATCAAATAAAATACCAGGAAAGAATGTCCTCCTTTAATCAAAAATCTACGGGTCTAAGCGTTTTTCTAAAATGTTGACGGGGTTCCTGCAAATGGCTCTGTTTTGTTTTCGGTTTGCCACCCTGTATAATGCTAATACTAACTCAGACAAGTTTTGGCTGCCGGAATAAAGAATTCTGCTGCTAGAATCTGTTTAACAGGTAAGTGAAGTTGTTTTCTTTAGTCTTCTTTTTGCATGTGAAGCTTTCATTACGTTCTTTGCAAGATTATTTGGGTGTTGCTCGATCCTGGTGGCACAATTGCCTACAAAGTTCTTTCAAATATTTAAACTAATGAACTCATTCAAAATTGTAGCGGTCCATTGTCACGTTATGTCCCATTCTATCTCGTCGTTCTGTTCTTGTTGTAGCCATATATTTTGTTTTATATTCGTTGACTCAAAGTCCAACTTCTTTTGCAGCCTTTTCCAGTTTTATAAACTTTCCCTTGTCACTGAAAGTTGTATTTCCCACTATATCTATATCATCAGCGAAATCCAGTATAATACGAAGACTCTGATTTTAAAAGAGAAGCGTTTCTGTCTATGCCTTTCGGGCAATGCTCTCCAAAGCGATGTATGTAGAAGTGGGGATAACGCATCTTCCTGTTTGAGACCACTGTTGATTGTAAAGAAAATCGACAGGTTTCCTTAAGTCTTACTGCACTTCTGGATCCCTTTACACAAGCTTTTGTACGATTAATTACCTTTTTCGGTATGCCCAGTTCTGCGATGGAATTCCACAATTCCACTCTTATGATGCTATCATATGCTTGCTTAATATTGTATATTTGTGTGGTTAAAATAACAGTTATTATTTCAAATTTCTACAGTTTATTTAAATATTTATTTGGATATTAATAATTTTGGCGGTGACCGCATCTTATTGTCTTTCGAATGCGTAGTTTTATACTTTTAGGAAGTTGGGAAGGTTAAAATCGCTGTCATTTTTAGGTCATAATAGAACATTATATTACTTAAAATACCTTTCTATATTTAATATAACCAATAAGCGTTATATTATTTGCAGCGAAATAAGAATCAAATTAAAACGTTCATGATAATGACAGGAAATTTCACAATTCGTCCTTATACTAAACAATTGCGGTTAGTATTTTTTATAATAAATAAATCGATTAAATAATTAATTTCAATACGTATTTTATAATTAACAGTCATCCTAGGAAAAGTGAAAATAGATTTAATTTTATTTCGTGTTAAGTTGGCAGTAGTTATTGTTCAGTATTGCGACCGGATTTTAGACATATCGGATCATTAAATACTATTTGCGACTAGACTTTAATCAGTTAAACTGTAAATAACAAATTTCGGAGTCGTAGTCTGCTTACTATAAAAATAGAAAAATTTAAACATTAAATTTTTGAAGTTTTCTGGAAACCCCCTTAAGGAACCAAGTTCCTTACGTTTTTTCTTTAACTCCGAATGTAATTCAAAATTAAATCCGTATATTTCAATTTTTATTTTATATTATTTTTTCAAGGCAAATAATCTAAAGGAACGAATTATATCAGAAAGTTTCATTCGATATTGCAATTTGTGCGAGTGATTTCGTGAAATGGGACGGAAGTGTGTAACAGAAGTGTAATATCTTTCATAACAGGAAGTCGCGGAAGCAAGCGCTATTTAATTTGACAAATGAGTGCGCGGTGGTAGAGTTAGCCCTTAGATAGCCGTCAACCAATTTTCCTTAGAGGTCGGTACTGTCATCCATCAGCTGTTCACTTTAGTTACAGTGTTGTGTATAAAGTTTGCTGTTATATGCGTAAACTATATAAATTATTATTTACTGTTGATAATAAGTCTCAATAAAGAGCAGATCATTGATAAAAAATTGAAGTAATAATTATTAATTAATTGAAAAAAATATTTTAGTATTTAGCTTTTTTAAATCTTGAGGTTGATTTTTGTCACTCCTAGTGTCAATTAAATAAAATACAATTTTCATAAAAAAGAATTATTATTTGTTATGAAAAATTATTTTAAATAATACCTGACTCATTTTTTTCAGAATATGATTTTAAAATTGCTTATTACTAAGGTGAGATGTTAAATGTTACACATCATATGCGACTACTGTAAGGCTTGCTCGTTTTATTTTGATTCTGCCGGGATTATTGTTGGCGTTGAGCATTGGTTTTCGGTATTTTATTTGCACTCTGACGTTTGCGCTTTCCATACTCTTTTGGACTCTGAACACATGATTTTACTATTATCTTTCTATAATTTAAATAGTAAAATAAATAGTAAACACACAAATCACATGTACAATATACGAATGTAAACAGTAAATGTTTGCATCAAGTTATACAATGTTATCAATTTACTTTTCAAAATCTGTATTACACACATTTGCTGCAGTATCCATTTTTCAAAACTTAATTGCAATAATAATACAAACTTAACGTATTATCTAACACAATAAATTATAGTTTAAAAAACTAAAAAACACGCTTTTAGAGATAATCAAACTAAAAAATAAAAAATAATTCTTAACATAGGAATAAAATTACTGACGAGAAAATTTATGTCACTGTTCTAAAAGCGTGGTGTGCTTTCATTTCGAAACGCAGAGTTAGTTTAAAAATGTCATACAAAACAACCCACACTTTTAGAAGAGTGACATTGATTTTCTCGTCAGTAATTTTATTCTTATGTTGAGAATTATTTTTAACTTTTTAGTTTGAATAAGTAACTCTAAAAGAGTGTTTTTTAGTTTTTTTATATAATTTATTTTTCGCTTTTAAGTTCGATTTGTTTGACTCACTAAATTTTTTTTGTATTAAATGGCAAAAGCACCAAAAGAATTCATCTGGCGGGAATCGAACCCGGGCTGCCCGCGTGGCAGGCGAGCATTCTACCACTGAACCACTGATGCATTTCGTTACTTGACGATTCCTACTAAATCGCTCTACCCGTAAGCCGCGTTAAGGAACTTCGTTCCAAAAATTATTTAAAATATCACCAGAAAAAAAATTTTTGTATCCCAAGTTAGTAAATTATGCATGTTTTTTAAAAAAATGGAAACCACTTCCTGCCCACTAGCTGCCAAATTCGTTTCTCAGAAATCAAAATTATGATAATATTAATAATTTTGTCAAAATGTTATTTAAATGACATTTTTAATAATAAATCACCCTCGAAACGAAAGCAAGTTTCAAATGTTTGTAAATCAATTTAATAAAACGTGTGTAGGTTGTACATACTGGATTTTTACTAAAAATAAACTTTTGCCGATGAAATAGTTTTTTGTACGAAACAGACAGCTTGGCTCAATTTTTTTTTGGATATTTAACACACTTAATATTTTTAGATTTTTCCCAGTATTTTGATGTAGGTACATGTTAAGTTCAGCAGCAGTAACTTTGACATTAATAATGTTATTGACAATAAAATTCGAGTTTTGTGTGTCAATTAAATAACATTCTACAGTGCTCAACAATTGAAGTGGATAATTATAATTTTTGCAAAAATTTCATTTAAAAATGTTGTCAAAAGAATTAAACTGTATACTGTGTATGAACATTTATCTATAGTAAATAATTTTTGCAATTTTTTTTTATGCCTTAGCTAAATATTGGAATGTTGTTTACATTTTAGTCGAAGAGAAGTGCATAAATCGGCTGCATTTTTATTGTTATTGGCAAGAAGTTTTATTATTTATGTTAAAGTTATGCCTTTACGTCGATTGCATGAATTGTAGCTCGAAAAATTAGTGCGTTGGATACGTGAAGGTTTATCTTAAAAAGAAGTCGCTACGCGGTTAAATGTTTCGCAAAGCGTCGTCAATTGATCATGGATTCGATTTGTGGCAACTGGGTCTGCACAGTACACGTATGGAGAAGGACGAGTACTAGCCACAATGCTAGCTCAAGACCGTTTCATAGTCCTGACTGCAAGGCGAAACCTAACATTTACTTATTTACGTACTTACTTACTTACTCCGTAGCGCTACAGCCACTGATGGGCCTTGGCTGAGGCAACAATTTGCCTCAAATGCCCAAAAAAGTTTAAATTTTTTAGACAATTGTTTAAATAATTTATAATTGTCCGCTTCAATTACTGAGCAGTGTACTTTGAAATAGGTTAACCTACTTATTTTACTTTAACAATAAACATTAATGTTCACATGTTAATTTTTTTGGCGTCTGAATGAATTCATATCATTGTATAAATTTATAAATAATTTAATTGCATTAATTTTTTTCAGGGACTGGCACATTTGGTAGAGTTCTTTTATGTAAAAACAAAGAAACAGACGAATACGGAGCCATGAAGATATTGTGTTTAGCTGACGTTATAAGACTGAAACAAGTAGAACATGTCAAAAATGAGAAACACATTCTCCAAGAAATTAGACATCCCTTCATTGTAAATCTGTAAGTGTTAAATTTGATTCTTATTTCAAAATTTACTGTTATTTTTTAATAATTATAAAAAATTGTATGTTTCCGAAATCTTTTCGTAAGTTAATTTAATTAACTTGCGAACACATCTTTTTTTATTTGTAAACAACACCTTTTTTTGGTGTTTGACATTTAATGCTAGTCTAAAATACTATAAAGGTATATGCTTAATACTTCGTAATTATTTACTAAAGTCAATTTATCGATGTCTTTTGGTTTTTTCTGATCGGTTTGCACTTTTACATATGAGATAACACACGAACTGTACTTTGCTGTTGCACAGTACACTTTATGATTTCCCATGGCTTGGTTATCTTTAATCTTCGGACATGGTTTTGATTGTCCAGTTGCTAAAGAGCTTCTGCAATAACATGAAGGTGCGTCTGGTTTTATACTTGCCAACAAACCTATTGATATCTTCTCTAATTGTTGGTATTCCAAGGTCTCGATAAATATCTGAATTTCGCTCGTACCACGGGGCATTTACTATGTTAGGCTGAACTTTATTCTGGAAGGTCTATAAAGTTTTGATGTTATTATCACTGGTAACTACATCACCTTAGTTGGATGCCGTAAAGTTACACCGGTTTAAGTACCTGATTGCAGAGCTGAAACGAATCATCATATTTAAATCATTTAATTTTTAATATTATTTTATGTAATGATTTATGTTTAAAGATTTTAAAAATGATTTATAATTTTTAATTTGTCAACTGCCAGGAACCAAATTTTATCAGCAAATATAGCCATAGTTGTATTTCCTGAGATCGGTATGCCACTGGTATAAGATGGGGACTAGAAAGCTACCATAAGGCATTAGTTTAGAATATTCGACGTCCAGTTAGATCCTAAAAAGAATATCCCCCATATATAATGTTAGAATGTGCACGTATTGCTTCGATAGAATTTTATTTTATTTATACCATACTTTATCAAAGAGTAATAAAACTGCTCAATAGGGAATTTTACTCTGACGATATTAGCTTCATTCGGGTTCGAACAAGAACTGTTCTAGAGCTGTCAGGAATTTGCGCAGTAGAATTTGTCACCGGGTTTTATTGAACTGTTCTATGACTGACTTGTTTCGCGTTCGGGATTTTTAAGAATCGTCCTGGGATGGTCCTAGAACCATTCGAAACCAGTAGATACCTGTTCTCGAGCAAGAACCGTTCCGGAATTTTTTGACGCAGGCTCATAAGCAGCATTTGCCATAAGAAGAAGAGGAATTATTTGTTGATAACCTTAAACTTTCTTTGCCTTTTTAGATCTCCAGTTCTCTCCTTCCACTCTTGCTCTGTCATTCATTTGGATCGTTGTCGCGTTCGGGTAAACTGATCTCAAACAGTTCTAGGATTCGAAACGAGTGCGCACGAGTTCTGCGCAGTTCCTGTTTTGAAATTGAAACCCGAACGAACTTATGTTTAAATAAAAAATGAATAAAAATCATTTTAATTTTTACAAGATTAAAATTTTTTATACTGCGTAGCAAACTACCTGCTGTAAACGGACAAGATAATAAAATTAAAGCAATTAAAAAAAGTTAAATATAGATACCAGTTAGTAATAAAGCTAAAATAAAGTCAGATGAGTAATAATTAGCAAATTGTAATGCGTTAATTAACTGTCAGTCTATTAAAAAAGTAGCTTGGTAATGTTTTAAATCATTTATTACAATATGTTATCATTTCAAATATCATTTATTAATAACACATTGACACACTAATAGTAACAAATGAAATGAAATAGTTACGCAGCAAAATCATCATAATCTGTTTTTGTTACTCATTTAATTGCCTTTGTGACGGTAGAAATATTTGTTTAGTATCAATTACCAAATCATAATTATTACCAGAAAAGATATAATAAAACTAGCTTACATTTGTTAATAAGATAACTGTATGCATTTCTTTGCTAAAAAAATAGTCTAAAATTAAACAATAAATCTATTTACGGTAATCACGTTGGGGCTGGCTATTTATAAAACCTGATATCTTTAAATCAACATATCAGAATTCTCACTCTCCAATGTTCATTTCAGTTATTTAAATTTTAACAAATTGTTAAAATAAAGTGACAAAAACTGCTACAAACAGTTCTTTTTTTATTTTTTCGAAAGTAAAATATTATATGAATTATCAAGTTTTATGAATAGCCAGAAAGTGTCAAAAAAGGCACGTCTGGCTGTGCATAGAGGTGTGTTGGTTCCTACACTTATGTATGGTAGTGAATGTTGGGTTTGGCAGAAGAAGCATGAAAATAGGATTAATGCTGCGGAGATGAGTAGTCTGAGAAGTATAGCTGGAGTGACTCGGTTGGATAAAATAAAGAATAGTGAGATAAGGAAACGCTGTGGTGTAAAATAAGATGCGGTTACAAAGATAGATAATGGAATGCTTAGATGGTTTGGACACGTCGAAAGGATAGGTGAAGGAAGATTGACGAAACAAATTTATAAGGCGAGTGTGAATGGACAAGTCAATAGAGGTCGACCTCGACGAACATATCTAGATCAGATCAACATTGTTTTAAAAAAAGGCCAGGTCAAGAGTACCAACAACCGACGAGCATGTATGAGAGCACTGATGAAGCAAAAGATATGTGTGAGAACCGTAGCAAGTGGAATAAAGTGGTCTCTGCCTACCCTTAATGGAAAAAGGCGTGACGATATGTATGTATGTAATTATTTGAAAATCCAAAAAAACTACTACTGTTATTTTATTGTTTTATATTTTCACTTCTGTTGACAGTCCCAATGACTGCCAATTGTTTCCATATTGATTGGGGTAAAAATTATATTTATATTATTAATATTGTTTTTTATTTTTGACACAAAAGGATCTATTAATTTAGTATTTTTACTGCAATAGAAAAAATATATAACTACTAAGAAGTTATCTTAACAACAACTGTTCCTGTTTTTGAGAAAAATAAAAGACAAAAAACAGGTAACACTTCGAGAATAAAATACAATGTACCTACGAAGAGAACAGAACATTTTTTTCCCATCAAAACCGCGTATCCACTTTCATTGTGTAATAACAGTACTGGTTCTCGATAAATCACAAGTTCTTCTTCAGACAGATATATACATTACGATGTATACACATATACAGCAAGGTTAAAGAATGTTTAATTTATTCAACTTTCATCTGGTCTGTTTATTTTTTTTAGTAAGACTTTCTGGGCTTGTCACTTTCTCGGAACAGACCAAACTTATAAGATGGGTGTGTTGTAAAAAAGGTGCAAAATTAATCTTAATTATATTCTATGCCAAAACGTTATTATAGAGAACATCTATTAGACGTAGTTTTGACTATTTTTTATTACTTTAGAACTATGCAGCAAACTTTTTAGGGATAAATTTAGAGTCGGCAGATTTAAGCACATAAGTCGAATATATCAATTTTACAGGAACCAAAAAAAACTTTATAATTTACAGGATGAATTTAATTCCTTTATTTTAGATTTATATTGTTATGTATTCATCCCAAAGTTTCAGAATTAAAAAAAATTTAATTCCACACACTGGTTATCTTTGGGGATGACTTATGCTATCTGTACCATGACCGTAAATTGACTTGTGTTATTAGGATTTCATAATTATTGACTAGTACATTGTAAAAAAATAGTTTTTATTATCATTTACCATAAAAATATTTAAGTAATACTATAATGTTTCTTCTTCGTCTTCTATTATATCTGGATTAGTGTTTCTTACATTTTGTGATGACGGCAGATTTAAATAAAGATTGTGAAAAACATAAGGTGTTAGGGATTACATAGAAACTAAGTCCTCTTTTTTCTATTTTGATATAGGTTATAGCTGTTCAGATATCACCAAAATATGGAAAGGAGGTACTGAACATCCTCTTCGTACTAAAGTGAATGTTTGGAAGGGTAGCTCTCTATCCAGAGAGTATTTGAAACCAATTACAACAAATTCCTTTTCATACCAAAACCATCTTTTTTTTAACCATTTAAATGGATTACCACGTGTATCCTAGTTTCTAAGAACTAACAGACCTTTTAAGAGCGAGGGAAAAGTCTAGAAAACCCGACTATTTCATTTAGAATACCGTGAAATTTCGACTGCTAGATTGAATAAGTTGTATCCAATCATGGCGATGGTAGTTCCGTTTTCTTTTTCTTCTTTTCGATAATCCCATGATCTGTATCTACTTCCAAATGACAATGTTAGGTATCATACATTTATGATATATTTTTTCAACACTTGTATTTTGTAAGGCCCGAGTAAACATTGAACTGACGTGCGAATTTCCATTCTGATCTTCTAAACACGTGTCCGAATAAAAAATAATATGTTTAGTTAAAGGTGGCACAAAGGTCTGTAAATGATTATACAGGCATAAGGCTATTTGATTTGCTCCTCGAGCTGCAACAGTTTCGTACCAAACGTAACATATAGCTTATCTAGTTTTATTGCTATGTACAGTTAAGTTGTATGTCCACAACTGACGTTTATAAAAAGCAAGATGAGCTAAGAGATGGAGTAGGAAGACATTGTTGTAAGTCGAACGTATAAGTTTCTAAAGAATCACGCAACACAAATATTTAATATTTATTTTTCTTTTTTCTAAATAATCTAAACTAAACGAACCAATCAAAATTTACATCATTTGCCCGACAGTTTTCTTGTGGTGACAAGAATAACACGGAAAGCGCTGTCTCTTCGAATACAAATCTTGAATAACAAAACAACAACATCCGATATTCATGTATCAGCTTGTGCGTTACAAATAACATAAGTCAACATTACGTTATTATATCCAAATAAACTTATGATGTTCCTTTTCACCTAACTCAAATTATGTGGTTTAGTCGGTTTTTACTGGGAAGTAATAAATAATATTGAAAAAGAACGAGTGTTTCATTATACGACGGCAGTTTGATAAGTCAGTGACTTTTTGTCACAAATGCAACAGTGCTGCCGTCAACTATAATCTATCAGTGGGCAACTTTCTAATTTTGAGCAAGCTACGTCGTGCAGTTGGTGTTTGATAGCCGTTCAAAGCAGACAACCTCGTGAATTTTTACGAAAATGGAAAAAAGTGAATTTCGTGTGCTAATTAAGCATTACTTTTTACGTAAAAAATCCATCACTGAAACTAAGGAAAGACTTGATAAATACTACGGGGACTCGGCACCATCAATTTTAATGGTTAAGAAGTGGTTTACAGAGTTCCGTTATGGTCGTACCAACACTAGTAACGCCGAACGTCCAGGTCGCCCAAAAGAAGTGATCACGCCGGAAATCGTCGATAAAATCCATGAAATGATATTGGATGATCGGAGAATGAAAGTGCGTGAGTTGGCTCATGCTGTAGGTGTATCTCAACTGAACGGGTACATCATATTTTACACGAATATTTGGACATGAAAAAACTCTCTGCGAGATGGGTGCCGCGATTGATCACACTCGACCATAAGCGCAATCGTGTGACCACTTCAAAAGAGTGTTTAGCGATGTTCAGCCGTAATCCGGACGAATTTTTGCGCCGTTTTGTTACTGTGGATGAAACATGGATCCATCACAACACGCCAGAGACCAAGGAACAATCGAAACAGTGGGTTGCTCGGGGTGAACGTGGACCAAAGAAGGCGAAACAGAGTCTGTCAGCCAACAAGGTCATGGCCACAGTTTTTTGGGATGTACGCGGTGGCATTCACATCTATTACCTCAAGAAAGGTAAAACGATCACCGGCGAATATTATTCAAAGCTTTTGAACAGATTCGACGTTGGTTTAAAGCAAAAACGGCCGCATTTGGCGAAGAAGAAAGTGCTGTTCCATCAATACAATGCACGTGTGCACACTTGTCTAGTCACGATGGCCTAAATCCACGAATTGGGATACGAACTGCTACCCCATCCAGCATATCCTCAAGATTAAGCCCCCTGCGACTATTTTCTGTTTCCAAACCTAAAGAAATGGCTGGGCGGTAAGAGATTTGAGTCGAATGAAGAAGTCATTACCGAAACAAACGCGTATTTTGAGAGTTTTGAAAAAACCTATTATTTGGAGGGAATAAAAAAATTAGAAAAACGCTGGACTAAATGTATCGAGCTAAAAGGTGATTATGTAGAAAAATAAAATGTTTATTTGTGGAAAAAAATTTGTTTTATTCAAAAAGTCACTGGCTTATCAAACCGCCCTCGTAGCCAAAGACATGAAAGTGACTTATGTGGTTTGGTCCAGATACGAGTGGATGAGAATTAAACATACTGCAATAATAAAAAACATATAAAAATTTTTGACTTATGTGGTTAGGTCCGCCGATCCTAGAAATATCTGCGAGTAATTGATCTTTATTAACTAAAGTTTATAAATAAAACGATTTTAAAATGTAATTTATGTCATGCTTTTTTGTTTTTTTAATTGGGTTTATTTATTTTGCGTTTCTATTTTGCAGTAGAAATAAATAACTACTGAAAGGCACATCAGCGCCATTTTGAGTGCCAATTTAAATCAAATTGGTTACTAAACTAAATATTTTATAATGGTTACCGAACAATTTTCTATGAGAGTCTTCTTTCTACAGCCCTTCGCAGTCCACTCCTGGACATAGGCCTCCCCTGCTAGTTTCCATGCTTCTTTGTCTTGTGCTTTCTGATGCCAAGCTCTACCAACCCATCTAGCCACCCTTTTTGCGGCCTACCAACACTTCTTCCGTGCAGTCATGGTCTCCATTGTATTACGCGTTTTACCTTACTTTACTTTACCTTAATTCATTCTGACAGGCGACATGTCCAACCCAGTTCCATTTTAACTGTGCTATACGTGTTATGATATCCTTGACTTTAGTTCTTTGTCTAACTTCTGTGTTTGTAATATGGTCTCTAAGACTTAGTCCTTACATCATTCGTTCGATGGCCCTTTGCGTTGTTCTAAGTGTATTGGCTGATTCAATGGTCAGCGTAAATGTTTCCATTCCGTAAGTCATAACGGAGAGTATACAGGCATTGAACACTACTTTCAACCCCAAGCGATTGAAAGTAAAAACACCGGAAAAAAATGTCCCTCTTTAATCAAAAATCAACAGGCCTGAGCGTTTTTCTAAAATGTTGACGAGGTTCCGTTTTTGGTTGGCCACCCTGTACATATTATGTTTGTATTTTTACATACATACATAGTTTAAATTCTGTACTGGTATGTCCTCTACTAGAGTTCTTCTTTAGAACAATTGTACTTAAAGTAATAAAAAGAGAAAAAGAAATCGTTTTTAAAAAATTGTAACATAAATTAAACAATTAATGATTGATGATAAAATAACACTGGTTCATTAGTTGGTAAAAAAAAACTGCGAGTTCTGAGAGTACAGTAACCGTTTATTTTATGCAATAAATAACAATTATCCATATTGTATGCATTCAATTTCGCCGAGTCACTAACAACAAATTAATAAACAACTTTTAACTCATTACTTACTATTAAGTTTATAGAATAAGTTTTTTTTTAAACAATACGCTGCTTTTGTTTTATTTTAGTTGTTAAAAGGAAAAAAATGCCTTTAATGCACATAGATAAGGTAAACAATAAAGATAATTTTGTAATAAAGACTAACATAAACAATAAGATCATTTAAATCTATTTACACGCAACCAAACTTTTTGTCATCACCCAATATTTATGAGACATATTTTTTTGTAAAAAACAAAATTTGCAAATAAAAGATAAATATGTTCAGTAACAAAAATAGTTACTTTCATAAAAAGTAAAGAGCACTAAAATTATATAATAGTAGTTTACCTACATATAAAATATTTCACAAATGTACGGTGGTTTCGGATTATCGTTAGAAACTCGATAACCAGTATTTAATCGTACATTTATGAAGTACGAAAGTAAATTCCCCCAATATTTTTAAACAAAGTTCGTAGGTAAAGAATTTTATTTTATGAGGGACTTCTTGTTTGGAAATTAAGGTTCAATATTTTTATTTGTTAGCACGGTTAATTTTGCAACCAATTCTGTTGTTAATAACTTTATTTATTGTACATAATAAGAGAGGAAGGTAAGTAATCCAAACAAATTTCACTAACTAACTAGGCTATTAAGCTTTAATTTTGCTTGTTGATTCATTTTTGTCAGATTTTTTGTTAGATTTCTAGAAAAGTAATTAGTAATTCAGGGTTATCATTATAGTAGGTAATACATTAAAATCGTAAAGTACCAATTGTAATTTCAAGTATTTCAAGTTGAGTTTATACCAGTCACGTAGATTTTTGAGCCATGATGCTTTTCTGCGGCCCGGCTTTCTTTTACCATAAATTTTTTCCTGCATGATGTTCTGCAGTAATCGGTATTTTTCGCCTCTCATAACATGCCCGAAATATTGCAGTTTTCTTCTTTTGATGGTGGTAAGAATTTCGGTGGATTTATTTAGACGCTGGAGTATTACCAATATGGGATACAGAATGAGTAACAAACGTATCAGCATGGTATGCTATGCCGACGACGCAGCAATTTTTGCAGAAAACGAGAACGACCTACAAAGACAGCTATTCAAGTTCCACCAAGTGTGCCGACAGCTTAATATGACCATATCGGTCGAGAAAACAAAAAGCATGATAATCACCAGGGAACCACTCAGATGCAAGCTCGTAATTGAAGATAAGCCCATAGAACAGGTAATGCAATTTAAGTACCTCGGGATGAATATGTCTAGCGGCCACGACCCAACAAAAGATCTAAGGGACAAAGTCAATAAAGCATCAGCAACATCAGGCTGCCTAAGAGAGATTGTCTGGGCCAACGGGTACATGCGGAAGGACAGTAAGATTAAAATATACAAAACATGCGTAAGACCCATAATGACGTACGCGATAGAAACAAGAGAAGACACGAACAAAACAAAGAGCATGCTGCACGTAGCCGAGATGAGGGTGCTAAGAACAATAGCTGGCAAAACCAGAAGAGACCACGTAAGAAACACTGATATAAGAGAACAATGCGGCGTACAGGATATCGTAAGATGGGGAAGGCAGAGAAGAAGGCAATGGTATAACCACGTCAAGAGGATGGACGAAGATAGATTACCCCGCATAGCTCTCGAGGGAATACCAGTAGGAAGCCGACCGCCCGGTAGACCACCGAAGAGATGGAGAGACAGCTGGCAGTTCACATCTCAAGAATTAATACAACGGCAAGCCCGGAATTAACAGATCATATTATTTCAACCAAGTAGAAGAAGAAGAAGTATTACCAAGTTGTATACTTTTTCCGTCCATGAAACTTTTAATATTTTCCTATAAGCCCACATCTTAAAGGCTTCAAGTCGTCTTTCTTCTTACTTGTTTATAGTCCAGGCTTCCATACCATACAGCAGAGTGGAGAAGACGTAACATCTGAGAAGTCGGATTCTTAGAGTTAACTTTAGATCTCTACAGCACAAGACCCTACTCATGTTTTTAAATGCTCCTCGAGCCTGCTCAATCCTTGATTTCACTTCAGTTTAACTATTCGCGCTGTTAGTTATTATACTGCCTAGATATTTAATTTGGTTTATTTGCTTTAATAGTTCACCCCCAACCGTTATGTTAGCTATGATATTAGGTTGCTTGCTAATTACTAATACTTTGGTATTTTTTGCATTTAATATGAGTCCGGCCATTGCGCATTTTTCGATGACTGCATCCAGTATCCGTTGTAAATCTTCCTGACTGGAGGCCAACAGTACCGTATCGTCTGCGTAGCGAAGGTTGTTTATGATTTCGTCATTTATAATAATGCCAGCTTGTATATCAATTAGTGCTTCCCCAAATATTTTTTCAGAGTATACATTAAAAAGCAAGCTCGATAAAATGCAACCTTGCCTTACTCCACGTTTGATCTTTATTTTCGGTGTATCATCACCATCCATTCTAATTACTGAAGTTTGGTTCCAATATACGATAGAGAGCTATTAACCACCATCAAGCGCCGCAAACTGGAAAATTTGGGACACCGTAAGAAGAAGATGATAGTTAATAGAAAGTACCTAAATATTTTAATTAAAAAATAACAATAAAATTTAATTAAAAATTTCATAACTCAATTAAAATTCATTTTTCTTATGTTTGAAAAATTTACTTGATGATCAAATATTAAAAATAGAACAGTATTTCTATTTTGGCGCAACTGCAAAAAACGCACAAAACTACTACAACTTAATATTTATAGTCTTAAACTAAACATGAAATTTTAATTTAATGCTCTTAAATAAACATGCTTAAAGTAAATGTTTTGAAATCGGTAGTTTATTATACCAATGACAAAAATATAAATTTACTTAGGCCTATATTTAGATCTTGCAAACTTATTTGGAATTTTTCTTGTAGCCATTTTCTTATTGATACTATTTGTAATAAATTGACCTTTTGAAGTAAATATTAAATAACTCTAAATTGACCAAAGTATTCACCAATTTTCATCAAAATATTAAAAAAAAACACAATATAAACAGCCGGTTCAATAGCACTAATTTATAAATATTTATAATAATAAATTATATTTGACTTACTAGAAAAACACTTTAACTGCAATAGGTCATTGGCATTATTTGAGAATGTTTATGTAAAATATCCGTAATAAATAAAATTATTCTTATAAAATATACTTACCTTGGAAAAATGGGAAAAAGGCGTGACTTTATGTACCTTAATGCAAATGTGTACTCAAAAAAAGTAACAGCACTTGGTAAGTACAAAATGAAAATCGATTTTTTCCAATATTTCATGAACTGTTTAACACTTCGTAATGAAAATAGATACTGGGCTTTCTTATCAAAAGAGCATCTTTTTCATATAATACCACGAAATCTGTACAGCCTATAAAAATTTTAGGGGGGTTTTGAACCCCAAAACTCCCCAAACTTTTTTATGCGTATTAATTAAATTAGTATTGTGACACCTAGGGTTTAATACATCAATTTTAATTTTTTTTTGGCTCCTGGCACTTTTTAGATAAGCCATTTTTTATCAAGATTTTTTTTTCATTATCCCTCAAAAATTTTGACGCCTCTGTTGTTGTTCGTCGATTATTTTAACACAATACACGTCCTCTTTCATAAAACCCCAGAAGCAAAAGTCAATAGGATTAAGACCTGGACTTCTGGCTGGCCAAGAAATAGGTGCATCAGGGCCCCTTCCAATCCAACGTCCAGGGTAGAGACCGAAAAGGTATTTCCATCTTGAAAATACCACATATTTTGCCTTATTCCTAAATTTTCTTCTTTTAAGTACTCTGGTAAATTTATTTGTAAGAACTGCAAGTAATTTGCACCATTTAAATTATTTGAAAAAAAAACTATTAAATTATTAATAATAATTCCTGGCCAAACATTGACTTACAATGATCAAGTCCTTTGGTGATAAGTCGCTTTTTTACATGAGGATTTTCTTTGGCCCATAAGTGTGCGTTAGGGTGATTCGTAATGCCATTTTTATTGAAGGTAGCTTCATCGGTAAACAAAATATGATTAATGAAATTAATATATCGATTGTTTTACGTTAAGAACCAGTCACAAAATCCCATTCTTTTAGGATATTCTTTTTCTAGTAATTCTTGAACGGTTGTTAATTAATAGAGATAAGGCTGCTGTTCCTTCAATCTTCTCCAAACCATCATTTAACCAACATCTAATTGAGCAGCTATTACCCTTATACTGCTTCCAGGGTTGTCTTCGACTAATTCTAAGATCTCCTCATCATTTGTATCCATTTTTGGACGACCAATATTACCAGTAAGCTGCGGTCGCAAAGTACCTGTCTCCCGTAAACGACGATCAATGGAAAGAAAAAATCGTCTGTCTGGTGTATTCCGATTGGGATATTCTTCCGCATAACGCCTTGCAACTGCTGCACTATTCCCTTGGAATTCACTTGTGATTACCAGAATTACAGATAATTATCTGAAACCTTGTTTTAGCCGGACCAAACTTACCCAGAATTAAATGCATTTCTTCCATTTCTGCAAACGTGTAAACCATTGTAACAGAAAGTTTAATTCTTCTTAGCACTCTTAAAAGTATGTAATTGTTAAAGCAACTGTTTGTTATTCATCCGTAGAAACTACAAGTGTTGATCAGCCAACTAAAAAATTTTTGAAGGATAAAAACTGGCATTGCGAAAAAGTGCAAAGAGCAAAAAACATTTGAACAATGATTTATTAAACCAATGGTGTTACAATACTAATTTAATTGTAACGCATAAAAAAGTTTGATGGTTTTAGGGGATCAAAACCCACGTAAAATTTTTATGGGCCGCACAAATTTCGTGGTTTTATTTGAAAAAAAAATACAATAGGAAGTAATTTAGACCCGTATCTATATATATAGGGACAACGCAATTAAAATTAAAATAGAAATAACGGTTTCAAAAGGGTTTAGAGTGGACAAGGGCCTGAAGCAGGGATGCTGTCTTTCACCGACGCTATTTAAAATCTACCTGGAACAAGCCTTAAAACCGAGGAAACGGAAGTGCAAATATATTGGTATCCCACTAAATAACACAACTTTATACACTATGTGCTTTGCCGACGACCAAGTGGTTTTAACCCAGGACTACGAAGACCTAGAGTATATGACCCGAAAGTTAATGGAAGAATATGCCAAATGGGGTCTTGAAGTTAATTTAAACAAAACTGAATAAATGTGCATAGGTGCATAGCAACAAGACCTAGTCCTTAAAGACACACAGTAAAGAATAAAGCATACCAGCAAATATAAGTATCTGGGAATGTATATTACAGTAGACGGCAATAATAATAAAGCAATAAGGAACCGAATAACTCAGCGACGCAGAGCCATCAGCCTGTTGAATAGTGTACTGTGGGATAAAAATATATCGAAGGCCAACAAACATCGGATCTACAACAGTCTTATTAAAAGCATAACAAAATAGGGCAGTGAGGTATGGCAACTAAAACAGCGCTCGGAAAATGCGTTAAGGGTAACCGAAATGGACTTCTGGAGACGCGCTGCGGGAAAGTAAAGATTGGAAAAAATCAGAAATGAAAGGATTCAAAAAATTATGGAGGGCAAACATACAATAATAAAGGACATTCAAGTTACACAACTCAAATGGTATGGACACGTTCAGAGGATGAATGAGGACAGATTAACTAAGCAAATCTTAAACTGGACACCACAAGGAAGAAAAAAAAGGGGGCGACCCAGAAAAAGCTGGAGAGAGGGTATTGATAATCTGAGAAAAAGGCCTAGAACAGGATTTATGGATGGATATGGATCAATGGAGACTGAAGATCGGAAGACGTCGAAGAACGTTAAACCCGAATTTATATATATTTATTTTAATACCTACAAACGAGGAACTTGTTAAAAAGAGTAAAAAAAAGAAAATAACATAAACCGTATATTCGGTAATTACAGGTAATTGTTATTGAGGGATCGATCACTGCACAACCATGCTTATATGCTTAATCACCGGTGTCCAACCACTGGTTGGGCTTATTGGGAGGAATTACTGCTCTCATTTATTTATTTATTACTATCGCATTCTCTTATTCCATTCATCGGTGTCACTTATACATCAGTGGATTATTAATTTGTAGCATATTAATTTGTAACATATTAAGTTGTGTATTAATTTATTGGTACAATAATTGGTAGCTAAACAAAAGAAAAAAAAACAAATAAAAAAATATATCTAATTATTCAACTTAAAGGTTTTTTATTTTTCATAAAAAAAAACATGTGACCAAAAATCTGAAAATAATTTAAAATGTAAATCGAAATTCAAAGTCTGAATAAAAGAGCAACGTATACTTTTTTAAAGAAATGATTAAAATCTGAACTAAAATAATACAATTTACTCGTATATCGTGACAAAGTTTTACAATTATTTAAATTAAATAGATTTACAAATCTAACAATAATTTTTAAAATTAACATAAACTAGGTGTTACACAGATAATTAAAACATAATTTTTACCAATTATTTTTTCGTCGAATTTGACTTTACAAAAAACACAGGTGAAAAGGAATGTGTCTTTAAATACATTTTAAAAATTTTACTAGCCAAAACCAGATCGATTTTTAATTAGCTACTACTAAATACGAGTCGCCAGTGTTGGCTTTAGCAACCTGACAATTTAAAATTGCAAAATTTCCGTTACAACTATTACAGTATTGGTAGTTTATCAAAGTATCAATTAGCACGTTAAACTTTGAAGCTTATTTTTGTTGTTGTATGTAATTAAGGTTTACGAATGTCACGAAAAATCGACCCCACAAATATCAAACGTACCGACAAAGCTGTCGTTTACCGTTGGTTTGTTATTCTTTACTTTAATACTGAATTCTAACTGTAGAGGGAGGGACTAAAGATAAGATTACCAAATGCCTATGGTCGGTAAAATGATGTTGTCTTTTCTTTAACATATTCAAGAGCCATGTTTCAAGTCTACTCGAACGCAAAAAGCAAATATTTTTATTTCAAATATTGTCCATTATACTTTTATACAGTTACATCTTAAAAAATACATTATGCAAATAAAAAAACTAGATTGTCATCATTTACAACGTAATCCTATCTTTTACTTTTCTTGATGATTTTCCAAGTCTTTCAACATTTCGCGAACAGATGTTATAGCTCTCTAAAAATAAACTTAATACTAGAATTTATTTTAATTAATGTAACAACTCTATGAAAAATCCAACTTTAAAACGATATACTGAACCGTGGAAAATTTTATTACACAATAGTTATTTATAATTAGTTTTATAAAATATTCCGTGGTGCTCGTGCGTTGAATTGTAAGTTCTTTTGAGCTAAGCAGGATAAATTTTTCAAAAGCCTTAAATTTAGTAGCAGATTGGAAATTAATATTAAAAGCAGCTGACCTTCTTAGTTTCTTTAAATATTATAAAATATATACATACATATAGTCACGCCTTTTTCCCGCATAGGGGTAGGCAAATACCACTTTCTTCCACTTGCTACGGTTCTTACACACATCTTTTGCTTCATCTACTTTTATCAGTGCTCTTATACATGCTCGTCGGTTGTTGGTACTCTTGACCTGGCCTTTCTTTAAAACAATGTTGATCTGATCGAGATATGTTTGCTTTTGTCTACCTCTACCGATTTTTCCATTCACACTTGCCTTATAATTTTGTTTCGTCAATCTTCCTTAATCCATCCTTTCTAAGTGTCCAAACTATCCAAGTATTCCTTTATCTTCTTTATAACCATACCTTCTTTTACACCACAGCGTTCTCTTATCTCACTATTCTTTACTTTATCCAACCGAGTCACACCGGCTATACTTCCCAAACTACTCATCTACGCAGCATTAATCCTATTTTCATGCTTCTTCTGCCAAACCTAACATTAACTACCCTACGTAAGTGTACGACCAACACTTCTCTATGCACAGCTATACGTGCATTTTTTGTTTCATTTGTTTTCTTGACAACACCTTTCGCTCAATGTTACTGTCATACTTTTCATCTCTCTTAATCTTTGAACCCAAGTATACAAACTTATTTACTTGTTCCATTTTTTTTCCTTAATCAAAACTTCACAGTTTGTCATGCTTTCTTCTCCTACAAAAAAAAATTACTTTCGTTTTGCTTACATTTATTTTTACCCCCTTGATTTTTAGGGCATCATGCATAACATTAATCATTGCCTGAACGGATTTGACAATAAAATAATTCATTTACAATCCATTACAAATCTTTTAAAGAATCGTCCAATGTAAGTTAAACAGCCATGGCGAAGCCACACATTCCTGTCTCACACCATCGATGTTAAACCAGTCCGTGTAAGCTACGTTTATCCTGACACAAGCATTGTAACCCTCGTAAAGTGATTTCAGTGCTCGTATTAAACCACCGCTCCCCATATCATCTTTTCAGTTTTATTCGTCACTATTTTAATCAATATTTTTGCATTCAGTTTGCTAACTTTGCTGAGTAAACTAATACCTCGGTAGTTCTTACAGTCCTGCTGCGAACCTTTTCCCTTGTAAAGCGGCACGATAACGGCCTTGCACCAGTCGTCTGGTACGCTACCACTCCTTTAACAAAGGTTAAAAACATCAACAACAACAACATCATATTAACATTAAACTCAAGTTGCTACCCAGATTGTAAAATTTTATAACTTTTTTTCAGATTATGGTGTGATAAAGACGAAATTTGTATCTATATGCTCTTCGAATACGTATGTGGCGGAGAACTCTTTTCGTACCTAAGAAATGCAGGAAGATTCACCACCTCTACAGCCAATTTTTATTCTGCAGAAATAGTCTCAGCGTTGGAGTATCTCCATTCGAAGAGCATAGTTTATAGAGATCTCAAGCCTGAAAATTTATTATTAGATAGAGAGGGTCATTTAAAAATTACAGATTTTGGATTTGCGAAAAAACTGTCGGACAGAACATGGACGTTGTGTGGTACACCGGAGTATTTGGCTCCCGAGATTATACAAAGTAAAGGTCATAACAAAGCTGTGGACTGGTGGGCTCTGGGTAAGTTTTAGATTACTAACTAAATCGGTGCTTGTTACTTTGTAGGACTAAACGCTTTTGATAAAAATAAAGCAGAAACTGTCGATAATTTTGTATAAAATAGTATAAAATGCCAAAGAGAGGGGTTTTGCTATCTTTGTTAAACCGTAGGAGTTTTCATACATAGGTTTAGCTGGTTTATTGTGTAGAGAGTCTTAACACTTAACGTTCACCTTCGAGAGTGAATCATCAACGACTTTTGTCGAGAGTAAACCATCAACAACTGCTTTTGCTAGAAAAAATAGCCTGCACTTTATTTTCCTATTAAAATGGGTTGCAAACGAGTTTAACAACAACCAAGGAAACTTTTTATGATTACATTAAAGATTATTTAGTATTATATCAAATATTTATTAACTTAAAACACATTGTTTAAAAATAATATAAAATAAATACAATTTAATTTTTAACTTTGGACCATATAATTTTATAATGAACAGCTAAAGAATTAAAAAGTACTCACATTTTTTTACTGCACTCTATTACTTGTTTTAGAAAGTTCTCTATCAGAAATAACAAAATCAATACATATTTATTATTTTATCCCTTCTTTGCAAGCCATATACCAACGCCAGGTTTACATCAAACACTACTTATCTTTTGAAGAAATTATCAGTTACCTATATATCAAGGGAATAATATTTTACCGGAAAATTTTTTGATCCCAATATTGTTGCTTGAGTAATATTCCAGGCAAATTGCATTTTTTTTTCAAGGGAAGTTACTTACTGGCAACCATCCTTCGATCAAATTTTTCCTGAAAAATAATAGACCGAGATAAATTTGATTTACCAAATAAGCTCTGGACAAACACTATTGAAAAGTTTGGTGAATCTCGTGCAATAGCCTTGGATATATCTAAAGCCTTTGACCGCGTTTGGCACCAGGCATTGTTAAGTAAATTATCTGCTTACGGTCTCCCAACCAAACTGCGCCAATGGCTCTTGAGCTTCATGCAAGATCGCTCCTTACATGTGGCAGTTGACGGTATTTCTTCTGATGCGTTTAAAACTAATGCCGGGGTCCCCCAGGGTTCCATCCTGTCCCCCACCTTATTTCTTTTACACATCAACGACCTCTTGAAAACCACCACGAACCCCATTTACAGTTTCGCAGACGATAGCACACTTGTCTCAACTTTCACATCCTATCGATCACTTTCGGTGAATGATACAAATAGACTTAGGCAGAAACAGGTTGATTCCATCAATAGAGATCTTGAAGCAATCGTCGAGTGGGGAACCAACAATCTTGTTCAGTTCAACGCCCAAAAAACACAAAGTGCCACGTTTTCCAAGAAAGTGAATTCCTCAAATCATCCCATCACAATGTCCGGAAATACCCTTGAACCAAGTCCCTCCATCTCGATTTTGGGAGTCACGGTGTCCAATAATATGTCTTGGCATGATTATGTTGCTAATATCGCAAAGTCGGCAAGCCAGAGGATCGGTTTTCTGTGGAAAGCCAAAAAGTTTTTTACTCCTGATCAACTGTACAAGGCTCAAATCCGACCTCTACTGGAGTATTGCTCACATATTTGGGGTTCAGCACCAAGGCATTTTCTTCGTCTTCTAGATTCCATTTAGAAAAGAGCCATTCGCTTGATAAACAGCTCAACTCTCACAGATACCCTTCACCCTCTAGAACATAGAAGAAGAGTTGCAGACCAGTCATTGCTCTACAGATATTTCCATGGCAGATGCTTCAGAGAAATAAAAACTCTTGTACCACCATTGGCCACATTCGGCCGAAGAACTCGGCACGCTGATCAGTCTCACTCATTTACTCTCAAGATTGACACTACAAGGACCAATCTTCATCAAGAATCCTTCTTTTACAGTGCTGCTAAGGAATGGAATAAGCTTCCAAAATCAGTTTTTCCAGAGAACTATGATCTGCAACTTTTTAAAAAGCGTGTCCACAATCATTTCCTTTCTATAATCCCTTCCCCTTCTAATAGTCGCATAGGTCTACCCTTTTTGCGACTATTTTCATAAAAAAAAAAGCTAAACTGACCAAAAATAATGTGGTTTATTCTCTCAATTACTTAATAGCATTAGAATAAAAAAAGTGTACAACGAAAAGTATCACTCTGGGAAATAGCAGAATGACTAGGATTAGTTGCCAGTGGTTGAGAAACGAAACTGGTAGGCATCTCTTCCGCAGGTATGGACAGGGAGCTTCCAGTAGAAAAATCATTAGATGCTCGAGATCCAAATGGACTTTTTATTTATGAGGCTCTTGTGATGCTCACTATTTAGCTGTAGATAGGGCGAAATAAAATTTACGTTTAAGTGCTATCCAGTACCATATTTTGCTAGATTAGATATCGCTGCAGATCGATGGAAATGATTGGTGATTTTTCTAGTTTTTATATCTATAACAATTTTTTGCGCGGGTGCGGCTAACATTTTGATATTAAATATTTTCCAATGAGAACATTTTAATACCACCCAAGTGATTTTGGACTAATTCATGCCATATTGACTCTCAGAAATAGTCTATCTGTCGTTACGTGCGCTGGGCGCTTATAAACAGTTTTTTCAACAAACGCACCGGACAAACATCAGGAATATTTGTATTTATAACTATCCACTTGCTATAAGTAAGTCTTTTTCCCCCCCTTGTTTTGTTTTGAAAAATATTGTGTTGTACTCGATTCTTTCAGTTGGCATACCGTCGTTTGTATATTCGTTTTGAAAGTATTGCTTTTTGCACTGGACACTCTCGCCACCTCTTTAGGCTAGTTCATATCATATCCCATTATATGATACACATGTTTTTTTGTAATCCTTTAGGATTATCTTTATCCCATGCAACTGCCAATGGATAATTTGTAAATTTTGCAGTACTTTTGTGACACTATTTGTCAAAATTTAAAGAATGCTGGAAGATCATTGGTTAAAATAATTTGCAGGAAATAGTAAAAAATATATTATTTTCCTATTTATCTTACCGCGACTTTGTCCGCGTAGAAGTCGAAAATGGTTCTAATAGGACCCGTTAGGCGATGAGTTTTAATAAAATACGAAACATGTCTTCCACCAATTCTGTTAAAGAATGTTTATGCAAAATTTAATTTAAAATTTAAAGGAATCACGTTGTTTCATACAAACTTTGCCCCCGTTTTTCACCCCCTTAGGGGCAGAATTTCGAAAGATACTTTTTTATCGGATGACTACGTTATACAAAGAACACACCCTCCAAGTTTGAGGTCTCTACGATCAGCGGTTTGGGCTGTGCCTTGATTCGTCAGTCAGTCATTCAGGACAAAGCATTTTATATGTATAGATAATTGCATTGTATTTTGGGACAGTTAAATTTATTATTGGTAGAGTACAATATTTTTATCAACGATCCAATTATTATTATTTTGAGTTGGAGGTTTTGCATAAATAAAAATATAATTTTTGTAGGTGTGTTGATTTACGAAATGCTGGCTGGGTATCCTCCCTTTTACGATGACAACCCCTTTGGAATTTACGAGAAAATTCTGAGCGGAAAAATGGAATGGCCGAGGCATTTAGACACAGTTGCTAAAGATCTAATAAAAAAACTACTAGTGCAAGACAGAACTAAAAGACTAGGAAATATGAAGGTAAATATATGTATTATGAATATACAGAGTGGACCAAAAGTTTACAAACGGACAATTATCACGTAAATTGCCAATCCGAATTGTACAAAATTTGGGATAAGCCTATTTTGAGATACGGAGATTCCAGATTTAACATTTGCAATGTTGTCAGATTTTTTTTTTCTCTGATATTATTAGTCACTTTGGTTTTTAAAAACATCACCCTATATATTCAGTCATTATTGGAATCTTTTCTTCAATACGAGTTCAGCCATAGGTAACACTTATGATTCTATGTAGTCTAGAAGGTCTTCAATAAATAAAACAGAAGTGTGGCAACGCCTAATTGTCTCAATATTTTTTTTAAAACAAACTATTTTCAACTACATTTAAACGAAACAATGAAAAGATAACATTTTTAACATAATGATTACTTAATCAAGTGTTCAAAATGTTTTCAGATAATTGTTCGTTTCCAGACTTTTGGTCCACTCTGTATACTTGATATGTTAATATATTTGCACAAATTATGCACAAATTATACTAGGAACGATCTTTTCTTCAAAATTAAATCAGTAAAATAAAGAAACTTCAAAGAAACACAAAGCGATATTCACCAAATTACCGACCAATAGAAGAGACCAAAGATAAAATGAAAGAAAGCACCAAACTGATCTAAAATATCAATCATAAAATTTACTAAAGATAAGTAAAAAATTAGAAAATTTACCCGTAAAGAAGCAATCATTATTTAACTCAAGAAACTTTTTTTAAATGTATAAAAAAATTTTAGTAAAAATTTCAAAATATTTTTATTTTGTTAAGTTCTTTAGTGTAATTGATAAATCACTGAACTTTTTACTTGTAATAATATTTTATAATCTAACCATAAAGTTTAAATTTTTTTTGTTATAATGATGTTTTTAAACAAATAAATCAAGCATAAACAGAATGTTAACCTCATTTATTGCACACATGCACGGCTAAAAATACCTTGTATCAATGTCAGTTTAACTAACATTGTAATAAAAAAAAACAATTGGCGCGTGCAACACAGAACTTAAATTTCATTAGCAATTAGTAAGTACTAAAATTTGAAAGTACAAAGGAAGATAGAGACAGACGGAGGATAAATAAAAATAAAAGGAAATATTTATCTTTGGGGGAAAAAATCATGTACCCACAACATTCATTTAACTCATAATATTAACATATAAAATATAGTTAAATACAACATAAACTGCTCCACAAAAATTAAGGAAGTTTATAAATTCGGAGATTGTGTTTTAACAAATTACGATTTTTGACCATCAAGTGTTTAAATGTTATAAATTGAATGTTTTTTATGTAAGCGTTTGTTTGCGCAGTAGGTTTGCAATTTTAAACAACAATTTGAGGTTGTGTACCATTTAAATTGTATTAAAAATTAAAGTACATACGTTAATGACGAGTGTATTTTCCTCTAATATCAATTACAGCCAAACAACGCCTCTACATATTTTTAATAAGGTAGTTGAACTCGCCTTGATCGATTTGTCTCCAAAGTTGGGGTAAAAGCTGTCTAAGTTCTTGAAGTGTCTGTGAAGGTGATTGATGGGAATTCAAGGCTCTTTGTAGCTGGTCCCAAGCATGCTCGATGGGATTGAAGTCGGGTGATAGAGGAGGGGATACCATGGAAGTCCAAAGCGTCTTCGACTACTCTTGCACGATGCGGTCGAGCATTATCGTCTAAAAAGAGAAAAGTTGGTCCAATAGCAGCATCAAACAAACGTATAACATCATTAATAATTTGTTGCACTGATCTTCGATTTTTGGGCACTAGAGAAAGAGTCCATACACAAACACGCCGACTATCAGAAAACCGTCCATAACTCGACTCATCTGTGAACAATGCAGACCTCCATTCAGCATTCCAATTCACATGTTCATTAGCCCATGCCAATCGAGCACTCATATGAATTTGTGTTAATGAAAGTCTTCTCTTCACACTTCGTTGTTACAGTGCAACAGAAGTAGCTTGGCGGGCGACTAGCCTCTAAAATAACAAATATTCGGCTGAATATACTTCACATTCGTAAACTTCTTCCTTCGATTGTACTTGAGACTCACGATTACTGAAAATTTCGTCGTCGCCGATCGGATCGTTATTCGAATGTTTTCGTTGTACGCAGATTTTGTGATCTTCGCCCGCCAAGCTACTTCTGTTGCACTGTACGTGTTTTCAATACTATTTTATGGAGTCGAATCGTGGACGCTTACGGACGCTTACTCCAAGAAACTTGAGGCATTTGAAATGTGGCTGTACCGAAGAATTTAAAAAATACCTTGGACAGACCTGGTTACCAATGCAAAAGTGCTGAGAAGGATAAGCAAGGAAAGAGAAGTCCTCGATACGGTTATGGCACGAAAGTTACATTATCTAGGACATGTAATGCGTAATGAGAGCCGATAAAAACTTTGCAAAATATTCTACAAGGCAAAGTGTATGGAACTAGAGGACCAGGCAGACGACGAATATCGTGGCTGAAAAACTTCTGGTTTAACCAGACAACTCAGCTATTCTGAGCTGCAGTCAATAAACTGCGAATAGCCAATATGATAGCCAACATCCGGAACGGATAGGCACTACAAGAAGAAGAAGAAACTCTTCTCAAAAGTTGTCGTGAACGTAAGTTAATCTAGTGTAATCTGTCTCAATTGAAACCAAAACACCAGAAGCATTCAAAAGACGCTGTTGTATAATCCGACAAATACTCAGAGGTTCTCTAGTGTATACACGGTCAGATAACGTTCTTGTGCGGGGATGGTAACTCTTGGTCGCCCACTATTAGGTCTTTCAATCACGTTTCCAGTTACTCGATATCTACGGAGAAGCCGCGAAATGACACTTTCACTGACTTGGAAAACGTCCGCAACTTCTCTCTGAAGACGACCCGGCTCAATCAAACCGATAGCCCTAATAGCTTCATCTGCACTTACTTTACGTCTAGGCATTATTCAAAACAAAATTGTTAATTTTAAATCTCAGTAGACTGAATAAAATGGAAACAATAACATGTAAAATTTTTGAAAATACAAAAGAAAACGACTTTCTTTAAACTTAAAAACATCAATTTGGATACTAATCAGATAACAAAGTAAACATTCAATACATTACAGACAAACCTTGGTGAACAAAACAGTAAATAATTTTTAACATAAATCCAATAATTGCGAACTTCCCTAACTTTTGTAAAGCAGTTTATCTTATCCAATCTTGTCCTTAATTTAACATATTTGCTCTCGCTTTCTTTCTCGCATATCATTCGTCATTATTGTGTCATGGCGTGTCTTCACAGTATTACTCTTAGCACGTCCAAAGATATTTCACTTCAAAAATCATTCATAGTTCAATACAGAAAATGTTTAAATAAAAAATATTTATTTACAGAGTGGCGCTGACGATATAAAAAGGCATCGATGGTTTAAGGGTATCGACTGGTCTGATGTCCTTTTAAGGAAACTCAATGTAAGTAAATGCTACAATTAGGGCCGATCCTCACTATTATGCCGTTCATAGTTCGTTCTCGATCCGATTTCGGTCTGGTAAATTCGTATCATGTCCACATTATATAAACTGACTCAGTTCACGATTCGGTCTTAAATCGTCAATAATCAAAGTCGGATGTATTTGGCTCGTAAATAATTAATAACATTAGAAATTTATGGTAATATTTGCGGTGATAAATGTCATTGAACTTTTTGATTGAAGAATTAGCTATTATAACTCCTCTTCTTGATGAAGAAGAAATTTTATAATAATTTTTAGCAGTTTTATTAAAAAAATGTTAAAAAAATTCTACCACATTTAATACAAAAAAAATCTTTGTAATGGATTTTTATTTTATATTATATATTTATATTATATATATTTATATTTATTTTTTAGCCTTCCATTGTTCCGATAATCAGCTATGATGGCGATTCCAGCAATTTTGATGAATATCCAGAAGCAGACTGGAAATCAACTAGGACATTAGAGGATTCCGAACTAAAACTTTTTGACGACTTTTAATTTTGTACAGGAATAAATATTTTTTTAGAATTTGTTGAAATAACCTAGTATTTACTTCGTAGACATTAAATTTTTGCCATGCTGATTAGCCTTATTAGTATAAAAAGATGTTTTTCATAGACTGCAAAATATTTTATTTATATTCATCTACATGTTCCAACAACCAATTGGTCATAAAACAATGTTAAAATTTATCGTACAAAATGGTGTCATTAGTTTAACTGCACTAATTTTCTCACTACTGGGTTTTATGTCATTATTATTTTCTATTCTCCATATTTTTTTATCATTGTTGTTTACTGGAAGAAATAAATTACCAATGAAACGTCCTCAATTTATCTCCAAAAACGCGGACTTTGAGTGCCGATTTAAACCGAATTACTAAGGGCATATTGTACATTTTTTGTAACGGTTACCCAATATTTATATATCGGAAAATGTATGGAAACTAAAAGTATTTAAAAAAATGGATGGATAAAGAATTTCGAAAATATAAGGGGTAGCTCTTTTTGCTAGTAATAAAAAAAATTAATACTAAATATACTATAGTGTAACTTTTCCATAACGGACACCAACTGGGAAAAATCTTTTGAAATAAAAAAAAAGTTTCTATTTGCTTAATCTTAAATTATACATTTTTGCATATGCATACAAACAAATAAAATACTTAGTTAAAAAAAGCTAAAGATAAAGGAATGCTTAGATGGTTTGGACACGTAGAAAGAATGGATAAAGGAAGATTGACGAAACAAATGTATAAGGCGAGTGTGAATTGGCAAATCGGTAGAGGTGGACCTCGGAGAACATATCTCAATCAGATCAACATTGTTTTGAAGAAAGGCCAGGTCAAGACTACCAACAACCGAAGAGCATGTATGAGAGCACTGATGAAAGTAGAGGAAGCAAAAGATGTGTGTACGAACCGTAGCAAGTGGAAGGAAGTGGTCTCTGCCTACCCCTATGGGACTTTATGTATGACTTTATGTATGTATGTAAAAAAAGTTAGGTTGTATAACTTCGTAATAAAATTATCAATTTTGATTTGTTTTTGACAATTTCTGACTCAAAATTTAGAATTACATCTGATATTTTTTGACTTTTTATTGCGTCACCTTTATATATAAAAAATAATTCCTTCTTCTTCTTCTTCTCCCTTCTATATTGTAAGCAGATTGTTTGTTTTTCTTCGTATCATCTGCCGTTCAATTGTTAGAGAGGTTGTCGCTTCATCTCTTGCGGGGTCTTCCAACGCTTCGGCGCCCAAAGGGTGACTTGTCTCTAGTTATTTTGACCATTCTGTCGTCATTCATCTGATCTATGTTTTTGTTCCACTCTTTCTTTCTTACCAGTATCCATTCACATACGTTGTCTATTTTACATGTTCTTTTAATGTCTCTCCCTGTCAAAAAGTGTTTTTCAAGCGATACTGCGCACTATTTTTATTTTGGTGGTTTCTAATATTCCCTTTGTGTTCGATGTATCTGGTCTAGTTTTCGCCTTGTAGATTCGGGATTTGGTCTCGATTCCGATATATTTGTTTCGGAGGATTGTATCGTTCAGGTAAGCTGAGGTTCGTGCTGCTTTTGCCTCCGCCTCGATGTCACCGTATTTTGATATTTCTATGCCTAGGTATTTAAATTTCATCTCCTGTTGTATAATTTAATCATCCACAACCAGTCTACATCTGATAGGTGTTTTTGAGGTGATCATGCATTAGGTTTTTGCTGCAGATATCTTCATTTTTAGACTTTGCCGTTGTGCTGAATTTGAATAGTAATCTCTGTATGTCATCTTCGTTTTCTGCAATCAGAACAGCATCATCGTCATTCTTATTGTCGGAAATTTTGGACACCTGTTTGTTTTCTTTAAAATCACTAACAACCAACAAAGTTTATTTGAGGATTTTTTCAATAGGTCTGCATCAATTTACACGAAAATCATAAAATTCTCAACTCCATAGTACAATATAGAATCGAATCAGTTGAAATCCTCTTTTTTTGTTGTAGATTTTTATTTTACTAAACAACTTTTTTAAGTCGACTTTTTTCTTTAAAATACTACTAACTTGAGTCTTTTCTATTTAAAACTTTTCGCCCAAAACTCGAACAATATAATCTTTTTTTTCAGACGCCTCTATCATCGATAATTTTTCCTTCCAAACTTAAAAACTTTCTCTTAGCTAAAGACATTGGATTAGGAATGTGCAAAGGATAAATAAATTTTAAAATGGGTTACTCCCAATCAAACTCTTACTTACTTACTTAGTTTCGGTACTACAAGTACCTATTCATATACTCAGTTTCATGGCTGCAATAAGTTATTTGGGTTTCCCGATCCCCATTTATAATCGCCTTTATTGTCCGTCATAGACTGCAAGGTAAAATTACAAGATTTACAAGAAAAAATGTGGATAAATTTTGTCGTTGTGAGGAGAGTCCGTTGTTCAGGGGTGTCTTAGCCTATTTATACACATATGAAATCTATTGTGTAGTGGTGTCCGTTAACAGAAGTTTCACTGTACATAACTTCACAAATTCTAGTTTTATTCAAAAAATTAAAAACTAATATTATAAATAATTATAACTTTGAAAAAAGGAGCATGGGACGATTTCAGAGAATAGTGGTAAAAACATTTATTCAGTATCAAGCATTTCTCTCTCAACTATTAACATTTTTATCGTCACTGCCCAATGAAGACCACGGTAAGGCTTCTCCTTCACAATGGGAAACGGGATGAGGAATGTTAGTGTGGAATGAACATGCTAGAATTTCAAAAATATCACAGAAATAAAAATTTTACCTTAAACAAATAAACAAAAAAACATTCTAAAATTTTTAACCTAAGAAAACATTCTAAACAACAATAAATCTTAAATACTAAAATAAAAATCCGAAATCGTCCAACACTAAACCGATAAAAAGAGCTGTTTGGAAAGATTAAATTGTAGTTTAAATATGAAATAAAAAATAGCTGTAAACAAGAGAATATCAATAACTCTTCATATATTATTAAAGAGTCTCTTACTTCTGAACACTTCTGCATACATGTTACAACTCCTTTAAAGTAATTTCATTAAGTTGTTTATTACTAAAAATATTTACGCGTTTATCGACAAAGTTATTCGGCAATCGTGTTGTAGACGCTCAATCCCACTACGTCGAATTTAGCCACTTGCGACCCCTTTTAATAGTAATTAATTTATTATAATTATACTTGTTTGATTTTTGATTACGTCTTTAGAAAAATTTGTTTAAGTTTAATAATATGCTTCCAAGATACACAAAGTTTAGTTACTAACTAAATGAATATAAGAGATTAATATAATAGATTAAACGTATTCATTAATATGTCCCATGGAGATAACGAAAATTTTTTTTTTAAAATTCAGTACTAGTGAAGAATTTTTTAGTCTCTCTAACTACTTAATTTTTTTATTGACTGTCACTTTAATGAAAGAATTATTATAATGAGGGACTAAACTTATATCTGTTTTCTACAGGAAAGTTTTTTTTTATTATTAATTGGTGGAAATACTATGCAGGCGCTATTTTTATTGTAAGTTAGTTTAAAGTTTAAAAAAATTGTCTACACTATTATAATTTTGCTAGGTTTTCATTGTGATATTGTTTAGAAAAGTAAGTTGTAAAAAACGTAATTTTTTGAGTGAATAGTATTAGTCGTTAATCAATAATATTTATTTATTTTCTAATATTCTGGGTTAAAACAAAAATTAAAATTTTGGTCATTCCTTTTCGATGTAAAAGAATTTTTATCCTGCGGTATACCAATCGATATAATGTAACAAAAGTGACGTATGATCATAATTAGTAATAATTAATTAAAAATGTATTTTTAATAAACAAATAAAAATTTGTTGAATATTTGTGCGTATCTATTGCAAACCAATAATGCAGTGACTAAAAAAAAGTAGAAAAATTAGCCATAAAGTAAGTACTTATTTAAATGTTTAAATGCTTCTATTAACTTTACTGTTCCATGTAACTAATTTTAATTTATAGATTTATAATTTATAAAACATTTTATCAAAAACAAAATATTAATAAAATATAACACTTTAACATCAGAATATGTTATAAATTTATTTTTATTTTAAATAAATATTAATAAATTGAAAATAGCTATAATTATTGTAAATAAAAAATAGCAGTGTGATTTGTTTATATTCTACAGTATGAAACATGTAGTCGAAAAATTCTTGGCTAAAAGTTAGAAGGTCTATTGCGCTTTTATAGACTTGGAAAAGTCCTATGACAGAGTGGTGAGAAGTAAATTGTGGTCGACATTGTCTATGTATGGGGTGGGTAGTTTAATACGAGCACTGAAATCACTTTACGAGGATTCCACTGCTTGTGTCACGATAAACTGAGTTTACACGGACTGGTTTAACATTGAAAAAGGTGTGAGACAGGGATGTGTGGCTTCGCCATGGCTGTTTAACTTATACATAAACGATTGTTTAAAAGATTTGAAAGAGAGTGCGTATGGATTGAAAATGAATGATTTGATCGTCAAATGCCTTCTTTATGCCGATGATCAAGTCATATTAGCATCATCCTGCCAGGCCAGGCCAGGTCAAGAGTACCAACAACCGACCAGCATGTATGAGAGCACTGATGAAAGTAGAGGAAGCAAGAGATGTGTGTAAAAACCGTAGCAAAAGGATGGAAGTGGTCTCTGCCTACCCCTACGTTAAAAAAGGCGTGACTATATATATATATATATATATATATATATATATATATATATATATATATGTATGAAACAGCCTAATGGAATAAATTTATTATTTCATTTATAATGTTTATTTAAAAATAAATAACTACGTCAAGTCAGGCAGGAACAGGTTAATTCCATCAATAGAGATCTTAAAGCAATCGTCGAATGGGGAACCAACAATCTTGTTCAGTTCAACGCCCAAAAAACACAAGGTGCCACGTTTTCCAAGAAAGTGAATTCCTCAAATCATCCCATCACAATGTCCGGAAATACCCTTGAACCAAGTCCCTCCATCTCGATTTTGGGAGTCACGGTGTCCAATAATATGTCTTGGCATGACCATGTTGCTAACATCGCAAAGTCAGCAAGCCAGAGGCTAGGTTTTCTGTGGAAAGCCAGAAAGTTTTTTACTCCTGATCAACTGTACAAGGCTCAAATCCGACCTCTACTGGAGTATTGCTCACACATTTGGGGTTCAGCACCAAGGCATTCTCTTCGTCTTCTAGATTCCATTTAAAAAAGAGCCATTCGCTTGATAAACAGCTCAACTCTCACAGATACCCTTCACCCTCTAGAACATAGAAGAAGAGTTGCAGACCAGTCATTGCTCTACAAATATTTCCATGGCAGATGCTTCAGAAAAATAAAAACTCTTGTATCACCATTGGCCACATTCGGCCGAAGAACTCGGCACGCTGATCAGTCTCACCCATTTACTCTCAAGATTGACACTACAAGGACCAATCTTCATCAAAAATCCTTCTTTTACAGAGCTGCTACGGAATGGAATAAGCTTCCAAAATCAGTTTTTCCAGAGAACTATGACCTGCAACTTTTTAAAAAGCGTGTCCACAATCATTTCCTTTCTATAATCCCTTCCCCTTTTAATAGTCGCAGTGCGGCCGTCCGCGGCCCACACGATAGATCTACCCTTTTTGCGACTATTTTCATAAAAAAAAATAAAAAAAAAACTTTAGGTCATAAAATGATGCAAGTAAAATTTACGTGTTTCGGTAATTCGGAATAATTAATTTATTCAATTTGTCCTTTCAACACTGTATGTAATAAAATTAAATATTTTAAGTAACTTTACTGTTAGGATTATACTGTTTTTAATAAAAAAATTTAGCCCAATATTAATTTTGTTCGAGCAGTCTTGGAATTATGCTTTCGTTTGTTACAAGACGAATAATAACTGTTTGAAATTTTATTTCTTGACTTTATTCAGTTTTGACGTTCGGCATTCTTTTCTATGTTTTTAATAGGTTGGCAGTAACAGAGCTCGTAGAAGTTGGATATGACAAAATTATTTGACTTGAAGAGAAGATAGCATTACAAACTGCGGGGTGCTGATTAAAGGAGAAAAAATGGAACCAATAAATGAGTTTGTTTACTTAAGTTTGAAGTTTACGAGAGACGGAAAGTCGGAATGTGACATTGAGCGAAGGGTGTTGGCATGGAAACAAATGAATGGGGCCCTGTATAACTTTTTGAGCAGCCAAAACGTGTCAAAAAAGGCACGTCTGGCTGTGCATAAAAGAGTGCCATACCTTACACAAATGTATGGTGGTGAATGTTGGATTTGGTAGAAGAAGCATTAAAATAAGATTAATGCTGTGGATATGTGCAGGAATATAGCTGGAGTGACTCGGTTGGATAAAGTGAAGAATAGTGAAATAATGGAACGCTGTGGTGTGAAAGAAGTTGTGGTTACAAAGATAGATAAAGGAATGCTTAGATGGTTTGGACAAGTAGAGAGGATGGATAAGGTTTTAAAATCTAGGCAACCAAAAACATTGTACATTAAAAATAAGGGCATTTATTAACGTTTTTAGAAGATATCACTTTTAATATTATAACTAAACGTAAAAAATATGATTATAAACATCTGAAAAATAATTTTTTTAATATTTTAATTTAGTTATTTATATTTTAAGTTATTGATTTTGTTTAAAAAAAATATATTAATAAAGAGTTATTTTGTAAAATGACCCATTTACTTTCATTAACCCCAAAACATTTTTCCATTTTTATAAAATCAATAATGAATATTTGGGTTTGCAATAGTATATTACACATCTAGCGCAGTAAAGTAAGAAATGTCTCAGAGCACATATTTGTTGACATGTTGGCGAAGCGGAGGTTATCATACATGTTGGAAATTTGTGATTTCCACAGTAGAATTTCTCTTCACTCAATTCCTTGATTTGAACCCCCTTATTACGGCCCAGACGCCGACAAGCTACCAGCCGCCAGGCAAGTGCCAGTAGCAAGCAACTTTGAACCGTGTGCAAAACGACGATTACGCGTCGGCCAATAAAAACGCTAATTTTAGCGCCAGAGAAACGAAGCCCACGTTTAACCGGTTTCCAAAATCTCTCTCTTGCTTAGAAACTATTGAGCTAAAAACATCGCGTTTGAACCCCACCTGTTGAAATGTAGCATTCATTTAAATTTTTATAATTGCAGTTAAACAGTAAAATGTGAATCCGATTATGGATTATATTCAGTTCAATTCCACAACCAGTGCAAAAATTTTAATGATACACGAGACCTGAAATTGTATAATTAATCATGAAATTTTAACACAAATAAACCGACATTATTTTTAAAAAGTGATGGCAAGTCCAATATCGGTGTACAAAAAATAAAAGAAATGTTAAAAGAACGTACCGATGGGCTTGCAACGTGGAGATCTTATTATAACATTTAAAATATTAAAATTTAACTTTGGAAACCTTTCCGTGATATTTCCATTAAACCATGACAACCGGCTCAGAGGACACGAATTAAAACTTAAAAAATAAAACTTTGTGACCAGATCAAGACAAAATTTTCTGAGTAATAGAGTTTTTGACCTGGAATAATCTCGATGTTGACATTATTTCTGATTCTTCTACTAACATATTAAAAAATAGACTGGACCGCCTTATATATCGATAACTTTTAATTCAATATTATTTTTTCAATATTATTGTACTTTTGTGTTGTTATTTTATCTTCTTTATTTTTTATCTTTGTTCATTTAAATTTATGTACGAGGGCGGTTTGATAAGTCAGTGACTTTTTGAATAAAACAAATTTTTTCCGCAAATAAACATTTTATTTTTCTACATAATCATCTTTTAGCTCGATACATTTAGTCCAGCGTTTTTCTAATTTTTTTATTCCCTCCAAATAATAGATTTTTTCAAAGCTCTCAAAATACGCGTTTGTTTCGGTAATGACTTCTTCATTCGACTCAAATCTCTTACCGCCCAGCCATTTCTTTAGGTTTGGAAACAGAAAATAGTCGCAGGGGGCTAAATCTGGAGAATATGCTGGATGGGGTAGCAGTTCGTATCCCAATTCGTGGATTTTGGCCATCGTGACTAGACAAGTGTGCACACGTGCATTGTCTTGATGGAACAGCACTTTCTTCTTCGCCAAATGCGGCCGATTTTGCTTCAAAAAGCTTTGAATAATATTTGTCGGTGATCGTTTTACCTTTCTTAAGGTAATCGATGTGAATGACACCGCGTACATCCCAAAAAACTGTGGCCATGACCTTGTTGGCTGAAAGACTCTGTTTCGCCTTTTTTGGTCCACGTTTACCCCGAGCAACCCACTGTTTCGTTTGTTCCTTGGTCTCTGGCGTGTTGTGATGGATCCATGTTTCATCCACAGTAACAAAACGGCGCAAAAATTCGTCCGGATTACGGCTGAACATCGCTAAACACTCTTTTGAAGTGGTCACACGATTGCGCTTATGGTCGAGTGTGAGCAATCGCGGCACCCATCTCGCAGAGAGTTTTTTCATGTCCAAATATTCGTGTAAAATATGATGTACCCGTTCAGTTGAGATACACCAACAGCATGAGCCAACTCACGCACTTTCATTCTCCGATCATCCAATATCATTTCATGGATTTTATCGACGATTTCCGGCGTGATCACTTCTTTTGGGCGACCTGGACGTTCGGCGTTACTAGTGTTAGTACGACCATAACGGAACTCTGTAAACCACTTCTTAACCATTAAAATTGATGGTGCCGAGTCCCCGTAGTATTTATCAAGTCTTTCCTTAGTTTCAGTGATGGATTTTTTACGTAAAAAGTAATGCTTAATTAGCACACGAAATTCACTTTTTTCCATTTTCGTAAAAATTCACGAGGTTGTCTGCTTTGAACGGCTATCAAACACATACTGCACGACGTAGCTTGCTCAAAATTAGAATGTTGACCACTGATAGATTATAGTTGACGGCAGCACTGTTGCATTTGGAGTAACTGCGCGAGAAATTCAAAAAGTCACTGACTTATCAAACTGCCCTCGTATTTATTTGCTAGTAGGTAATTGATTTGCATATTATCTACAGTTTTTGTGTAATATAAGGACTTGTCCCTCTGCCCTTGTTCACATGTTATAATAATAATAATAATAATCATAGGATATTACACAGGATATTAAGACTAGGAAGCTTAAGTACTTAGGTCACATAATGCGGAGTGGAAAATGTTATGAGCTGCCACAGCTGGTTCTCCAGAGGAGAGTCCTAGGACGGAGGAGACCTGGCAGGAGGAGAATCTCTTGGTTAAAGAATTAGAGAACTTGGTTTGGTACCACAACGACCGGCCTTTTAAGGGCAGCTATTTCAAAGGTTCACATTGCCATAATGATCGCTAATATCCGTTAATGGATGAGCACTCAAAGAAGAAGAAGACAAGTCTTGGAAGTTTGGCAAATATGTTAGTATTCGCATTACAATTTAAAACCCTTAAAAATACCCAGCAAACTTGGCTATGTTAAAACTTATAAATAATCCCTACTAAATAAAATAATTTAAAAACATCGATATCCCGATGTACTCACAATATTAATGATTTCTATGAATTATTTTTTAGCCTGTTATCTTAATTTCTTTATATCTATCTGATATTTACAAAATGGCAACATCCATTTTTATGGAGCAGCAATAATATCAGAGATAAGAATTTTACTAAAGCTGTTGATTAGATAAGATACATATAATTATTTAGCTAAAACATAGTTAAACTTAGTACCTATGTACTTCGAATATTAAAAGATGGAAAATACAGAACAAAAGAAAAATAAAGATAATGGTGGAAGTTTCTTCAAAAATTTTTTTGAAATTAAGAGACCTGTGAAACAACAAAGTGCTACCCTACCCAGAATAAAGGATACGGTGAACAGTGATATTGATAATTATTCAAGCAAAGATAGATTATTCGTAAGGCATCAGAGTTACAGGAGAAACTCCAGGCGAAACAAGTATAAGAAGGAAAACAATCTAAAAAATTCTAAAGATACATATTCAATTGAAGCAGAGAGCAACGTTAAAAAATTATGTCAACAATTTGAAGAGAAACAACTTAATGCACATCAAAATATTCATCAGGCGAAAAAAACGATCGAAGAAATGGAAAATAAAACAGGTAATAAAGAATTGGATACCGAAAAAATAAGGTCTGACACAAATATGTACTCGCAATTAGACCTACTTAAAGAAGCTCACAAAAATACAGATGTTAAAAGGAGAATATTAAATAAAAATTCAAAACGGAACAGAGAAAGCAAAATCAAAAGTTTTGCAGAAGCGGAAAACGATGAGGAAGCCGAAGAATACAGGAAAAGTTTAATAAACGAAATGGATATGGAAATAGCTCAAATGCGACAAGACGGATTCATAGATGATGATGACATTTTGGTAACGGATAATAATTGTTTAAAAGATGATATGCAAGATCAATCAAAAATAACCAACGAAGATAAAGATTATTATTTATTAAATTTGGATCCGTCACAATTCAAAAGATGCAGCAATGATTCTGACAATAATACCATTATTTTAAATGAAAATGAAAAAGAATACGGATCGTCAAACGAAAACGGGAGTATTATTACCGAATCAAACAAAAATACTAATAAGAACATAAGCAGCGACACTTTAATAAATAATTTCAACGATGAATTCACTGAAAGTTTATGTGACGATCTTGAGAATGGTTTATTTGTTGTTGAAGCTTACAATGACGACGGTCGAGAATTAATTGTAGTTCAAGTTATGATAGATCGAAGAACTGTTAACCTGGACGTAGATAAACAAAGCATGCAAGAAGCAATAAAACATTCCGATATGGTATTTTACAAAAACGAAGACAATTCTTTCAATTTCATACAAAACTCTAAAACTCTAGATTTATTGGAGTATGCACAGGCAGATGACAAAGAGCTTAGTCCCTCAACTTCAGCGGAAGAACGTTTGTATGGTTACGTAGAAATTCCAAATGAACAAAACGAACAAGAACCCTTCTTAGTATTTGCTCCATTATCAAATAGATCTACCATTTATTCCACTACATCTCAAGAAAGTAATGCGGTAGATGACGATGACGAGGGTATAGAATTAGGAAGAAATAAAGATAGTCGGGAGGATATTTACAGTAATGTAAGAAGGGAGACGTTTTGCGATGATAAAGGTGTAGTGAGAATAGAAAGAGTTGCATTTTCTGACAATTTACAATTCCCCAACGAACATTACGCACCACCAGTCAGCAGGAGTAATTCGACAGCTTCTTCCAAAAGGTAAAAAAATATCTTTACGCACTTATATGTTCATTTTTTTTATTATTTTTCCATTGTGTGTTATTGTTCATGACAATATCTTGCCGAATAACTTGATTTTTGTTAGCAAAAATGGTACCAATAATATCACTTTAGAATAATAAGGTTATTTAAAACATACTTGGTATTATTTACTCTTTTATTTTTTAACTTATGTATGTATTATTTAATGTAAATCATTTTTATATAAATAACATACATTTAAAATAGTTATTATTTGTCAAATTACAATTGTTAAATTGTTTAAAGACGCTGAAGATATATTTTACTGAACTATAATTGATATTTAATAAACTGCTGCCGTGAAAATAAATTATTAAATTGTGTTACGCAGATAAGGTGTAACAGTTATTAACGTTATCAGAGAAAAATATATTTATCTTCGCACCTACTTGTTTTAAAAATTAAGAAATGTTTTTTAACGTAGCGTATAATATAAATTAAACACATTGATACATTTTTAAACATTTTAGCTGATATTTTTTTCTAGCTTATCAAGTATATCAAGTATCTTAAAATATTTTAATAAAAGGGGCCGAACAGATAGATTAACACTAGGTACTTTATTTTCCAAATAGTACAATAGCACAAACAGAGTACAGCTCAAAAAGTGCTCACAAAAATTTAAAGAATAGCCTTCATGGGATTCACGGGAGTACTGCGGATCACGTCCACTGTAACGTTAAAAGTTATCTTGAACATAAATTCAATACACCTGCATATAAGGCTGACCGCGCTAAAAGGACCCACCGAACAGGAAAAATAGAATACTCAGGGGAGTCAGGACACCTTAGTATTCTAAACCACATGGCTAAAAACCCCTCTGTTCACCTGTTGAAAAGAAAAGAGGGCTCTAGCCTGGTACACGGACGGTTCGGTGAGAGACGCAGGATCTAACCTGTGAGTGTTTGCACCCTTCACGAAGATCTCTAGATCACTAGGAAGAGACTGCTCAGTCTTTTAAACCGAAATAATGGCAATTATAGAGTGCACTTGAACTATTCTTGATAGGAATTATAAGGGAGCAAGAATTTTTACAACCAGTGATAGTAAGGCCGCAATCAAGCCTTTGGTTAACGTCACAAAAAAGTCCAAGCTGGTCGAGGAGTGCCATGGTTGCCTGGAGCAACTGGCAAGAGGCAACAAAATCTGCCTTACTTGGTCACCAGGACATGAAAAAGCCATTGCATTGACAAAAAAGGTTTAAAGGAACTACCTATAAATCCAGAACCGTTCTGTGGATAAACAAAACAACACATCAAAGCAGAAACTAAAAGATGGGAGCAAAGACTAAAATCAATATATTGGTGTAACAGGCCAATATGGCAATACCGTAAGGACAACAATCACCAGTGAAAGAATATCTATAAAAAGGCAAGGTGGAGAATGATTCCTGCATATTTTACGGTGAGGTAAAGAAGCTGTACACCATCTTCTAAAAGAATGTGAAATACAAAAAAGAGTTAAGATCGTTAGGTAAAGCAACTCCTACCTACAAAGATCTCAGAAATTGTAACGCTAGATCACTGATCTCGTTCTTTAAGGGCTCTAATTGGACCCGGCAGACACATAATTAATAGCTCAAGGGATGGCACAAAAGATCTTAAGGTAAAGGTGCTCAATGGCTTTTGTCAGGCCCGATTCAATTGTTAAATAAAAATAATAAGTACAATTTAACTATTCTACACTTTAATGTACTCTTCTTGTCTATATACAGGATGTCAATTTGAAAACTTCTTACCCTTAATATCTCTCTTACAGTAAATAATAGATATAATTAATCAAAAAAACAAGTCAATTTTATTTTCAAGGGAGACACTTTTAATAAATATTTTCAGCCCTCTTGGTTCGACCCCCTAGGAGAGGTAAATGTTACCCTAAGAATCTTAAATGAGAAAGGGGGTCAAGTGGCACATCATTTTGAAGAGCGATTTATTTTTTTTCCAATGCTATGCTGACTTATTATTTTTTTATGAGCAGTTTCCGAAAAATAACGTTCTAAACTTACCAAAGTCATTAGAACTGAGATGCATGATTTTCAGGTTATTATTTAAACAAATATTATTGTATTGAGTCTTCTTTTAGTAGAAATGGTTAGAAGTGTAGGTGGTACCGTTCCAACCCTATATCAGGGACAACATTAGCCAGTAGCTCCAAAAATTTTACATTTTTTTTTTATTTTTTTGTTCTGGTTCCCACGAAAAAGGATATCTTGTAATGCTCAGAAAACATAGTCAGAACCAAGTGAAAAAAGGTAGGAATTGGTGTTCTTCTTAAATTTCTGGAGGTCGTATGCCTCGGGGAACACCTCCCTAGGCAATGTGTTTTAAAGCCTCGCTGTTCGTTTGAAGGACGAGTCTTTGGAAAGAGACGTTCTGCAGGTCTCCAAAGTAACCACGAAGGATTGTGAAGTTTGAACTTGACGGGTTGATCTCGAAGAACCTGCTAAAATAGGAACGATTGTTGATATTTCAGAAGAGCATCGCTCATGAAAATATCTATAAAATAAAAACAAATCGCTAACTTTTCTACAGTGTTCCAGAGAAGTAAGCGAGTTTGTAAGCGTGGCATCATCGACCAGACGAATTGCCCTACGTACCACACTCCAAATATAGGAACAGTATTCCAGGACAGGTCGGATCTGTTCCTTATAGATCATAAGCAGCTGACTGGAAGTTAAATAGCTCTTGGCACGAAACAGAAAGTCATGTTTTTGGGATGCACATTTGGCAATGAACCTTATGTGATTTTCCCAAAAAAGGTTATTGCTGATAGTAATACAAAGCATCGAGATGGATGACTTTAATGGTATGGTTACTTCTGACAATATTTTGTTGGGCACAGTGCGATCGGCTTTTTTAGACAAAAGACATGCTTGTGTTTATTGCATTAAATTCTACTAAGTTATTGGATCCCCATTCTAGAATTGCTGCCAAGTCCATATTTATGTTGTTGACATTTCTTCCTCGTTCATTTCTGGTTTCACGGGCAGGTGACCTTGTTATGGTTAGCTAAGGTTCGTAGGTTTCCGGCACATTTCCGGACAATTTTTAAGTCTATTTTCGGTGATGTCAAAGCTTTGAGTGCCGCTTGACTATCTGATTTTATAAGGATTGTTTTCTTTTTATATCCTCGTCTCAGATTTTCAACAGCACAAGCTTTTATGGCATGTATTTCAGCTTGGAAGGCTGAGGCATGTCTCCCCAATGAGTTTGATGGCTCATATTTGAGTTTTGAAGAGTAGACGCCTAAACCAGTTCCTTTGCTGGTTTTTTATCTATCTGTGTACCAGGTGAATTCACCAGGTTGATCATCATTTCCTTTGTCATCTATGAGTTTTTCGTGAATCTCGTAGTTTATCTCAAACGATATTTCTGCACTCATATAATCAATTGCCATTTCTAGAAATAGGTGTCTGATTATATTTTTTTATGGTTGTATGCCTATATGTTTTAGTTCCTTTCCAACAGTTCTGTTGTTCTAGTCTATACGCGCATTGTTTTGCTCGCCCCGGATATTAATATCTAGAGGTGGGAGGTTTAGCATTGCTGCCATAGCACAAATCCACAAATCAGCTTCACGTATCCCCTTATGTAGTCACAATCTTTCCAAAACTTACAAGTAGTAAGAAGTATGACATTCTGCCTCTGTGAGGCAACCATTCGAAGTGAAAAACATGATAAGCATCGCATTTTAGATTTGCTCACCTTTTTAACTTGTTGATCCTAGAAAAGGTTTTTTGGAACCATTTTTATAATCAAATCGTCAAGCAAAAACTTTTTTACTGTTTTCCTGTTAATGTTTATTATGATACTCAAACGTCGATTTCTTTAATTTTCTTCACATCATTATCATTTTTCGAAAATCAGGGATTTTTCAATTTAATTACATACCATTTATATTTAAATATATCTTTTCCAGATTAGAATTTATAATTGAAGAAATTAAGGCAACTGAAAAAAAATACGTCGACGATTTGGCCAAAGTAGTTAAGGTAGAATAAAATTCATGGAACTTATATTCGAGCTAATATTAATAAACTTTATTTCAGTTATATAAACCGTTCATTGAACGCCATGCTCCAACGAATCTTAAATGTTATCAGGGGTATCTATTTGGAAATCTAGAAAAAATATATCGCAGACAAAGAAAATTCTTGTACAGTATAGAGAAGTCTATAGATGTTGACGAAGTTATACAGTGCTTCATTGATCACGTAATTATATTTTATTTTTTATTTTTAACGGTAAAAAATTTAATTCGGTAAACATAGCTTTTACATGGTATCTAGATATGCATCAACATCAACGTAAGCCGATTATTAAAGTACAATTCTCACTTTCATGCAAAGCAAATGCTCGGCACAAGCAGGACACCAGCTCGGAAAAATACTTTTATCATTGATTCCTATGTATATTGCGGGATTTAATTCACACTACACCCATATTTCCCGAGCATGTGTCGTGCCGTTGCCGTTCCACCTCCTTGCATGACCTTAAAGACCGATTCACAATTTCGTGCAAGGTTAGTGCTTAGCACAGGCAGGGCACCAGCTAGGTACTCACTTACTTTCCGTGTCCAGCTCATACGACATCTTTCCAAAAAATAGCGGCTGAAATAGCCTAGTCATTACATAAGATTAAGTCTTCTTTCGTGCATCCTTCTTCCAGTTGTGGACAGACCAGTAGATGGTTCATATCCTGGGGCTGGCCAAACGAACACAACACATCATCGTTCTCAGACATTTTCCACTTCAACATATTTGTCCTGCACCTTACCACTCCTGTCCTTAGCCGACTTACGGATTTCCATACTGCGAAAGGGAGATGTTTGCCTGGAGCCATTTCTCCTCTTGTGGGTTCCCGAGTTTTTAGCTGTTGTGTCCACCCACTGATACGGCTATTTTCTATGGACCCCTCGAGTATGTGTGATCTTGTCATGAAGCTCTTCCTTGATCTTAGACGTCGACCGGCTGGCTCGTGTTGGTGCAGAGGATGGCGTACATCGGTTTCCTACTTCGTCCTTCCAGCATCCGTGGCGACAGCTTTTCGCACAGATGGGGGTGCCACACCAATAAGTGGATACAAACTATTAACTGGAGTTGACTTTAGGCAGCCTGTCACGATTTTTGCTGTCTCGTTAATAGCAACGTCAACATGTTTCGCGTTAGCTAAAGCTGCCCAAACCGGTGCGGCAGTATGTTATTTCGTGCACCAACTTTACATTTAGTATTGATGCATCAGCTAGGTAAAATATCTTTATCGTTGATTCTTACGGATTTTTCGGCAACGTAGCGTACACTTTTCGACAGGTGTAAATACTTTTCGGTCAGCAACCAACCGGCAATCGTAATTCAATTCAATAGGAACAAGACAAGATACCAAGCGCCAACAGCGCTCCACTTTTTGGTCGGAATAAGATGAAATACTAATTGAATATGTCCGAGAAAATGAAGCTCTTCATAATTTCTCTTCGTAGCGTTTTTTTAGCATTTTATGCACCCAAGCACGTCTTTTTCTCATCCTGCAAAATTTGTATTATTTTAAATAATGCTAATAGGCACAAAACATGGAGCATCATAGATTGGTCCAAGTGTTTTTGATTGGAATCTCTTTATGATTGCTATGTTCGTACTTGATGCGGAACCCCAAACTCCATATATCCAAGTTGGCTTAAAAATAACTTTATACACTAGCACTTTATTTTCGAGAGACAACTTTGATTTGCAACCTATGATCTAATAGAGTTCATGCAGCTTGAGGCCAATTGTGCCAACAGCGTTTTCAACATTTTGGATTATTTTATGTTGATACTCGAACAAAATTTCGTAAGAATATTATTGTTTTACAATTAGTCACATAATCTGTAGTAAATCATTATTGCTTATCGAAACAAAAATTAGAGTAAATAACTGTCTACTTGTATTATCTTTACAATATATGATCGAGACCATATTTGGGATATTCTTTTATTACTCCATTACTTTATTGCCCTTGAACTCTGGTTACTTAAAATTATTGTTTTATGTTGTTTCTTGTATTTTAAAATAAAGCAATTATTAACAAAGAAATTTAACTCGTTATTAATCATTTTGAAAGTGGCGTTATTTCATATTAAAGTAATAACTACAATATTAACGAAAGAAAGTTTATCGATTAAATCAAAAATAGACAGTATCTTAATTTTTTTTAAATTGACAACATTATTAGGGACTAAATTATTATTTCTATTGGTTTCTGAACATTGCAAATTAAGGTGTCATCATAAAATTTATAAAATGTATAATTTATTATTCAAAGCGTTTTTGGTTGATAATTGTAATATTACCAGCATTTCGAATTGTAATAATAAAAATATCATGTGGGTATGCAATTATTTATGGGAAGTTTCAATAAATACTAATAAATATGTATTCGATTGTGGCAATAATGACATTGCATAGCAATGTAAACTTACCAACATCCCATTAAAAAAAATTAAACATGAAACAATTTCATCTCTACTTTTTTTAAATGTTGTTAAAACAATAATATATTACTAAATTATCTTACAAGTTTATTACAAATGTAGATTCGATTATTAAATTTCTTCATCACGCACAATTTGTTTTTTAATAAACAAAAACCTTATTCTATAATCTACAGAGTTTTCTAGGTAATAAAATATCTTTTTAAAAACTTAAGGAAAAAATTGTTAATTATTCCAGACTGCAAATGATGATACAAATGAATTAAAATTACTGTAAAAACAAAAATTTTGTACAGATAAAAATAATGCTATTATATTTATTAAAATGTTTCGTTTTGTTGCCGTTAGCCAAGTGGTTGCAAAAAAATTACTTAAAACATATATTAATTTATTTTTATACTACCCGGCGTTGCCCGGGGTTCTTGAACCCTGAGAAACATTCTGGAATGCCAGCGTCGGCGAAGAACATGATTGGGAATGTCTCTATCAAACTCAGAGATCCCGAAAACTATGAATTCTATACTAATATCAGCCTAATTGATAGTTTTTATATTTCATCCCCTTCCCATCACTTTCTTATTGGTGCTGGGGGTGGGTCACCTCTTTAGTATTTGTTGCCAGGTAGTAAGCTGTTGTATGCACAAGGGTTGGTTAAAATTACTCCAGACATTCCAGCGTTATGCTGGAACATACACATACATCCTCTTTTAAATATACTTACAGATTAACCACATTCTAACTTATTTTGTTGCAGGAACTTTTATTTGAGTTATACCCTCATTATTTCCGAAATAAACCAAAAGCTGATAATTTGTTAAAAGAATTCAATTCCATAATAAAGGTAATTTTTTCTTAAAGGTATAGGTACTTCCAAATAATATTTTGTTAGTTTTGTTTAGGAACATTATTAGGTTTACCAAAAAAACTGTTTTTAGGAAATGCAAGAAACATTTGAAGAAAGATTGGACTTTTCAGCTTACTTACTAACTCCAGTACAAAGGCTTGGAAAATACATTTTATTTTTAGAAAACATTGAAAAGCAATTAACAAAGTTGATGTTACCAGTGGAAAATGCTCAAAAAGCTCTAGCGATGGTTCGAGAGGAAATGTCAAAAGGAAACGATTCTGTGGCAATAGAATCAATTGGAAACAGTCCTATTAGCAAAATGGATTACGGTTCATTTAAAATGAGAGAGAAATTTAATATAAGTAAACCACGAAAAGTAGAAGCTATGGTTTTTCTTTTCGAAAATGTGTTAGTTTTCACTACGTGTGATCCAGTAGGTTGTTAATCAAATTGTTCATTCAAAATTTGTCATTTTACATGTAAACAAAAAAAGATTCGTCAGAGTAAAAGACTTTATCCAAACTGTAAACAAATACTCTCGGAATAGTGTTAATGCTGCTCAGCCATTCAACTTTACTTTTAACTGGTTTCGGAAAGGTTTCGCTAATATTGCAAACAAAAAAGCGCTGGTGTTGTTTCTCGTTAAAACTAAAAACATTGGTAACATTAAACAAGAAATAGTCAACCATAGTTTTGCAAGTCAATTACTCAACTTCATTATTTTAATGTTGATACAAGAGCATTACACTCTTTTGGAACAATTTTTATTCAATTTAATATTTTGCAAGTGTTCATAAGACTCTTCAGTGTGACAGCTAGCCTAATGAATCAAGGAATATATGTAGTGTTTTTAGAGGATATTTTCATTCCAATCATAAGCAACAAAACTTTGAAATTATAGGCCATATCCGAGTAAAGGATGACCTGCTCCGTCTTCAAATTTGAGCATTAAACTTATTACTCATTACTATGGTCTGGTGCTTTTCATATTAACTATCTTCTTTTTTTCTTTTCTTTTCATTTTCTTGGAATTTAAGTAAAATATATAGAATATACATACAGAAGCGCTACTTTCCGTGTAAAAATTACGAAAGACCTGCGAACCGAAAAAATTTCAATTAACAGGGAAGTTCACCAGGGTGATCCTATATCCCCAAAACTTTTTACGTTGGCCTTGGAAGACGTTTTTAAAATGCTACCATGGGAAAATAAAGGTGTAAACGTTAATGGTACCTTTTTAAGCCATTTACGCTTTGCCGATGACATGGTGCTTATTAGTTCAGATATACAGGAGCTTAAGAACATGCTAGAACAACCAAATGAAGCTGCAAATAACGTCGAACTAAAAATGAATTTATCAAAAACAAAAAAGAAGAGCAGGACTGAGGAAAACATAAGAATAGCAGACAAAACTTTGGATATTGTTGATAAATATATATGTGTGGGTCATGTCATTAAAATGGGAATGGAAAACTAAACGGCAGATATAAAACGAAGAATAAAACTGGCATGGATAGCATTTGGAAAACTGAGTCATATAGTTAAAAACCCTGACATCACTAAAAACCTCAAACAAAAAGTCTATAACACATGCATCCTACCTGTTTTAACATATGGTCTTGAGACAAAGGCTTTAACCAAGAAGTACAAGAAGGGCTATGGAACGGGCAATGCTTGGCGTTAGGTTACGAGATAAAATCCATAACGAAAAAATAAGAAGAAGAACAAAGGTAGTGGATATAATATAGCGAATCACTGAGCTTAGGTGGCAATGGGTTGGACATGTTTCCAGACTAAGTGTGGACAGATGGGAATCAAGGCTTGTACACTGGAGACCACGGAAAACATAGAAAAGTGTCGACAGGCCACAAAGGAGTTAGTTGGATGATGTTAAAAAAGTAGCAGGAGGAAGATGGTACCATAAAGCGAAAGACAGAACAGCATGGAAACAAATAAAAGAAGCCTTTGTTCAGGAGTAGACAGATAATGGCTGACAAATAAGAAATAAAATTGCAGTACAAATTCCTGCAGTAGCCACACTGGGTATTATAATCACTTGCGAAACGCCGAAACACTGACAAGTCTAAATGCGAAACAATGTTTCACAACTGTTTAAAATCAGGCTCCAGAATTGTTTAACTGTTGTCATGGTTCAATATTGTTCAGAAACATTGTTAACAGTTTGGAGTAGGCTTAAAATATTCTACTAGAACAATGTCCCGAAACTGTTTAGAATCAGTATTCAACATTATAGCAATACTTATTTTTCATACCAGTTTTTCTACCATTGTTGTCTTTTAGGTGCAATTGGAAGTATTTTATTACTACGATCGTATAAAAATGAATGATTTAAGAATAGCAACCTTCGATGACTTTACAATACATTTAACAGATTTTACAAAAAGTAAGAAGAAGCAAAATGCTACGAAATACACTTATATTCTGGAAACGAAGACGGAAAAAATTTGGAAGACGTGGAAAGAGACTATTGAGAAAATGTTATGGGAACAATTGGTAAAAGCTAAGGGTAAGACAATCATTTAATTGATGAATATACTTAAAATAGTTTTTATACCTTTGCAGTATTCAAATTAAATTAAAAAATAATTTTAAGATTCGTTTTTCATTAATTTACGACTTGTCCAATATAAAAATATTTATAAATAATTAAATAATATTAATGACACTTTTTAGAATTAACCAAGTCTCAAGAGGTTCGAAAAAGATATAAAACGGGAGAAAGAAGCAGAATAAAGTCAACAGGTAAATTTTGAGTAAAAATTAAATTTTTAAATGGGGTTTTGTTTGTTTTTATTGCCACGTTTTTATAAAGTTACCGCTTTTTAGGGAAATTTGTATGACTCCAGAACGTTTTAGCTGAATAAAACTGTTTCGACTCCGTTAAGACACAGCACAGACTTATTTTTTCTTTTTAAACAATAATAATTAAATAACTAAACAGTAAGAATTGCAAAAGTGCAGTTACAGATTTTTATTTTATCAGATAGCAAAGGAAAAAACTTATTTATTCATTTTACCTATGATTTTTCAAAAACCGTTTTTATATCCTATTTCCAAAATTTATTGTTCATTTATTGTTCCTCAAATGGTTATTCCTTTAGTGCTTCATCTGGGGTCATAACTTTTATTTCTCTCTCTTTCTTTCTTGACTTTTTTTTTTATTTTTATGTTGTTGAATTATTTTTATTTCACACCCCTTTTCCTATTAATTCCCTCGTTATTTTCTAGATAATGCTTTATTTAGTTCGCTCTATTACTATTGTGACTTTTACTAATTTAAACAAGCATTTCTCACAATTCACAACATTATATGTTATGATTAATTTTTTCTTTGTACCTATACATGTAATTGCTACGAACAAAAATTTCTGTGCGACGATTAAGCTTTTTAATTTTGTTTCTGTACACCTACACACGCATTTATTTTATTTTCATAATAATCCCAACATTCAGTAGGTATTTGTGTTTGCATTATTAAGAAACAATTACAAGAAATATTAATAAATTGTATCAACTGTAATGCTTTGACTCGTGATTTAAAAATACCATCGCTTATCTTTAATAAATTATTGTTTGTTGCTAAGGCATTGCAATATTTTGTTTATAGAGCCGGCCTAGACTAAATTTTTTTCATGTAAGTACAATTTTTTTATATACATATAATTATATCAAAAAGTAATAACTTATAATTAGCAAAAATGGTCATCCAATAGTAAATCCGAATTTATCCATATTTGTCTCTTTAATATTATAATTTAATTTTTTTTTTACTGAAAATAGTCGCAAAAAGGGTAGACATATCGTGTGGGCCGCGGACGGTCCCCAGAGTCGAATACAATAGTTTTTAAGTGGACATTTTTTGTGTGTATGTACGTATGTGCGTTCGGAATTATTTTTCGTCTCGATTATATCGAGAACAAAAAATTATATCGACTTGGGACCAATTGCATTCAACGCATAATTATGCAACTTAGAACTGATTAGATTTTCAGCAAAATCGGTCAAACTGTTTTTTTTTGAGAATAAACTGAAAAAAATGGTAAACTACCTGATTTTTGCAATTATAAATTATACTATTTTAAATACCAAATTTTAAGATCTTTTGAATAATATTGCATGTTAGAAAAATTTGTGTAAAAAATATGATGACAATATTTCATAAAAAGAGATAGTTTCAGAAAACAAAAATAGGAATTGGAGAATTTTAAACTTATATCAGTATTGAGAGAATAGCATTAAAGACGCTATAACAGTAAAAAATTATTGTAAGTAATAATCAAGCATTGTTTATAACAATTAAATATTGTTACTAACAAATAATTATTGATCATAATAATTAAAAAAAAAATTTCAATTGTTATACGTACATACATATAGTCACGCCTTTTTCCCGTAGGGGTAGGCAGAGACTACTTCCTTCCACTTGTTACGGTTCTTACACACATCTTTTGCTTCCTCTACTTTTATTAGTGCTCTCATACATGCTCGTCGGTTGTTGGTACTCTTGACCTGACCTTTCTTCAAAACAATGTTGATCTGATCGAGATATGTTCGTCGAGGTCGACCTCTACCGACTTGTCCATTCACACTCGCCTTATAAATTTGTTTCCTTCATCCATCCTTTCTACGTGTCCAAACCATCTAGGCATTCATTTATCTATCTTTGTAACCACATCTTCTTTTACACCACATCATTCTCTTATTTCACTATTCATTACTTTATCCAACCGAGTCACTCCGACTATACTTCTCAGACTACTCATCTCCACAGCATTAATCCTATTTTTATTCTTCTTCTGCCAAACCCAACATTTACTACCATACATAAGTGTAGGAACCAACACACCTCTATGCACAGCCAGACGTGCCTTTTTTGATACTTTCTGGCTATTTATAAAGCTATGCAGTGCCCCATTCATTTGTTTTCCTGCCAACTACCTTCGCTTAATGTCACTGTTATACTTTTCATCTCTCGTAAACTTTAAAGCCAGGTATACAAACTCATTTACTTGTTCCACTCTTTCTCCCTTAATCAGAACATCACAGTTTGTCATGCTTTCTTCTCTTTTAAAAACCATTACTTTTGTTTTGCTTACATTCATTTTTATCCTTTTTATTTTCAGGGCATTATGCATAACATTAACCATCTCTTGCAATTCCTCTTTTGGTGACGCTAATATGACTTGATTATCGGCGTAAAGAAGGCATTTGACGATCAAATCATTCATTTTCAATCCATACGCACTCTCTTTTAAATCTTTTAAACAATCGTCTATGTATAAGTTAAGCAGCCATGGCAAAGCCACACATCCCTGTCTTACACCTTTTTCAATGTTAAACCAGTCCGTGTATGCTCCGTTTATCCTGACACAAGCAGTGGAATCCTCCTAAAGTGATTCCAGTGCTCGTATCAAACTACCGCTCACCCCATACTTAGATAATGTCGACCACAATATACTCCTCACCTCTCTCATAGGCCTTTTCCAAGTTTATAAAAGCGCAATAGACCTTCTGACTTCTAGCTTTTAACTTCTATTGTTATAAACAATTGAAAATAGCTCCCGCTTATAAAATGATAAGAAAAAGTTTGAAAGAATACGGTTGACAGACAGAATATTGTTAATGACAATTATAACTTGTTTATAAACATTTTAAAATCGTTTTTTATAATAATTTTATTAATAATAATAATTATTATTACAACAAAACATAGGGTATTTTTTCATTCTTTCCACCGTTAGTCGTGTGGACCTCTCGGGTCGCACCCAGACCACTGATATAATGAAACATATAACCGGAGACATAAAGACGAGCTTCAACCCTTTTTTAATTCAACAATTAATGTGATTTACTTTAAACTTAATTTATTACAAACACATTTTTTATAGTATTTGAAACCCATAAATTATAAAACAATAACAAATCATTTGTTTTAAATGTTCAGCTTTTTTTGTGCTGCAGTAAAAACATCATAAAATACAGTAACATACAAGTATGTTTAAAATACAATAAATGTAATCTTAGTTACTTAGCAATATATAAATACAAATTTATATTCTTAGATTATTTTCCTGCCTGTATATTAAAATCTTAATATGTCCCTCACTATAAGTAGAACATCTTGATAAACGTGGTATCCTTTACATTATATGCAGTCACATGCATAAAATTGCAAATTATTTATATAATTTAAAACATTTTAAGAACAAAACACACGAAACAACAACATCTTTATTTTATAACAACTAAATGTGCTATTTTAACTATTGCTTATCTCTATGTCTAAAATTTATCAGAACCACAATAATTAACAAATTATAATTTTTAAAATAGAAAAAAGCACGTCCAAATTATTTTAGAATTTTTTTGTAGGTTCATCAGTATTCTATTGTGAATAGCAAGAAATCAACACCCTGTGTTTAGTAATACATTAACATATTTTGTAAATATCTTATTACAAAAAATTAAATTGTGTAAAAAAAAATTCCTAGTATGACAAAAAAAAGTAATTTATTGGCAATGTTACAAACCTGTAAAATATATCTAGTTATTTTGTTATTATTTATTGATAATATTTTTATCCTGTAGAATATTTTTGAATTATTTTGTTATTTATTGGTAAATTATTATAATAACAAAAAAATTAATTATTACTTCATAAATTATTTACCCCCTTACCATGCCAAAAAAGTTTATTTTTCTGTTAACATTGTGAAACACAATAAATTTATTATTTTAATTATTTCATTAATAAGATGATTTTCTTTTTAATGTTAATTTTTGCAATAAATTTAATAATATTTTTGATAAAGAATGAAAAGGCCTTTTTAATAATGAATCACAAGCTCGTACTTTTCGTTGCAGGATGTTATTTTTTTAACCTAAATTAACATGTTTCGGGAATTATGAATATGCACAATAATTTAAATAATAAATTTATTACATCAAATTGTTCCACACTGGATAATAAAACTTTTTAAATTTTTACCCAAACAAGCCACAACACTTCATTCTTTGTAAAGAGCTATAGGTAAAAAATCAAACAATAGTAAAACAATGGCAAAAAATATTCATGCACAGATCTAAAAGAGGGGAAACCTCGGTGTACCTAGGTGTATTTGACGAAATTTTAATAGAAATAGGAACAAGGGTAGAAAGCACAAAGAATGCTAATAAAAAAAGCCAGGTTTTCTCTCTTGTAAGTACCTTGGCACCAGGCGGTAAAGGGAGTCGAAAAAGCCGACATCCTTGCAAAACAAGGGGCCGAATCTGCGTTCACTGGTCTAGAACCGGTTTTTGGAGTCACTACAAGTGCCGCCAAAACAATTATTTCGGACTGGGCGGAGAGAAAAATACTTATGTACTGGTCCGATATACTAGGGTTAAGTCACTCGCAGGCGTTTCTACCTAAACCCTCTAGAAAAACAACTAAGCAGATCCTAGCATGGAGCATGAATGACCTGCGAATTCTAACGGGGGACTGCTTACAGGACACTGTCGTCTAAGATACCTCCTCGGAAGGATAGGTCTGAATCAACAAACGGACTGTCGGTTTTGTTGCGTGCAAGACGAAACAGCTATGTTCATGCCCCGACCTGGGAAGAATAAAGTTCAACGTATTTGGTTTTACCAACCTAGAACCTACCAATTTAAAAAAAATCTCGCCCCATACAACCATGAACTTCGTGCAAAGGGCTGGATTGTGCGGTGAACTGTAACCTCTAAGGGTAAGCCAAATAAGACCTACTAAGGGTCGAAGTCAAGGGGCGACCTACGCCCCACTCACATAATACCTAACCTAACCTAACCTAATAAAAATGTTGCCTTCCTCCGTGACCCTACGTTTATAAATATGTCCACGTGTTTGTAAATATATCCACTAAGAATCTGCAGAAAATGGATCCAATCTAGCTCTAAAATGTTCCAGAGATTTAAACGAAGTTAATTTCTATCGAGAACTATACATATTTAAAAGTTTTTTTTTATGAAAATAGTCGCAAAAAGGGTAGACCTATCGTCTGGGCCGCGGACGGCCCGCACTGCGACTATTAGAAGGGGAAGGGATTATAGAAAGGAAATGATTGTGGACACGCTTTTTAAAAAGTTGCAGGTCATAGTTCTCTGGAAAAACTGATTTTGGAAGCTTATTCCATTCCGTAGCAGCCCTGTAAAAGAAGGATTTTTGATGAAGATTGGTCCTTGTAGTGTCAATCTTGAGAGTAAATGGGTGAGACTGATCAGCGTGCCGAGTTCTTCGGCCGAATGTGGCCAATGGTGGTACAAGAGTTTTTATTTTTCTGGAGCATCTGCCATGGAAATATTTGTAGAGCAATGACTGGTCTGCAACTCTTCTTCTATGTTCTAGAGGGTGAAGGGTATCTGTGAGAGTTGAGCTGTTTATCAAGCGAATGGATCTTTTCTGAATGGAATCTAGAAGACGAAGAGAATGCCTTGGTGCTGAACCCCAAATGTGCGAGCAATACTCCAGTAGAGGTCGGATTTAAACCTTGTACGTCGTCAACAGTTGATCAGGAGTAAAAAACTTTCTGGCTTTCCAAAGAAAACCTAGCCTCTGGCTTGCCGACCTTGCGATGTTAGCAACATGGTCATGCCAAAACATATTATTGGACTCCCAAAATCGAGATGGAGGGACTTGGTTCAAGGGTATTTCCGGACATTGTGATGGGATGATTTGAGGAATTCACTTTCTTGGAAAACGTGGCACTTTGTGTTTTTTGGGCGCTGAACTGAACAAGATTGTTGGTTCCTCACTCGACGATTGCTTTAAGATCTCTATTGATGGAATCAACCTGTTCCTGCCTGAGTCTATTTGTATCATTCATTGAAAGTGATCGATAGGATGTGAAAGTTAATGCTATCGTCTGCGAAACTGTATATGGGGTTCGTGGTGGTTTTCAAGAGGTCGTTGATGTGTAAAAGAAATAAGGTGGGGGACAGGATGGAACCCTGGGGGACCTCGGCATTGGTTTTAAACGCATCAGAAGAAATACCGTCAACTGCCACATGTAAGGAGCGATCTTGCATGAAGCTCAAGAGCCATTGGCGCAGTTTGGTTGGGAGACCGTAGGCAGATAATTTACTTAACAATGCCTGGTGCCAAACGCGGTCAAAGGCTTTAGATATATCCAAGGCTATTGTACGGGATTCACCAAACTTTTTAATAGTGTTTGTCCAGAGCTGAGTGACATAAGCCAGCAAATCTCCAGTAGACCGAAGTTGTCGAAATCCATATTGTCTTTCATGGATTATCTCAAATTTCTCTACTTGTAATCGAAATTAACAAAAAAAAAAGACAATTGCATTTAACCTATTGTAACATTTTTCTCTTCATCCGACAGTGTAACAAAAACAAAATCAGTAACAATTCGATGATAAACAGCCATTGTAACTATTGGTAGGGTTACTAAATAAAATTTAAAATATAAAAATTTACAGAAAACAAAACAATACAAAATTCTTGGTAAACAAATAATGTGTTTAAATATTTACAAAAAGCATTTCCTGCTTGTATAATAAATAAAAACAATAGATACAACATACCGCATTGTTGGAAAATATTTCATTGTTTTACCAGTGTCGTGCCTAAAAATATTTTTTGATAACATGGGTTGTCTTCAAAGGTAATTTTTGTAAAATAAGTAGTCGAAATTAAAATTTTAAAACAAAAAATAATCTTAATCTGGCTTGAGGTTGCATAATATTTTCTTTTTAAAGTGAAACTTTTCCTGCCGTAAGTAAAAGGTCACGTCACGAGAAAAAATAAGAGAGCAAATAAGGTAAATTGGTTGACGTATCAGTTTTTTTAAATACATTTACCACATCTGTATCTTATAATATGTTGTTCTTTTGCACCTAGGATTTAAAATATCAATCGTAAACATTTAGTAAGAAGGTTACATCGAATACATTGGCGAAAAACAACAAGGTCACTTCTGTTTGGGATCCTGGTTACTTGGGAATCAAAGGCAACGAGAAGGCTGATAAGCTGGATCTGAGACTAAGTTCGTGGGCCTAGAGCCTTAGGTTCTAGGCAGAATAGCAATCCGGGACTGGCTCAGAGAAAACAGAAACCAGGGACAAGTGTATACAAGCAAGGACCCTCCTAGAGAAATCTCCCCGAGATTTTATTTTACTTGTCTCTATTTTTAGATTTTTCCTAGCCCCAGTAAAAACAGAGTTTTTGATTAACAACAGTTCTTAGATATATTTTTTAAATGTCATTGGTATAATAGAAATTAATATAACGAATTAAAACATTTATCTCCATTTTTATAAACGTAGAAAGTATCGGATAGATGTTTAATACGTAAAATTATTGGCGACCATGACAAGACAATTCCGACATGAAAAACTGCAGAAGATTATTGGAAATCCATAGAGTGTCTTTCAATCGTTTTTACGAAGCTTTATTAAAGGCAATACAGCTTGTTGAACTGATATAAATGAAGTATGGGGTAATTTGTTCCTCTTTAGGCAGAAGATAGACAGCATTGCTAAAATTGACAAATGTTGTACTTTCTGTTAAAATCAAATTGTACCGAAGAAAAAATTAACTTACAAGTTAAAATAGCAGAACAAATGATGGTTAAATATATCTAGTTAAAATTCAGTATGGAAATGTTGTTGGATAAAAAACGATCTCCTAATTATAATATTTGTTCTGGCTCTATACCTTCTAGTAAAATGAAATCACCCAAAATTAAATTTTAAAAATTTGGAGGAAAAATTAGGAAATGCCTCCCATTTGGTCATAATTTTAAAGAATATATAAGGGTAAATCAATCAGAAACAAAAATAAGTTTCAATATTTGTTTCAAGCCACATTGCCGCGATCTCGAGCTCGACAATTCGAAAGCTACTAATCAACTGCTTAAAACTACTCGAATCGAGAGCCTGAAATTCAGATTTGGAATAGAATCAAGCTAAGTATCCTCTTTGATAACTTGAAAAAAAAATATGTTGCCATGTTATTTCCTCTCGTAGAATCATGCTTACCAAAAGATATTCTTCGTGCTTGGCAAAGAAATCTATCTTACTCCTCGGATTCTGATTCTAAATGTCGTTTAGAAAATATTATGAAATTTCTTAAAAAAAAAAAGGTAGGAAACGAAGAGAGAATTAACATAGCAGTGTCTGGTTCTGATTGTCCGAACAATAAAAAGAGAAATTCCCATAAAGAAAAAAGAGCTCCATCAGCAATAAGGTTAGTTAATCAGGAACGAGTAATGAAAAGGAGAACACAAGAATGAAAATTGTGAAGAAGCAAAAACTATGAGCTTGCCCGATGAGAAATCGATTTTGTCTTCTAAGGGATCCTGTCATCGATGTCTGAAATTTGGGCACACGAGTATATCTCGACGATGTGGAGTAAAGGTTGAACGTAAAAATGTAAAGAACGAATGTGTGCAATAAGATAACTTTAGTAAAAAACCTATCGAATAATACTTATCAGGATGTTTTCTTACAAACTCTGGTTGTTCAGTTAGAAGGGATAGGGAAATCTCGAAATATTTGAGAAATTCAGCAAACGAATTGGGCTATAAATCCATAAAGACAAGTTAAATAACATAATACACAATCGTGCACATAGGGTATAAAAATTTGTTGGATGGTATGGAAAACGTTTTGTTGTCCTCCCTTTTTGTCTAAAATGAAGGATTTATTTTCTCAAAACACCCCTAAAAACCAGTACTTTAAGCAATGTACTTCTCTGATATTTTAAGAAAATCGCGAATTATTAAAGCGGAGTCTTTTCGTAATTTGGTAACTACACTGTAAGTAAACATCTACTTAATGCCCTTAAATATAAAGTACACAATTTGGGGTATAGAGTAATATAAACTAAATTGTTTTTTGCAGAAAAATACGCAAAAACTATAATAATCTTTTTTTAAAAAATACATTTAAATAAAATTCTCAGATAATAGCCTATTAGTTTAAAAAGTAATTAATAAATTCGCTAAATTTACTATGACATACGCAAACTAAACAGCAAAGCTAAAAAGTAAGTTTAGAATCGCGATCTGTATAATTACCGATTCTAAATATATCCATCGAGACAATTCAAATTTACAGGCAGTAAAATACCAAACCGAAATCAACCATTTCCTTTCATTGAATTTAACAAACACCGTCAACGTTCATTGTACGTACACATATTTTAATTGGATTTAAAATACAAAAGTTGCTGCACACTTTGCGTCAATTTTTCAGTTATTTTTAAATGTTCGTTCCAGTTGGGAGTGTAAAGTAAGAGTGTGCCAGTGTAAAAGTGTGAACTAGGTAAATGTGATCAAAATATTAGTCACCATCGTGCATTTAAAATATTCAAATCCCGCATTAATTTAAGATAAGATAACGACAAGATAAGTCAGTAAATGCTTGTGATATATGAAACGGTTCTTAAAGTGAGTGGAGGTGAGTTATTAAATACGCGGTTGGATTTTATCATTACAGCCAGGTAATTTTGACATAATGTGGATAGTGTAGGTACGTATAAACAATTTTTTTGCCTAATACATGTCTGTGTCTAGCAACATTGTAAAGACTCCATTTAACGTAAGAAATAATAACCTACCCAGAAAAATAAACAAACGCGTGCATTAAACTTTCCGCATACAACAATTTATTTATTGTAGTTCTACATTGTTTAAATAACAGCTTGTTTGTTTTAAATGATAATTTATTTAAATTAAAAAACATACTTAAACGATGGAATATTATTAAATAGTTAATTTGTAATAAAAATTAAAAATTCAGTACCTATGTTTTAACAGATCTAAAGTTAAAAATGTAAAAAAAAAAAATTAATTGGTCAGCAAACAATTTTTATATTGAATACAGGCGTTACAGATAATAGTTTTATTGTTGTTATTAATTCAAAGGTGCCCAATATTTATAACTTAATAAAATGTTTTTACTTTACCAGGATTCCCGTGCTTTTGTCAGGATAAACGAAGTTTATACAGAATGGTTTAACATCGAAAAAGATGTTAGAAAGGGATGTGTATCGCCATGGCTGTTTAACTTATATAAAAATTGTTGTTTAAAAGATTGAGAATAGATGATTTTTTTAAATACCTTCTTTACGCCGATGATCATGTTTGTTCTTTACTGAAAATAGTCGCAAAAAGGGTGGACCAATCGTGTGGGCCGCGGACGGCCCGCACTGCGACTATTAGAAGGGGGAGGTATTATAGAAGGGAAATGATTGTGGACCCGCTTTTTGAAAAGTTGCAGGTCATAGTTCTCTAGAAAAACTGATTTTGGAAGCTTGTTTCATTCCGTAGCAGCCCTGTAAAAGAAGGATTTGTGATGGAGATTGGTCCTTGTAGTGTCAATCTTGAAAGTAAATGGGTGAGACTGATCACCGTGCCGAGTTCTTCGGCCGATTGTGACCAGTGGTGGTATAAGAGTTTTTATTTCTCTGGAGCATCTGCCATGGAAATATCTGTAGAGTAATGTCTAGTCATCATCTGAGGAGTTGTAGGCGACCTAGGCGATCATATCTCGATCAAAAATAAATTAATTTAATGGTTAATATTATGTATGATGCTCTAACAATCAAAGGGATGAAAGTGAATGTAAGCAAGACAAAAGTAATGAATTTTAAAAGAAAAGAAAGCATGACAAACTGCAAGGTGCTAATTGAAGAAGAAAAAGTGGAACAATTGAATGAGTTCAAAGTTTACAAGAGACGGAAAGTATATCCGTGATATTGAGCAAAGGATGTTGGCAGGGAAACAAATGAACTCAGCGCTTCATCACTTTATAAGCAGCCAGAACTTGTCAAAAAAGGCACGGTGCATAGAGGAGTGCTGGTGCCTACACTTATGTATGGTAGTGAATGCTCTGTCAGAAGAAGCATGAAAGAACCTAAGATCAATACTGCGGGATAACTAGTCTGGGAAGTATAGCTAAAGTGACCGAGGTGAATAAAGAGAGAAATATTATGGTAAAGGAACGCTGTGGTGTAAAAGAAGATGTCGTAATAAAGATAGATAAAGGAATGCTTAGATGGTTCGATCACGTAAAGAGGATGAATAAAAGAAAATTGGCAAAAGAAGCATAAAAAAAATCACTACTGCGGAGATGAGTAGTCTGAGAAGTATAACTGCAGTGATTCTGATGGATAGATAAATTGAAGAATACTGTGAAAAGGGAACGCTGTTGTGTGAAAGAGGTTGTTGTAACACAAATAGATAAAGGAATGCTTAGATGATTTGGAGAGATAATAGATCATGAAGAATTGAGACGAAACAGATTTATAAGGTGAATGTGAATGGACAAGTCGGTAAAAGTTGACCTAGGCGAACGTATCTTCACCAGATCAAAATTGTTTTGAGGAAAGGCTAGGTTAAGAGTAGCAGCAACCGACGAGCATGTATAAGAGAGCTGATAAAAGTAAAAGGAGTGAAAGATGTGTGTAAGAACCGTAGCAAGTGGAAGAAAGTGACTATACGTGACTATACAGGGTAATTGATTAGTGTGATAAAGCTCAGTAGCTATGTTATCATAAGAGATACCAAAAAAAAATTGTGTTTAAAAATTGTGGGCAGCATAGAAAAATCAAAAACCAATAAATGGTTAATAAAAATAGAAGTATGGTAACAGTAGTCTTCGATAGTAATATAAAATTCGGGGGGATCCATTTGAATTTTTAGAAAATAATGTACTTACGCAAGTTTTGACTTACACTGTATTCGATTTAATAAATATTCACGAATTCGTTCGTGTTTATTAATTTTGACAATCATTAAAACACTTTGGCCTCAATAGATAATTATTCTTATTCTCCTTTTTAATTATACTTGTTAAGATTTCCACATAGAATTGATTAAAAAACATAACTTTGATCTGGTACTGCGTTATGGAACACCCTGCAACATTGTAACTAAATTTGAAAAGTGAATCTTATAGCTGCCTACAATTTTTGTACACAACTTTTTTTGGTATCTCTTTTGATAACAGAGCTACTGAGCTTTATCACACTAATCAACCACCATGTATGTATGTTTGTATGAAAAATACCTTAGTAGAATTCGTTTCTTTGCTACTTTTATTTGCCTTGTATCTGCTTTAATAAAAATAAAAAAAATTTATTAGATTTAAGTACATTTAAAAAAAGTAAAAACTAACGGTATTTATGTATTTTTAAAAATAAAACAAAGTTTTAGTACGTGTGTAAGAACCAAACTGGAAAGAAGGGGTCTCTGCTTACCTCTACGGGATAAAAGGCGTGACTATAAGTATGTACATATGCTAAACATATGTTTTTGGCATTTAAATTTAAAGAATTTCGTTGTAAAGTTGGTATATTTACAAAAATTAACTTTTTCATACTAGCGCATGTCTTTATTCATTATTCTTTACAAAGAACTAAAAAATTCAAACACCCAGTCCAACAATTGAAATGTAATTTTCCATACTGGACAATTGGGAATAAAAACGAAATAAACATAAAATTTTAACAGGTTTTCCTACACTTTTTTAAATAAAAAAATGTGTGTGTGTGTGTGTACAGTTCACACAGTGAAACTTCTGAAAACTAAACTTCGAGAGAATGAGATGAATACAGAGTATCAGGAGTAGGATAGAATGCTCAAATTCTATTTTATTCTCTCGCAGGCTTAATCTTTTAGATTAATGTGTCTTATTTTTTGTGTCGATTGTTCGTTTCATCGAGTTCCATATCACAATAATTTTAATTTAAATTATTAAGTCATTATGCCTGAATAATTAAAATCATTTAAGTGAATACAAAAGGGGACGCATTGTTGGTATGCAGGAAGCCAGCTTTTCAAACAAACTAATTTCCGACTGCTTATGATGCAGTGAACGGACAAGAAATGAGAATTGTGGGACTCCTAACTGGACACTGTAACCTACGTCAACACCTAGACATGGAAGATGAAACAGCTGAGCACCTTCTTTTTAAATGTGAGGCTCTAGCTTAGAAACGCTACCAGACTTTGGGTCCCTGAGCACGAAGCAGAAAAATATCAGAATGGACCCCATAAGCACCACTAAAACGTTCGTCAGGCTAGTAGGTAGTACCAGATGGGACATCTGAAAAACATGGTGAGAGAGGGTCGACGCCATTTAGGCGTCTCGGAACCCCGTGAAAATAATAAAAAAATAAGTCACATACCGGTAAATACTCGTTTTGATTGTACAAGATTCTCACTAGAAAATAACGTGACCATACCCTAATGGCTTTTCAGACTTTTCACCAATCGAAAATGTTATGATCGACAATCGATTATGTTATTTACCCCAACCGCCATATCCAATTAACCTTCGTCACTGAATTCAATAAACCTGGAATGATATTCCTCAGGATACCATAAATCATTTAATTTCAAGCATTCCTGGAATGGTTATCGAATGCATAAGAAACCGCTGGCTGTAGATCCACTTGTTATGTTTTAGTTTGAAAATTTGTTCATTTTTGAAGTTTAATTACACCCACATTTTGCATAAATTTTATTAAAATAATTAATTTCTACTGGGTGTTCCCCGGATTTTGTAAATAATTATTTTATGTTATTTATTATATTTCATTTTCACCAAAAACTTTCGATCTATTTTTGGTACGCTCTTATAAGAAAATGGTTTATTTTAAAAAATTATTTATAAAAGATATGCTACTAGCTACCATATTTTTGTGGGTACACTTATAAATAAATTTATTTTCGTTTAATTATTATTCTATAAGCTTCTTTTGAATTTTTTTTATTTTACAACACGACGGACAAATTTATAAAGGCTTCACCTCGCGATAATTACGGACTTGTCCTTAAAAATAATAATTTACCGACCTTGTTACGTGAACAATTATTAAATATGAAGTAGTTTCGCTGCAACCAACAAACCATAAGTTTATATAATTATGGACATTTGACAATAGATCTTTATATATCATCGTAGGGGAGTACGATGTTGTTACTTACTTTTGACTTAAAGAGGAACAAAATTTAGAACAATTTATATGGCACTTATCCTTAACATATCCATAGTACACACAAAGAAAAATACAAATCAGACACTGGAGAAAGTAACGAAGTAATTTGTGGATAATTTTTTGGAAATTTTTTCATAAAGAAAGCATTGATGTTTGACTCATATAATATAACTTTATTCAGAATAAAGAAATACATACAAATGATTATATGCTGGAAGTGAATGAAGTAATTTAGGAATAAGTGCACCAATGATAAAGGCGATTGAGCGTAATTTTTAATATCAGAAGGAGTATTTTTAAATTCCAAATCTGATTCACTTAAATTCTCGCTCATTTTTGTACAAAACTTTTAAAAAATAACTTTTAAGAACGACGCGTGATAAAATGAAAATACATGCAAATCACAGGAGAAACAACTGTTACAGAATAAATATCCTCACTCTAGAGCGTGAAAGTTGTCATTATGGCCTTAAAAATAATTTCATAATGAGTATATTCCAAGTATAGTCATGGAGAAAGAATAATTAAATTTATCCACTCGAAGTGACCACCTTTGGACCGGTCTCAGGGTGTTGTCCCTTATCAGTACAGGGTAGGTCTTGCAAACTCACGTTTGCCCTTTAAAGAGACAAATCAACAATCCTCAGTTTTACTAGGTACATATGAAGAGCCAAATGCAGAGCGCTAGTTACGACATTTTTTAAAAATCAGATTTATACATTAACAGTGTATTTGTTTTTTTCCTATTGTTTTTATTTTTTAATTCAATCACACTTTGTTTTTCTTTAATTTTCCTAATGTGTTTTATTTTCACTGCATTTATTAGGGGTTCAACTTTTTTCCAATTGTAGAACTTTCGCGTACGTATGTTATTGTTGGTATCAATATCATGGGGTTTATTTTCTTCTTTACTTCCATATCGGTGTCTTTGTGGCCCAGTATTGTTTTTTTTTAAATATAATAGAGTATTATCGATTTGTTCGCTCTACGTACTAATTCTACATTTTTTCTTTCGTCTTTCGTTAGATTTCTCTAGGAATTTATATGCAAATATTTTTTCCAATTCCTTGTTTAGAATGTTTACGTCCTTTTTATTTTGCATTACTTTTTGTTTTTTGGTTACTATTCTCTTATAATTATTTAGTTGATATTGGATGTTTTTCTTTTATACACAGTGTTACACAGTGTTTGACACAGAGCGTTCTAAACGACACAATGTCACGCTACGAAACACAGCAAAAACTAGAGTTTAAGCGTGTAAATACGTTACTCCTGCCAACAATAGCGAGAAAATAATTTTTTACCTGTACATAATTCTCACCTGACATAGACAGCTGTAAACATATCAGCTTATATTACTAATTTAAAGTAAATAAAAAATACTTTCTATTATGCACATGATTTTAATTTAATTCCTCTATCATTTTAAACTGTCAACATAGTCAAGATGTCAACATCGATTAACATGGGTGTTACAATGTGGGTAGAAAACTAATTTTGCTTTTGTATTTCTTTATTCCATGGTCAGGTGAGCTTTTACATTTTGCTCTTGGTGTTTAATATCTATATCACGTCGTCTGCGTATAAGAGAGTACCTAGTTTAATTGCTTATAAATTCTTGTATACGATTACTTTGTCCAACTTTTGAACTTTTCTTTTAATTATTTGGTAATTCGGTTCACCTTAATTATAGATAGTAAGGTTTTTACAAAAATAAAAAAATTAATTGGTCGATCTAAATCTAAATCGGTAATTATTTTTCATATCAGTCATTTAATGTATATACTTTTGCATGCGTTAGAACCATTTCTCAAAACAATCTTTCTAGTTTAAAGGTAAAGGTTATAAAAATTTGCCAACATTTTTTTTGTATGACATTAGGGAGCTCAACATAACTTTCTACAGTTTCTCAATGCTTCTATAATTCGGACAATTTGAATTGTGTGTCGTGCACAGAATTTTGTTTTTGTACTAACGGTATCATTGCTGAATTAATCTTTTACTTAATATTCTTTTTTTGCAATCTAATAAATAAAAAATTGAAGTATACTATAGGATTTTTTTTCACAAAGAGTTATGTGAAAATAATGTAGTTTTTTAAAAGTGTTGGCCATTATTTTGACTTTTAACAGACTAGAGTAGCGATGGTGAGGCTACCTCGACTTACCTACATACATATTATACTCACGCCCGTAGAGGTAGGCAGAGACCACTTGCTACAGTTCTCACACACATCTTTCGCTTCTTCTACTTTCATTAGTGCTCTCATACATACGTCGGTTGTTGGTACTCTTGACCTGGCCTTACTTCAAAACAATGTCGAACTGATCAAGATATGTTCGCCGACTTTACTGACTTGCCTATTCACACTCGCCTTATAAATCTGTATCGTCAGTCTTCTTTCATCCATACTTTCTACGTGTCCAAACCATTTAAACATTCTTTTATCTATCTTTGTAACAAGATCTTTTTTCAACCACAGCGTTCCCTTATCTTACTATTCTTCCCTTTATCCATCAGAGTTACTCCGGCTATACTTCTTAGGCTACTCATCTCAGCATTAATCTTATATTTATACTTATTCTGCAAAATTCAACATTTACTTTTAAACATAAGTTAGTGATCAGCTCTCCTCTCTGACTGCTCATAAAGTTATGCGGGATCCCATTCATTTGTTTCCCTGCCAACACCCTTCGCTCAATGCTCTCGTGAACTTGTTCCACCATTTCTCATTTAATCAGTTTCTCGCAGTTTGTTATTGTTTTTTTTCTTTTAAAAACCATTACTCTCGTCTTGCTTACATTTACTTTCATCCTATTAATTTTAAGGGCATCATGCATAACATTAACCATTACCTGTAACTCCTCATCAGATGATGCTAATAAGACCTGATCCTCTGCGTAAAGGAGGCATTTGGCGATGAAATTATTCTTTTTTAATCCCTACGCACTTTCTTTCAAATCTTTTAAAACAATCGATTATGTATAAGTTAAACTATGTGTAAGTTAAACCAGTCCGTGTAAGCTTCGTTTATCCTGAAACAAAAGTGAAATCCTCGTAAAGTGATTTCAGTGCTCACCCACTCACCCCTTGCATAGACAATGTCGACCACAATTCATTTCTCACCACTCTGTCATAAGCCTTTTATAGTGTTTGTTATACTTTATACGAACTCAGTTGGACAACGCAAAAATCGGGGTATTGACCATACTGTCATACTTTCCATCTCTCGTAAACTTTGAACCCAAGAATACAAACTCATTTATACTTTATACGAACTCATATACGCAAAAATCGGGGTACGGTCAATAATGCCACGTCGAGCATTAAGCTAAACTAAACCGTTTGTAATTGATTACTCCCGGTATTGTTCACATGGACTGTCGGCGAACCTTTTGTGATTCCATGCATCTTATTGGATAGTAATTAACCCTAATTAGACAAATTTTATCGGCAGTTTTCTCACCGGAAAAGTCGATGCCGGCAAAAAACAAATCAGTGTTTACACAACTATTTACCAGTGCCGTGTTGTTATAAATACATATTTTTCCGTTTTATACATACCTATTATCTTGTTTTCTGTTTCATTGGAGTATCTGTTATATAGTTGGTAACATAGAAATACCTTTTAAAAACTGCACAAAAAAAATTGTTGGAATTAGTAAAACAACAAAATTTTAAGAAAGAACACGTCATAGACTAACTTTTTGAATCTTACGGTCATACAGTTTTGCGTTTGCCTCTATATTATTGTGTATTCAACCCTATTGAACTGATCTGGGCTGCTTTAAAGAACAAAGTACGAAAGTTTAATTAAGCTACTCAATTAATCAGCGATTCTGTTCTAACAAATATAAGAAAAGTAATTTATGAACTCGCCGAAACTGACTTATAAACTAATTGTGTTTACCACGTCAAAGAAAAAGAAAAACAATATTGTGTTTTGCCACAAATCGAAGCGATAGTGATAAATACCCAAGAAGACTCAAGTACTGATGAGTGTTTCGATAGTGACTAATGTATAATAGTGTTTCGTTTAGGGTGGTCACCTTATCACGTAAGTCAAAACAATACTTAAAGTTTTTAAAAAAATCTTAAAATGAGTTTAAAAATACATGCCTATCACGAACCCAATTAAATAAGTTTTAAATTTAAATAGGTATATCCAGAAACCCTTATATTCTTAAAATTATATACTTTATTGAGAACATTGTTAACCCAATAATTATTTAATGCAGTAAAACTACTATTAAAATATCTGTTGTGACGCCTATGCAACAACAAAGTTCGGCAAGCCGCCGGATGAAATATTGTTTTTATACTTGTCCAACAGACGTCGTAAGAACAATACCACAAGATTCCACTCTAAACATACTTTAAGTAGACTTTCTCCCTTTTCATTCACTCTGCCATCGCCTTAATGGCGTTTCTAACATTAGGTACTTAATTTTTAGGTGTTCCATGTACAAATGTTAAAAAAGGACATACCCAAACATAAACACCAAGTGATTATTTATGGAAGACTCGGAATTGAGAAGAGACCCTACAAGAAAATCGAAGAGAAAATTAAAATTGTCATCTTTTACGTCCTACTTTAGAACGAGTAAAACTGGCAATGATTTAATATCACCTCCCATAAATTTTGAAAAAAAAGATCTGATACCGAACAACCTTTCGCCTCATATTTCTATACAGGAATGCCCCTTTGACGTAATCGGGTATGGAATGTTGATTATGAAAGACCAATTTAAACTGAAAAAGCCGATGAAAAAGAAAAAAGTTTTGGTTTTCATGTTCGAGAAGATTATTATTATAACATCCGTAAGTTATGTTAAGAGCAAATAATATCTGAAATCAATATTTGGGATTTATTTTATAAGGAAACGTTTAAAATAAAAAAAATATTTGGTTTTTAATGTGAAAATGGTAATCCAATTCGCAACCATAAATGTGAGTTATCACATAAAATACACAATCGCTTCAGATAAGTATGGCCATTAATAGTTCTTTCAAAATTTACATTTCCAGATTCCACAAACTATACATATACAGGGTGTTTCAACAAAAGGTGACCCCGTCTCTAGGTTAGGTAGAAAACTCAAAAATAATTGGTGTTTGCATAGTAAAAAATTTTCGTAACGCCATCCGTATTCAAGATAAAGGGCGTTGAAGATAAAAAATGTATACACATTTATTACGATTTTGCCGAAACTACTGGAAACATTGTAATCAAATTTTATACGAATATTTTTGAGAAGCTGATACATCCCATGAATTTGTTTTTATATCTGACTCTCATAAAGGGCACTAGTTACACGACTCGTACCAAGTAGAATTGCACATAACTTTTTTAAGGTTAGATTTATTAATCAAAATTTCAAGTGAACTTAAACATTATTCAATTTTACACCAAAAAGCTACTCTTTGTAAAACTCGTTGCTTTGTACCGTTTTCGAAATATTTTGATTTGAAAATTATGAAGTAATAACCGAATTTTTTTTTCTTTAACGCTCTTTATCTTGAATACGGATGGCGTTACGAAAATTTTTTACTTTGTAAATCCCAATCATTTTTTAGTTTTCTACCTATTCTAGAGTCGGGGTCATCTTTTTTTAAAACATCATTACTTTATACCGGCATCGGTTATTACTTCATAATTTTCAAATCAAAATATTCTGAAAATAGTACACCGTATAGAGTTTTACCAAGAGTACCTTTTTGGTGTAAAATTGAATGATGTTTAGGCTCACCTGAAATTTTAATTAATAGATTTAACCTTAAAAATGTTTGTTCAATTCTACTTGGTACGAACCGTGTAACTAGCGCCCTCTATGAAAGTCGGATATAAAAACAAATTCATAGGATGTATCAGCTTCTAAAACATATTCGTAAAAAATTTCATTACAATGTTTCCAGTAGTTTCGGCAAAATCGTAATAAGTGTGTATAATTTTTTTTCTCCAACGCCCTTTATCTTGAATACGTTACGAAATTTTTTTACTAAGCAAACCCCAATTATTTTTTTGTTTTCTACCTATTCTAGAGACGGAGTCACCTTTTTCTGAAACACCCTGTAGGTACTCAGGTACCTATAGAACATTCAGAAAACAAGCATGATTTGAAATAAAGCAATAGAAATAGTTTTGAAAGTTATTTTGTTAATAAATCAAATTTCCACAATCTTAATCTAAATATTGGCAATCCAAGATAATTTTTTATTAAATATCTTTAATCAGATTTTCAATAACTGATTTGAGAATATTCTAAAATATAATATCAATTTACAATGCGATACTATTAAGAATAATATTTATTTACATATTTAAAGAATACTAATCAGACATTTTTTATTTTGAATAATTTTATTAAGTAAACATTAAATACCAACAAAAAACTACACATCAAAATCTCAGGTGCAAAATATTAGTTTTTATCATGGATTATAAATTTTATTGTTATCACATGATACTATTGTTTAACAGGTAATAGACATGGTTGGTTTTCAAGGTCACTTCAAATAACATTTATTCTATATATTCGGAGCAGAAACTACGGGGGAAAACTACAAAATGTTCAAAAGCGCTAATGAACCTGATAAATAAAAATAATCTGATGGATATTTTATTTTACTTCATACATGCTTGATGTCTTTAAAAATTATTAATATAAAAATCATTAAACATTTTTCGTTCAGCTCTTTTTTAATTATTTACAATATTTACGAGTTATATGTTTTTAATTATAATTTAAAGCTCAACGCCTCTGTCTAACTAAATGAAAGAAGTAGTCGGTCATATGCACCCTCCATTCCGGTTATCAGAGACTATGCTCCTTCCTGATGTTTTGTATTCAAAGATTTAATTTAAGTTTTATTATTGACAATTGCTCTAACTTGACAAAAATAGGGTAACCAACATTAACATCTCATTCATCTTCTAATCTAATTATTAAAAAAACCATGCAAAAAAGTTGTAAAATTGAAAAATATTAAGGAATTAAAAGTAGATGGTATGAGTTAGAATCATACAGGGTGGCCAATCGAAAACGAAACAGAGCCATTTGCAGGAACCTCGTCAACATTTTAGAAAAATGAGCGATTTTTGATTAAAGGGAGACATTTTTTTCCGGTATTTTTGACTCCACTACTTTCAACCCCAAGCGAGGGTAAGAATTACCCCAAAATTTTTAAATAGCATTGTGTGTCTTCGTCATACTGTGGATTATTTTCAAAGATTAGTTTCACATTTAAAATCTTATTTCTCAATAAGTAATGGGCGAAATTTTAAAAATTAAAGACTATTGTATAGAGCATTGTAAGAGCTTTTGAAAGATATCTTATTCGACCCCCTATGCCATTAAAAATTTTTGGGGTAATTCTTACCCTCGCTTGGGGTTGAAAGTAGTGGAGTCAAAAATACCGGAAAAGAGTGTCCCGATTTATTAAAAAATCGTCTGAGCGTTATTTAAAATGTTGACGAAGTTCCTGCAAATGGCTCTGTTTCGTTTTCGGTTGGCCACCCTGTATAAATATTGCTGTACATATTTTATGTATATTTTAAAAAAATTTTAGAAGGCAGTTGTTTCAGTTAAACATATGCAGTTTATTTTTAGGAAGAGCAACCCGACACGTATTATTATTTGGGTAGCATTAAAATGAGTGATCTCAGCATGTCAGCTACTAAAAAAAGTAATGTAATATCACTCAACGATTTTAACAAAAACAAAAACAGACAAACGCATTTAAATGTCGAATACGATTTAAAAAATAAAAATGAAGAGACCGTTAACAGATGGAGGTACTCCATACAAAAATGTCTGTGGAAAGAATTACTTACTGCCAGAGGTAAATATACAAATCAACTTACAGTGTGTAAGAGCAGAGACATTTTACTTCCATTATAATTTAATGTAGATGTCTATCATATATACAGAGTGTATATTATTTTAAAGAATGGTGATGCTGCTGTTCGTTAAAACCATTTTGATAACGAAGAAATTTTTTTAAATTAATATCAAATACGATATACCTAGATACTATAGTAATTTTGTTGTCATTCTTTTACTGTTTTTAATATCTTGATTTAAGTACAAAGAAATTTGATTTTATTTTAAGGCAGTTTTCGAAGTATACTTATTGTCCTGTTTTTTTTATTTTTAAATTAATCATTTAATGATCATTTGTCAAATTACTAGTTTTTATTGTGAATCATTTGGTTTTATTACATAGATATCAACGAAAATAACAATAGCTCACTTTCCAATTATTATTCCTGACAAAATAAATACCTACATAAACTTTTTAGGTAATAATAATTTAAATATAAAAAATAGCTGTCCTTGAAAAAACTAGTGCTAGTGACTTAGGAGAACTATTAATACATCAATTATCTATTGCATGCACCTACATTTATTTTTTTACATAATTAGTTTATACTGTTTGTCTGTTTTAAAAACGTTTTATATAAAAATATTTTTTTTTTTAATTAATTTCGCCTTTCAGCATTGTGTGTGTGTGTGTGAAATTTTGCAATCGATTTTAAACATCTTGATAAGATTTTTACAAAGACATGTAGCAAATTTCAGGTTTATTTTTTTTTTACCTAAACATATCTAAAATAAAAATTGTTAAACCTACTTTCAAATGAAGTTCATCTCTGACAAAATCGATATGAACAAATGGTATGGTATCGAAATTTGTACCGAATATACAAACAAACAGACAGACAAAAGAGCGAGTTATTAAAAACGTGATTAAAAATATCTGCTTTTTACTCGCATCTAGCGATTGACAAAAACAATTTCATTTTATTTTATCCAGTGTTTTACGTTTGCTTCTTTTTCATTTTCCAAACTTGATAAAAATTCTAATAAAATTTGCAAACATTAACTAGTAAGTATATAGTGAATTGTATTATCCACCAAAAACATATTTAGGAATTATTTGTGTTCGAGATAAAAGCGAAAGTCGACTGTAATTTTGAAAGTAGATGTTAAAAAGTATTTAAATTAATTTCGCCAATGACAATAAACAAACAACCCTTACCTTCTTCCTGCGAGATTATGACGAGATCCTAATACTGGAGGAACCGCCATTTTTACTTTGTTTTCTTAAATCGGGTTTCTGAATGTGTAATATACTTATTTAGTAAAATTGTACTAAAATAATCGTTCGTCTTGTACTTACGAAAACTATTTAACGACTTACTTGACTACTGTTTTACGATAGTTTAATATTGTAGGTATTCAATCTGCAACCATGTATTTGTCACTACCTAACACTGTGTTTATTTTAATATTTTTACCAAGTAAAAAAAAATAAGACACTAATTTTAGTTTACTCTGTCAACTAAACAATTTTTCTGTGATTTTTCACTTAAAAATTATTCACGTTTAATTTTTTTCTATGAAATATCCACTAACAATAAAATAAATAATATCTACTTCACAATTACCGATTTACTACCAATATGTCAAAATTACGATAGTCTCAACAATGTACCGGTGTTTTGTCACATAAGACGATTCGACTCGTAAAAAGAAGTTATTTTCTTTTATAGACACACTATCAACGAGTTTTTTTTTATATTTTTAAACGGGTCTTTTCTAATACGTCCCTGCTTTTTTAATTTCATCTCTATAGCCAACGGCTGGACCGATTTTAATGAAATTTTTAGCCAATCTTTAGATTAGCCTGGCAAATGATCGTGTGAATTTTAGTAGCAACCCCGCATTTTCAACCCCAAAACGTAAATCTAACTTATTTAATTGATTTGTCAAATTTAACAATAATGATTATTATTATGATTTATGGTTTTGGTGTTTTTTTATACTAAAATTGGAACGATGCAGGATAGATTAACATGGCCCCTGCGCAAGAATGACACGTTAACATTAAAATATAACGGCTGGACCGATTTTGATCGTCGGGTGATCGTGTAAAGTTTGATAGCAACCCCGCATTTTCAATTTTTGGGTTTTTTCTAATACGTCCCCGCATTTTCAAAGTTCTTCACCAGGTACTGTTGATGTTAGGTTGGGACGTTAGGTTAGGTAAGGCTTATAATAATCGGTATTAATTGAGGCAGTAAAAGTAAAACCTAACCTAACCTAACACCAATAGTACCTGGTGAAGAACTTGGTGGCAATATAAAAAAATGAAAATGCGAGGTTGCTACCAAACTTCACACGATCTTTCGCTGGTCTAATCTAAATATTGGCTGAAAATTTCATCAAAATCAGTTTGGATTGAAAATGCAGGGTTAAAAATGCGGAGTTGCTACTAAACTTTACACGATCATTCGCCGGGATAATCTAAAGTGCGGGGTTGCTACCAAACTTCACACAAACATTCACTGGGATAATCTAAAGATAAGCTGAAAATTTGATCAAAATCGGTCTAGCCGTTGGCTATAGAGTAGGAATTGAAAAAGTAGGGACGTATTAGAAAAGACCCTTTTAAATTTAACCAAATATTAAGTACAATTATTTATATTAAAATGGATTTTTTTTTCAGAAAAATCGTTAGAAAATTTGCCGGACTTATGAAGACCACTGTGATTTACCAAACCTAAATTTATAGTTTGTTATAAAAATAAATTAATTGTTAAAATAAATGCTACATACATCTTTTATATTTTATTTTATCTAAGCTTCAAATAAACAACTAAGGCAAAAACATAAAAAAAATTGGAAATAAAAGTTTAAAAAATATAAATATAAAAAAAATATCGAAGTGATCCTGAACACAACGTGGACGGTTTAAAATAAGTAATAAAAATTCACAATTTGATTGCATTTTGTAAAAAATAATGTTAGATTTTTATATATTATTAAGAATTAATATTTTCAATAATGAAATATTTTTTACAGAACACAATAATAAAACAACTTCCTTATGCTCTAGTATTTGTTCATTGTTTGAACACGAACGGAAGAAAACCACAGTACAAAAAATATACATGGGGAGGACTTTTTCATTTCAATGGAATGGTGTGAAATTGCATTTCAAATTTTAACAATCAGGCATGTATAATGTTGATCTTAACAAAAAAGCTGACACTAATTTGAAAATTGCAATTAATATTTGGTATGTATGTATCGTATGTATCTTGGTGCAAACTGTGTTTTACTTTAATTCAACATAAAATATATAATATATAATAGAACAAAGTAAGTTCATTAGTTGATGCTACAATTTACTTGGTCAGCATAAATGAACTTTCATAATTTTTTTTTGTGGTATTACCGAAATGTATACAGGTCAAAGAAAACATATTTCTAATTTTCATAAATTTTAGAGGGCACTTAAATAAACGTCTTTTGTTAATAAACTAGTGTACGGAAATTCTTCAGTATAAAATTGAATTATAGCAACTTTTAAAAAACAAAACCCATTTTCGTAGTTGCCATTTTACGTATGTCACAAACTATTACTTATTAGAGACGCGTGTTTAATTGCCATTTTACGTGTCACAAAGTAATCTTTATTAGATATATTAGTGTTTAATTGAAAATGCATCATTTTACAAAAATTGAATTGGCAGACATAAACTTTGCCTACGGAGCTTACGGTAATGCTAAACGAAGCAGGGCGAATTTATGCGGAGCAACATCATACATTACTTTCAAGATTGGATCAGCTTATTCGATATACAGGTAAAGAAAATAGATTCGTGAGCCAATCGTACTGCCCGGAATTTCGACTTTGAGGGCCAAGTTCTGCATCAATTTGAGAATAACCCGAAAACAAGCTCTTCGTGTCATTGCCTATGCGATGCATACAAGTTACACATTTTTATGAAGGGTATTGAAGCATTCGTTTTACATTCAAAAAGTGCAAATGTTAATTCTAGCTAATTATCCCAACAGAGTTCAATTTTCCGAATGGTACTTGAATAAAATTAACGACGACCAAGATTTTCTAGGAGTGTATTATGAACAGACGAGGCATGTTTTACAAGAGATGACTATTTAATACACCCAATAGTCACATTTGGAGCAAAGATAATCCTCACACCGTTTACAGGTTCCATCATCAATGGAGCCATATTACATCTCTGGTTTATGAGAATCTTGTTAATACAGAAGAAGAATTAGTGGCTCTAATTATTCTATCGTTTGACGATATTCGTAAACATCGCATCTATTTCGAAAAAGTCGATTGCACGTCGTTACAACTTGTGTATAGAAAATGGTGATCGTAACTTTGAACAATTTTTATAGTTTTAGTAACTACTTTTTTCTGCTGTAATTGAGATTGTTTTATAAAATTTCTAGTTTATCTTGATACCGAAACGAATCCGGACACTAATTTAATAATAAATAATGTTTAAGTGCCCATTATCGATTTTGAAAATTAAAAATATTTATTCTGTGACACTCTGTATATACTGGTTAATAAAATATTTTCTCTACGACCATTGGATTTTACAACAATTACAGTGCAACAGAAGTAGCTTGGCGGGCTAAAGATCACAAAATCTGCGCACAACGAAAACATTCGAATAACGAGAAGTTTACGAATGTGAAGTATATTCAGCCGAATATTTATTATTTTAGAGGCTAGTCGCCCGCCAAGCTACTTCAGTTGCACTATACATATGCGTTATCTATTGATGAATGGATATGATTTCTTGAATATGTTGGATCCCGATACATTATTTAACAGCTGTCAACCAATCACCAATTTCAATATTCAGGATTTAACAGGCTGAGACCAATGAGGAAGTTGAAATAGAACAGCTTTTTCATAAGTGGGTTCTGCTCCTCTAACTCGATATCGCGAATGTCATTTTGATTCTGATGAACTGTCATCTCGACTATTCGATTACGATAATAAGATGGAGAATTTAACGAGTAATAATGATGGTCTGCGATGGTCGTAGAGAAAGTATAGTCTTCTACTCGCGTATAATGACTATTATTTTCTCGGATGATTCCAAAACTCGCCTGCGGCTCGTTTCGACATTTACATCCTCGAGAATAATAGCTATCATTATACGCTCGTTGAAGAATATACTATTTTAAAACACCGTATATTATAACTGAGATCATTGGATACACCTTAACAAAATTAAAGAGTTAAGTAAAGACAGGTCACAATTGCAATCTCCTTTAAAATAGATTGGTTTAACCTCTTTGTAAAAGCTACCAATCTCCTTGTTTCTATTATTTTCAACATGCATAATTACGTGATGAGACGTTTTCTTGTGCAACTTTAAATTGTTTATTTGTATGGATTTACCAAAGATTAAATATATCAATATATGTTGTTAAAGATTTCTATTAATTTCATGTATTATAAACATGTGGTTAGGTATATGTTTAGGTAAAACATGCATGAAATTTTTTAAAGAATCTCAGTTAAAAATTAAAGGAAGGTTGGAAACGTTGCAGCAATATTAATAAAGGTACAGTAATATAAAAATAAAGTATAGATAAGGTCACAAAGAGGTAGATAATTTTTGGAAAAGGACATCTATTTTATGTTAATCATTTACTTAGAAACGACATAATTATTACAGTCATTGACACTTACTGTGAGTTTACCCCATTCGTGCTATAAAACCAGCAGCATATAACAAAACAATATATTTTAAAGCCTTTAAAATATACTAAGAACGTTTACACTTTAACAACTATTTCCTCTATTAGTACGGATAAGAATGCAATTTATCAATAGATTTCGGATTATACTTTTCTAGCTATTTTAAATCAGTGTCAATGAATGAAAAAATGTATAACAATTAATTACATTACGAAAAACCTTCATCTATTTACAAATAAGATCAATCTTAAACAATTCTACTTCGATGTAAGTAATATTTTGTACCATATTCGTGAAACGTGAAGTAGAAAAATTAACAAAAACCGTAATATTGTCAAAATAGTTAAAACTTATACCACTATTCTATGTTAGTAGTCTTATCAACAGTACAAAAACTTTAAACGTAAGTATTACCTATCTTTAAGTATATTGTCTCTAAAAAATTTTCGCTCACAAAACATAATATTTTTTTTATAACATCCGATTTAACATCAACAAATTTCTTTATAGACTGAATTTATTTTGTTTTTTTCTTCTGAACGTTGTTGGTTCGTGTTGTGACGTCTATAGTACTTCTACGATAGCAATAATTATTACTTGCCTTGTAACTTCTCAGACTAGAAATATCTTTAAATGAGAATAACTTTTTTGTTCTAACATCCGATTTAAATGAAATAAAGCCTATTATGCATCGAGTCAAACTATCTACCCGTGAAAACCGCATTAAAATCCGTTCAGTAATTTCAGAGGTGTGCCCGGACAAACAAACAGACAGAAACAGAACAAACAGAAATTTTTTTAAAAATCTATGTTTCGGTAACGTGCGAATAATCATATGAGCTTGGAAAAATGGATTTATTTTGAAATCACAGAGAGACACTTTAATTTTAATTATATGTATAGATTTTAAACTAAAAAATTATAAAATAAATGTGTCCAACATTTTAAACACTTTATTATTCTCAGTTTAGTTAATAATAAGTGCTTTATAATTCGTTAATCTTAAATGTGTTTTTAAGTTCTGATGAATCTATTACTTTTATGAAGTACACGCAATTTCATTTTTTTCGCAAAAAATTGGTTGCCTGTAAAGTCGGTTTACGGACGATAATTTTACGTGATAACGTCATAAGAAAACATTGATGAAAAGTTGCATACTTTTATTAATTGAATTAAATTATTAGCACTGAATTATCATTATTTTGTATAATACAAAGAAGGAATTAATTGAAAATTACAATTTTTTCGATAAATTAACATTTATTTGCGCTCGTTAATTCAAATGCGTCACAAGCCGAACGCTTAGTCCGATCGTGCCTCTCTATCGCTTGTTCCGCGCTCGTTTGCACGTCAAAATGATTTTGGAAAAAATACTGTGTCCTTATTGGTAATACTTACGTGCCAATAAATTAAAATTTGGCAAGCTTTTGCACTGTATCTAAATAATGTGCAATATTTTTAAAATATCGAATGTATCTATGAATATACTATTTTTACAACTTTACAAACAGTTTATTCTAACCTATAAACGAAGGCATAAGCTGCTTTTTTAAAACAGACCTTTCAAGGCAAAATTAAGAAATCGCTTGTCCGAATAACGGCAGTACAAAAATAGGTATTTAGCTCCAGTTGTTTTTTATTCGATTTAAAAATCGATATTACAAAGCAACAATTTTTTTTATTTAGTCTTATAACATATATTTTTTTTAAAATATACTTAAAATCAATTAATTAATTGACAATGAACGCAACTAATTATTGTTTCAAAAAATATTTAAACGTCATGATTCAGAGCATGACGAAATTCTAGATTTAAAAAAAATTGTAATCACCAAATTTAAAAGAAAGGACAGATACCTATAAATATTTTACTATTCATAAATATAATTGACAAATCCAAGAAATATGGACCAAAGATACGTTAACAAAAATTAATATTTTTCATCTCTTGTCCACCCTCATAGAGTTTTTTATACTGATTAATTTGTTTGTTCGCTATTTTGCTACTGTTGGCTTAATAGTTTGCGATATAAACTAGCACTAATAAAGTTACTATTAATTTATTTCTAATAAATCCAATTAACTGGTACCCATTGATGTTCCGTTGTTAGAGTTTCTAGTGCTTCGACGATCTCCCTAAATGTTGTATCAAAATCATTATTTGGTATAACCAAATCGATATACTTGTCGTATGTTCTTTGCAAACTTGCACTGTCTTCTAAAGTACGTTTTAGATCTTCCTCCTGTTAAAAAAATTACAAAAATTAGTTACAATTCGCGTTTTCATCTACCGTTGCATTACGAAAACAAACTTGAAGGACTGTAAGTAATGTCAAAACATAAATATTAGGTATACAATGGGAATAAATATTTCTTTAATTATAGTGAAAAGTAATCATATTTCCATGATTATTATTGATTGATTACAAACTAGCTTTATTAATTTTGATATATGCAGCGTCAAAACGCGACAATATTAGTTATTTCCAAAGGTAACTACATAATTTAAAAACAATAAAATTATATGTTCAACTGGTTTACGAATTGGAAAAAATAGATATAATATGGCAGATACATTGAAAAAAAAAACACATTTTTTCAAGTGTCCGGATTTTTTTGACCAGGAATGTATTAAATTTCTTCACGAATTGTACTACTTACCTCGTAAAGGGAAGCTAATGATTCCAATGTTCTTGCTCTTCTTGAACTGTAACGTATTGAGCTTTGTCGATCAAACTAACATGCAAAAAAAAAATAATATGGTAAACCACTAGCATACATTAAACAAACAAAAAAACATTAAAATATAAACATACAATCAATAATTACACCGGAATTTAAAAGAACAACCTGAAAAAAAAATTTTGCATAACAATATAAAACTATCAAACATCGTAACACTTAACCAATATTTTTACAACTTTTAATAAATAAAAATCTTAAAGTCTACAAATAGACTTTTTTTATATCATACACAAGGTAATTGTAAAAATAAAAGTATCGCATCTACTGAACTACAACTCATTCCATGACCATACATTAAATATTATAAAAACATTGGGAAACATGAGGGTGGTCTGAAAAGTTTCCAACCTAACAAAAATAGAAGACATTTTTTCTTTAAATTTATTTTTATTTTTTAACATAGTCTCCTTGCAAGTCTACACACTTCTTCCAGCGATGCTCCCATCTCTTTAACCTGTCCTAATAGTACTCGGCACCTATCTCTGCAAAATAATTGTTTATGAAGGTGATGGCCTCCTCATTTGACGAAAATTTCTGTCCTCCGAGTGCAATATTTAGATTTGGAAACAAAAACAAGACGCTTGTGGCTAGATCTGGTGAGTAAGAAGACAAGTGGTCAAGCAGTTTAAACCGTAATTCGGGGATTATGGCCATGGCAACTGCTGAGGTGTAAGACGCCGCATTGTAAAATAGATTTTTTTCTGCAAATTCTATCTTCAGCTTGTCAAGTAATGATGCGTAGTATGCTCCTGTAAAGGTTTTTTTTCTTTTTGAAGATAATAGATTTAGATAACTCCACGACTATCCCAAAAAAACAGTCGCAATCACTTTCTCATCCGAAAAACAGTTTTTGCTTTTTTGAAGCCGATTACCACTTCGCAGTCCACTGTTTTGACTGTATTTTGTTTCGAGCTTATAATGGTGTATCCAAGTTTCATCTACAGTAATTAATCAATTAATCGGCCCCAAAACACTGATTTATTGTGCATATAATGCGCCCCACAGAGCGTTGGAAATGTGTCATTCGAACACGTTTTTGGTCTAACGTGAGAAAACGCGGCATCCAACGCGCGGACAGTTTTTTCATGTCTAATTCTTGATTCAATGACAAATACGTTCTTTGGACGTATTTGTAGCCTCTGCTTTACTGTCTCACTTTAATTCGACGGTATTTAACACCATTTGGTGAACTTTAGCGACGTTAACGTCAGTGATTGCAGTTTCTGGACGTCCCTTACGTTTACAGTCTCCCAAGCTAGTAACGCCACGTTTCTATTCAGCCGCCAACATTTCAAAGTGGTAAATGTTGGTGCAGAATCCCGGTACACAACGTCCAACTCATTTTTTATTTGCTTAGCCGTATGCCTACCAAAAACAAATATTTAATAACAGCTCGATACACGATTTAATTCATTTTTAGAAAAACACTCACATTGAATCACTCAAACGATTGTGAAACAACTTCGCGTTCAAAATGGCTTAATTTTGGTAAGTACCTGTCAAAAGATACGCAACCACATTCCCTAGCTTTTATTGACGAGTGCCGCCATCTTCACGTTAATTTCGGAAACTTTTCAACTCGTACTTTGAATGATTTATCAAAAAAAAGTAGACATTAAACAATTTTTCCCTTTACTTGATATTTAATACAGTTAATTTCTAGCAATATTCTGGTCAATAAAAAATGCATCCATAAAAATTATCGTTATTTTGATCATCAAAATAACGTCATGGGTTGTATGGAGGGTCTATCTGTGAAAAAAGTTGAGGGGTTCAAGCAGTTGCTAATAAAAGTTTTTAAAGAAATTAAAAATTTAACTACAATTTTTGAATACTTTTTAATGAAAAATAAACGCATCAACGTTTTAATGCAGAAAGAATTTTTAAAAGAGTATTTGAAAACAATGATTCATTACATTATTAAATTATTGAGCTTGGCAGCATCTGCGGCTGCCGGTGCTTTGGTCATCACTGTAGTACCATTTGTATTGGGTATATAAATACAATGGTAGTGACTGCTGATCTGGTAATAAAAAAAGTGGAAATAAATTTTCACCTGCTAGGGTGAAAATTATTGAACTCCCTCTCAATTATGGCCTAGGTTGTTTAAATAATTAAATTTAATAAAATATCCCAATCGTATTTATAATTTTAAATTGGTACTACATAGTTAAAAGCAGTTATTTATTTGATACGTTTCTAGCACATAATAATTACATCATTAACAATCAGTTTTTAGCATCAGACATTTCAACTTACCGTTAAATTCCTACTTGATTGTCTTAAATTTGTGCTTCCTCTTCCCACGTCATATAAATTTTTTAGTTGTTCCATTCCTGGAGCTGCAATAAAGATGACGTAGGGAAGAAATTCAGAACTGTTGTGGAGTAATTTTAATGACATTGGGCTACAATCAAGTACACACATTTTTCCCTGAAATAAAATTAAACTTTTGTTACTGTTTAAATGAACAAATTTCCTTAATACACTTTTTGATCCATTGTGTTACAAATAGGATTTTAGTAAGAATGCATAAGGATTTGTTACAAAACATAAAACAAATATAAAAATAATAATTAAATATGCACAGAGATTTTTTTATAAATTGAAAAGACAACATGAAATTATCGAACAGTGTTTCTATTGTCTTAAATCATAACAACAAGATTTTATCCTTCCAATTATTTAGGGTTATTTTTGCTTTTAATAAATGTACGTTTTTTTATGCACTACAAAATCATTCTTTATTAAAAACCTACCTGTTTGATTATATCTCTTATACTATTTAAATGAGTTCCATACAGATGCCCGTTATATTCTCCATACTCCAAAAATTTATGAGTTCTAATGTCTTCTTCCATAGTTTCTCTATCTGTGAACCAATAGCTTTGTCCGGTTTCCTCTAATACCCTTGGAGGCCGTGTCGTGACTATTAAAGAAGACATAAAGACAATTTGATTAATTTATTTGTGATTTAACAGTCACTCAAAATACATGATGGTCTCAAAAATTTACAAACAAATAAGCAATAAAAGTAATAACAGCTATATTGAATTATTTTGTGCTACACCTTATGGTAATACTCTTAGTGAAAGCTCTAAATCAAAAATAAAGTTTAACAAAATATTTGACATGAATTTGTAAAATGCTGAAGTAATTAACTGAGGAAAGGTTACTTCGTTGACAACAAAGCAAATCATTTTATAAAACTAAAAAATATTTTAACAGCTTTTCCAGCTGTAATGTTTTAGTAATAACAATTAATCGATTTTTAGTAGTCCACAATACACAGAATGGTAAAAAGAATATTAAAACTATAAAACATTACAAAGGAAGTAAACAAAATAATTATACCTAATGGTTCTTATATAAAAATATTTAAATAAAAATAAACGATTAAAAATATCGAAATAAGTTAGACATGAATTTTTAAGGAAAGAGACCTGTCAACGTCCCCACCATGTTCCCAACGTCAGCAGTGCCGATTCAAACCGAATTAGGTACCAGTGACGTATCGTAAATATTTTGTAACGGTTACCAAATATTTATGTAGCAGAAAATGTATTAAAATTGAAAGTAAATAAAAAAATATATCATTAGAGGTTGCTATTTTCGCCAGTGACGGAATAAAAAATTACTCTCATTGTGGTAACCAGCAATATCTTCAACCAAAACGCTGTTCATTATTATATTCGGAACCAACTGTGTTCTTACCCACCTCATAAAATCATCTGAATTCATATCATCGTGATAATCACCACTTTATCGGCCAGATTTAAATATTAGAAGACCATCGTCTATAAATCCCAATTCTCCAGCAGCGTGCACTATAATTAACCTTTTTCCTTTACATACATACATAAAGTCACGCCTTTTTCCCATGGGGGTAGGCAGAGACCACTTCCTTCCACTTGCTACGGTTCTTACACACATCTTTTGTTTCCTCTACTTTCATCAGTGCTCTCATACATGCTCGTCGGTTGTTGGTACTCTTGACATGGCCTTTCCTCAAAACAATGTTGATCTGATCAAGATATGTTCTCCGAGGTCGACCTCTACCGACTTGTCCATTCACACTCACTTTATAAATTTGTTTCGTAAATCTTCCTTCATCCATCCTTTCAAGGTGTCCAAACCATCTAAGCATTCCTTTATCTATCCTTGTAACCACTTCTTCTTTTACACCACAGCGTTTTCTTATCTCACTATTCTTAACTTTATCCAACCGAGTCACTCCGGCTATACTTTTTAGACTACTCATCTCCGCAGCATTAATCCTATTTTCATGCTTCTTCTGCCAAACCCAACATTCACTACCATACATAAGTGTAGGAACCAACACACCTCTTTGCACCGCCAGACGTGCCTTTTTTGACACTTTCTGGCTATTCATAAAGCTATGCAGTGCCCCATTTATTTGTTTTCCTGCCAACACCCTTCGCTCAATGTCAGTATGACTTTCCATCTCTAGTAAATTTTGAACCCAAGTACACAAATTCATTAACTTGTTCCACTCTTTCTCCCTCAATCGAAACTCCACAGTTTGTCATGCTTTCTTCTCTTTCAAAAACCATTACTTTCGTTTTGCTTACATTTATTTTCATTCCTTTGATTTTCAGAGCATCATGCATAACATTAACCATCGCCTGCAACTCCTCTTCAGATGACGCTAATATGACTTGATCATCGGCGTAAAGAAGGCATTTGACGATCAAATTATTCATTTTCAATCCATACGAACTTTCTTTTAAATCTTTTAAAAAGTTGTCTATGTATAAGTTAAACAGCCATGACGAAGCCACACATCCCTGTCTCATACCCTTTTCGATGTTAAACCAGTCCGTGCAAGCTCCGTTTATACTGACACAAGCAGTGGAATCCTCTTAAAGTGATTTCAGTGCCCGTATTAAACTACCACTCACCCCATACATAGACAATGTCGACCACAATTTACTCCTCACCACTCTGTCATAGGCGTTTTCCAAGTCTATAAGGTTTTTTAATTTTTTTTTCAGATTTACATTATTTACCCAGAAATTTTTCGCTGAATGAGTACTATGCAGATAAGTTTGGTTGGTATAAATTATATGTCTTACTCACGATACTGATTTTTTTTTCTTTAAACTATATGCGCTTAAATCTTACATCATAACTTTCCATTAATGCATCTTTATTATCGGGTGTTATTTGCCACCGAAAACCTAATGTACAAAGAACTTTACTTAAAGTTGACTGTCCACCTTCAAAACCTACTTGTGCAACGCGTACTTTTTGTAAAACTCTTACCTGCTGTACTCTTTGAGCCTCATCGTGGACACTGTTAAACACCTTTTTCAATATTCTTATCGCAACTAATATCCTGCGATGATAATTATCAATTGGAACTCGCAAGCCATGTTTTTTATAAGTTTAATTACATTAACAATTACTTCTTTGTGTCCGTAGAGTAGCTCTTATTTTTCGATCTACCCATTTTAAATAGAAAAATATAACAACAACAAAAAACTCCTGCACACTCACGTTCTCATACAACTACTAAAATTAAACCACACCTATAACCTCCTTTTACATAATTACATATTCCAGCTTAAAAATATTCGCGCGTACTTCTTTGTTTCTTCAAGCAAGGTTATTTGGCAACCGTCATGTTTTATGACGTTTTATTCTACTCCGACTGATTTTACCGGAAGTGGTCCCTAACAATAATAATCCCAAGTCTACAAACTAAATATTTTGTGTACGTATTTATATAAAATAGCTTACATGGAACTACTCCACCAAATTTTTCAGGATCACTGTTAATGAGCCTGTTTTTCAGAGTCCTTCTACCAACTCCATGGGTCCCAATTAAAACCAACGTTTTCCTTTTGAATGGAGGCATCTTCGTCACTTCTTCATAAAGTAACAATTCAGCTTTGTCAAAGTCACAATTACTTTTCGACTGATACGAAATTTTTTTCTTTTTCTTAGAAATTCTAGCGCCGCAAATACTTATTGTATGTACAAAATCTGCATCGGGTGCCACGAACGCTTTTCTTCTTTCTTCTAATTCTAATTTAAAAATTAACGTTAATATGTTTGCTGTAAAACCATTACAAAGAATAAATATATCAACATTTGAATAAATATGCATACAGTATATTTTATTTACTCTTTTTGGTTTCTGTAGATACATAAAAATGAAATTGAAAAAGAATGATATTTCTGGATTATTTATTATTTTAATTTTTTAAAGGTATTTTAAAATGCTTAAATTAATAATAGCTGCATCGCTTTTTATTTATAAATAACCTACAAACATGCAAACTAATAATCACTCTTCGTGTTTCCGTTGGTATTTTGCAAACGGTGTTTTGGTATGCAATAAGGTCATTTTTTTATAGAATGTGGTAAATTTAATCACGTATTTCTATTGTATGATTGTGGCATTACTAATGTAAGATAAGCTCTCTAAGTCTCAGCTGTTCGAGTATTGTCACTTACAATATCGACTTACTCACTTTTATTGTTTCCGTTAACACTACTAAACATACATACATATTGTATATTGTCACGCCTTTTTCCCGTAGGGGTAGGCTGAGACCACTTTCTTCCATTTGCTACAGTTCTTACACACATCTTTTGTTTCCTTTACTTTCATCAGTGCTCCCATACATGCTCGTCGGTTGTTGGTACTCTTGACCTGGCATTTCTTTAAAACAATGTTAATCTGATCGAGATATGTTCGCCGAGGTCGACCTATACCGACTTGTCCATTGACACTCACCTTATAAATTTGTTTCGTCAATCTTCCTTCATCCATCCTTTCTACGTGTCCAAACCATCTAAGCATTCCTTTATCTATCTTTGTAACCACTTCTTCTTTTACACCGCAGCGTTCTTTTATCTAACTATTTTTCACTTTATCCAACCGAGTCACTCTGGCTATAGTTCTTAGACTACTCATCTCCGCAGCATTAATCCTATTTTCATGCTTCTTCTGCCAAACCCAACATTCACTAGCATACATAAGTGTAGGAACCAAAACACCTCTATGCACAGTCAGACGTGCCTTTTTCGACACTTTGTGGCTGCTCATAAAGCTATGCAGTGACCCATTCATTTGTTTTCCAGAACACCCTTCGCTCAATGTCACTGTCATACTTTCCATCTCTCGTAAACTTTGAACCCAAGTACACAAATTCATTTACTTGTTCCACTCTTTCTCTCTTAATCAGAACTTCACAGTTTGTCATGTTTTGTCTCTTTCAAAAACCATTACTTTCGTTTTACTTACATTTATTTTCCTCCCTTGGATTTTCAGGGTATCATGCATAACATTAACCATCGCCTGCAACTCCCCTTTAGATGACGCTAATATGACTTGATTATCGGCGCAAAGAAGGCATTTGACGTTCAAATCATTCATTTTCAATCCATACGAACTTTCTTTTAAATCTTTTAAAAAGTTGTCTATGTATAAGTTAAACAGCCATGACGAAGCCACACATCCCTGTCTCACACCCTTTTCGATGTTAAATCATGCCGTGCAAGCTCCGTTTATCCTGACACAAGCAGTGAAATCCTCGTAAAGTTATTTCAGTGCTTGTATTAAACTACCGTTCACCCCATACATAGACAATTTCGACCACAATTCACTCCTTACCACTCTGTCATAAGCCCTTTTCAAGTCTATAAAAACGCAATAGACCTTCCGACTTCTAGCCAAGAATTTTTCGACTATACCTAGTAATGAAAAGACCTGATCCATACATCTCCTTCCTTTTCTAAATCCTGCTTGCACATCCCATATCACCTTCTCAGTTTTATTCGTCACTCTTTTAATCAATATCTTTGGATAGTTTTCTGATTATGCTGAGTAAACTAATACCTCGGTAGTTCTTACAGTCCTGCTGCGAACCCTTTCCCTTATAAATCGGCACGATAACGGCCTTGCACCAGTCGTCTGGTACGCTACTACTCCTCCAACAAAGGTTAAAAAGGCGGTACAGCAGACTTGTTACCACGCTTTGTCCAGCCTTCAGCATTTCAACTATTATCCTGTAGTACTCAGCAGTTTAACCCAATTTTAAACTGTTCAACACTTCCACAACTTTTATAGTACTAATTTCACTTTCATTGCAACTTTCACTCCGAATGGGGCCTGTACTTGTGTATCCTCTATCTCAAATAAACTTTCGAAGTATTCCTTCCATCTCTTTAATACGCATTCCTCTCCTTTTACTATTCTACTATCTTGGTTTCTGATTTTTCCAGTTGCGAGGTAGTATTTTTACCTCTAGATGTTCTTACTAAACAATATAACATTAATTGCTTTCTAATTAATTAAACTGTAGTAATCAAGAATTAATTCATTATCGAAAAATTCTTTTTAACTCTACTACTGAAACGTCTAGAATAGGTGGTCGAAGGAATTTGCTGGGGTTAAGTTTTTCACCTCTGTCCCAATAGAGTCTTTTCGCACTAATATTTTTAATTTTTAACATTCACTACTTTCTTTTTTGTGTAAAGATTAAAAGTACATATCGACGTTGGAAATGAAATCATTATCAAGCGATAGTATGGCCAATATTAAATTATAAACATCATTGAAATCAGAAATGTTTTCTGCGTCGGTTAGACCTACTCTCTTATTGTTGTCGCCGAGATACTTTATTTATTTTCGATACGCAGATGACACTGTAGTATGGGCAGACAACCTCAAAGACCTTAACAGACTTATGAACAAGATAGTTGAATGTAGTCAAGAGTACGGTCTAACAATAAACGTCAAGAAAACGAAATTTATGAGGATATCAAAAACCCAAAATAACGATGAAAGTCTGACATTCAATGACAGGATCCTTGAACAAGTGGAGAACTACAGTTATCTTGACACAACAATCAATTCCGCAAATGATTACTCTAAAGAAGTCAATCTGAATTTGAATCTAAGAGTTAGACTGGCAAGGTGTTATATTTTCTCGACGTTACTTTACGGCATAGAAGTTTGGACGCTGAACGCGGCAACCATTAAGAAACTGGAATCATTCGAATTGTGGGTGTATAGGAGAATCCTGAAGATATCATTGACGGGAAAAGTAACAAACAACGAAGTCATGAAGAGAATAAACAAAGGAATGGAAATTATGGAAACCATTAAAACCAAAAAACTACAATACCTGGGACACATTACACGTGGGGAAAATCCTGGGCAAGAAAGGTGTAGGAAGGAAAATAATATCATGGCTGCGCAATTTGAGGGATTAGTATGGATGCACACCAAACGAACAGTTCAGAGCTGCCGCCTCCAAGGTCAGAATAGCTATGATGATTGCCAACCTCCGCCGCGGAGAAGACACGTGAAGAAGAAGATATTTTATATTTTGACGGTCACAGAGGTAACTAAGCGACACTAGATTTTTAAATAGCAAGCAAAACAAACATTTCTCTGAGGTAGTGAAGGGTCTGAACAGCTTTCACATTTTTTTAATTACAAACATAAATTAACTCTCCTGTAAAGTTGGTTTCATGTCGCTTGGTAATGTTTTCTGACATTTGACATCATATATATATATATATATATATATATATATATATATATATATATATATTAATCATTTTTAATAAAAATTAAATGCTGCTTAAATTATACATTTTGACACACAAATATTGACTATTTTTTTTTAATATTCTACCATATATTACCTAAAGATGGAATTAGACCAGTGGTTCCATCTCCTCCAACTTTTTTTGCTTGCCACCAATTCGGATCTCGCTGATCGACTATCTGAAGAATATCACCGCGATCAAATGGAAGTCCTATTTCCTTGCAAGGTAAAAGTGTGTCTTCCTGTGGATTATATTCGTATAGAGCCCTCATGTAGCACTAAAAATTCAATTTTTTTTATTTCAGCTATAAATTTATTAAATTCGTAACCATTATCGTAATATATTAAGTTTCTACTGAACTCCTTTAAAAGTACTATGAATATTATTTAACATTTAATCGTGTTTATTAGCACACCAAGCAGTCACTATAAGTCTTATATTTTGTTTTGGTATCCGTTACCACGTGTTAATCCACATCCTTAAAACGTTTGCCTTCTGGTTACATGTTTAGTTCCGAGCAGTTAGCTTCCAATTGTGTTTCGTTAATACTAAAATGGAATTACAAACTTTCATTGTTCTAGCAAAATAGAGAACTTTCAAAAAGAAGATGTTCACCAAATTTTAAACTTGACTGATCAATCGCGATTTTAAAAATTTAAAGTGAGAAAATCTTTTAAACTGTACATCCAAACCTCAAAATGTACAAGGCTCTATCTTACGGTAATTCGATTTTCTGATGTTGGTTGATATATATTTTTGACTCATTTTTTTTTAATTGCAAAACCTCGAGTCAATTACCAGATACAGTTCGCTTTTCAAAGGTTTAATAATTGGTGTCAAGCAAACTTACAACTTGTTTAAATTAATAAATGTATTACCTCGGCCACCGAGCCAACATAAAAAAACCTAATTAATCCTTTAAAAATCGGACTGTATTTGGTAATTGACTTGAGGCTTGCAATTGTAAGAAAACCGATTAAAAAATATAACAGCCAACTTGTAAAGAAAATCGACTTACCATAGGATGGAGTCTTGCAGATTTTGAAGTTTGGATGTACAGCTTAAAGCTTTTCTTACTCTAGATCTCTTTAATCGATTAATTCAACGTCGAGTTTGAGATTCCGTGCTTGGCCAAATTGATAGAAAATGTGGCTAAAATATCTTCTTATTGAAAGTTCACTATTTTGCGAGAACAATGAAAGGTTATAATTCACTTTTAGTATTAACGAAACACAATTGGAAGCTAACTGCTTGAAAACAAAACATAAATCGGAAGACAAAAGTCCTGAGTATGTGTATAAAAAAATAATGCCGCATAAACTAATCCTTAATGGTTTTCTTTTATTGGAAACAAAAGAGATATCACGAAGCAAACATATTAATTTAAAATCCCAAGTTATATTTTATTTTCATCTCTTTTCATACATCAATAAAAAAAGATGGAAAAATATTTTTCTCATCATAATATCGATCCCAATAAAAAGGACTAGGATAAAAGAAATCTTCTCGGACTGCTGGAGACTTAATTTCATTTTTCCCAATTTAACTTTACTTCAAAACTAACTGCTAACACAGATGTATGCTTGCAAACTGTTTCTTTTTAATGTAGAACTAGACTTTAACTATCCAATCGACTGGGTCCCATTTAATGACTTCGGACATGTACCGAATGTCTAACAATGCCGATTGTCCCATGGTTTTAAGCACAATTTAAAGTCCAAAACCCCGAAGGATGTTAATAAAACCCAAGTTTTCCTGGTGCGATATTTTTATGTTAATAAGAACCATAAACAACTTGGATTAAACCACTGAAGAAGCTATCCACATTATTGGTTGGTTAATATCTTAGTGTTTTATATAGTGAATACAACTTAAGAAAGGAAGAGAGAATTATTCAAATCGTCATCAAATAATTTTATTGGTTACATCAATATTTTGAGGACTTTCTTAAAAATTAGAAGTTTTTTATTTAACATGTCTTCATTTTAAAGGGCTTATTAGTTAAAAACAATATATCGAAACATTCCAAAATGATGTGATGAGTAACCTTAGTACTGAGGACAGTAACTTTTTTAATTTGTGCGCTTCTTATCGTACCCTTGAAACAATCGATTATTTCAAAAGAAATAACATTTACCGTTAATTTTTTAGTAATTCCGTTGTTTCCATTAGCCATCATAATGTTTGAATGAGTTGAATGAGTCACTTCGCCGTTTCCTATTTTATTATGAACTTTAAGGGTCACATGTTCTTTCGTCTTCGCTATTTCCGTTTGTAGATCTTCCGGAGTCGATACCGAAATTCCGTTAACCTCTAAAATAATGTCTCCAATGTGAAGCAGACCTTGTTTTTCAATCATTCCTCCTTCGAGTATCCTTGCTATTGTTAAGTTACCATTGTCATCTACTTGTACCTGAAAAAGACGAGGTTATAAACACCTTTTACGTTTTTTTAACCGATTAATCTTTTTAATTAAGAATAAATTCACTTTAATAAATAAATACATAGCAGTTTTCTAAAAACAGGGTGATATTGAAAACATTAATTATTTAAATGCATTACCGTTAATCCTAGAGGTTCGCCCAGTTTTTTCCGGACCCCTACCATTCTGTATTCGTCTCCTGTCATCCCTTTCGGAAATAATTTCGGTATATTATCTTTCGCAGGTTTCGGATTTTCACAGATTTTCGCTATATCGTCGTGACAGTCGATCAATGTCTTAATTTCTGGACTATTAAGCAATGTTCCTAATTCTCTAGCTTCTATATTCCACGAAAGGCTAGATCTGATCTGCACTTCTTTTAATAAATCCCTACCGTCTGTCGTTACTGGTTTCGGAAGAATGGGAACTTCGTCTTCGATTTCGTGAACCTGCAAACAACGATCGATGATGAGAAAAACAAACAAAAAATAATTTACATCAAAAAAGCAAAAAAACACATGTGCATTATAGACCTATTATCCAGAGGACATGCAACATTCCATTCATAAAACTCTGTTTGTTTTGTCGCAATGATAACACGAGAGTGGCCATAAGTATGACAAAGAATACCAATTGATTATCTTTGTCCCGTCCTCGTGCTGGCAACGCTGTAATATTATTGTCGACTTATGGCCACGCTTGTAATCAGTGTTGTGGTGTTTGTTCAAAATGAGAATATATCTATCTATCTATAACAATCACAAATCTCTTGCCATAACTGGAGAGCAGGCAACATCACAGCGCAACACATTCCAGTCGGCCGTATTAAAACAATACAGTCGACCAGAAAGTGGGGATGTATGATCGTGTTTAAAAGTAAATAGTTCTCTCTCCTCTGATAATAGGTATATTATGTGCATAAATTCTTGCGTACACACACGAAAATAATATAATGGTGTTCTATTTTGAGCAGGAAAATTTCAATTAAATAATGTTTTACAGTTAATAAATTAAAACAAAGTAATTTTGACAAAGTTTATCCAGACTACAACCCATTTAAAATATTTTTGACAAAAATATTTGCAGAAAAACTTAAAAATAAAACAGCTTTACATGGCTATAAACAAGTTAACTATTTCTTGTTGAGCTAAAAATTATTCCTGCAAAGCTTCAAATAATTGTTGGTGTTTTTGAAAATTCCTGCCACCTTTCAAAACTCTACGATAAATATGTTAGGTTAGGTTGAGTTCTCTATTGCATTTAACTCCGGTGATTGAGTAGACCACGGCAATACTTTATTACTATTATCATCAAGAAAACTAGTCACTGTTACCCCAACACGCATCAGTACGAAATGATTACCAATGACAGGCATACGGAAGCACAATAATTGGTCGAAGTATTTCATCACTGGCATTTAAATTTTTTTGCAGCAGAACAAGATTAGTTCCAAACTTTTATTGTATGTACCTCCTCTATAAGAATATCCCTTTACATTTTACCAACGTTGTTCATATCCTCTTACATGTCTTGAGTCAGGATGTATTTTAAATCTTGACTCCAAGCTAAACGAGTAGCGCGATTGCCTCTCGTTGAAGATTGACATCTCAGCGGTCCTTTTGATTGTAAGTAAGCTAAGTGAAAACTATTTATAATGGTCCTTAGAGAAACCTGAGCACAATGTGTTTACAACAGCTACACTTGTAACTCAGGTACTGTTCCCAAAAGGTCTCTTCCTGCAGAGAACTACAAAAAACGATTTTCATTATGAGTTGTTCGTCCTGTGGGTCTCTCAGCACTGTATTTAATGAAGTTACTTAATAATATTTAAATATAAAATAATATCCTCAGATTATTTTCATGGTTGCATTTTCTAATTTAAACACCATTAAAATTTAAATTAGGGTGAATAAATAATGATTAAAAGTAATTTCACAGGTAATTTGGTTATTATTTTAGGGGTAATTAGTAAAAGTGATGAGCGTAATCGACTTAAACTGTTTTATTTTAGTATTTATAAAAAGTATCATTGGATATAAAAATAGTGAGTTATTTGATATCGCGTATCTTCAGAACCCATGGATATAAAATTTCCTGTAATAATATCATAACGATTAAATGTAATGTAAAAAATACTTAATCCTATTGCAGAGTTAAATACCTACTCTTTTAAAATATAAAATTAAAGCATTGTAATATATTTTTTTAAAAAATGTTTTATACCTGTTGGAAGCACTTATTTAACCAGCTGCTCATAATGATTAGTTTTGCAAAGTTTTTATACAAATACGTTTAGACACATTTGAAAAAACCACATGAATGGATTGTAGGTTAGTACTTACTAATAAAGTACAAATCACTGGTCGGATATCGACGTACTACCGTGTGGGTGATTGTTATGTATTTTTTTATTGTTGTATTATTGTTGAGGTACAGTAATCTTTATAGATAAAAGTTTTAAAATATTCATACAGCCATATTTGAACATTGTTTTACTCAAGCAATTTGTGACGTTTGATTAGTGTGAACAATACAGAGAAAAATTCTAGTTGCAAACAATTTTGTTAATGTGTGATTTATAGAGACAGTTTTTATAAAAAGATTTAATTTAAAAAGCATAAAAAGCGTTTTCGGTAAAACTTTCTTTTGCGAGAAAAAATAACAAGAAATCAAAATTAAACAAACATAACCGAAATACTTGTCTTTTTGAAGCTATTTATTAAGATCTAATATTTTATGCAGTTGTACATACATACATATAGTCACGCATTTTTCCCGTAGGGGTAGGCAGAGACCACTTCCTTCCACTTGCTACACGGTTCTTACACACATCTTTTGCTTCCTCTACTTTCATCAGTGCTCTCTCTATTCTTTAATTTATCCAACCAAGTCACTCCGGCTATACTTCTCAGACTACTTATCCCCACAGCATTAATTCTATTTTCATGCTTCTTCTACCAAACCCAACATTCACTACCATACATAAGTGTAGGAACCAACACACCTCTATGCACAACCAGACGTGCCATTTTTTACACTTTCTGGCTGTTCATAAAGCTATACAGTGCCCCATTCATTTGTTTACCTGCCAACACCCTTCACTCAATGTCATTGTCCATCTCTCGTAAACTTTGAACCCAAGTACACAAATTCATTTACTTCTTCCACTCTTTCTCCCTTAATCAAAACTTCACAATTTGTCATGCTTTTTGCTTTTTAAAAAACCATTACTTTCTTTTTGCTTACATTTATTTTTATCCCTTTGATTTTCAGTGCGTCATGCATAACATTAACCATCGCCTGCAACTTCTCTTCAGATGACGCTAATATGACTTGATCATCTGCGTAAAGAAGGCATTTGTCGATCAAATCATTCATTTTTAATCCATACGCACTCTCTTTCAAATATTTTAAACAATCGCCTATGTATAAGGTAAACAGCCATGGCGAAGCCACACATCCCTGTCTCACACCTTTTTCGATGTTAAAGCAACCCGTACAAGCTCCGACAGTGGAATCCTCGTAAAGTGATTTCAGTGCTCGTATTAAACTACCACTCACCCCATACATAGACAATGTCGACCACAATTCACTCCTCACCACTCTGTCATAGGCCTTTTCCAAGTCTGACTTTTGGCCAAGAATTTTTCGACTATACCTCGTAATGAAAAGACCTGATCCATACATCTCCTTCCTCTTCTAAATCCTGCTTGCACATCCTACATCATCTTTTCAGTTTCATTCGTTACTCTTTTAATCAATATCTTGGCATACAATTTGCCGACTATGCTGAGTAAACTAATACCTCTGTCATAGGCCTTTTCCAAGTCTGACTTTTGGCCGAGAATTTTTCGACTATACCTCGTAATGAAAAGACCTGATCCATACATCTCCTTCCTCTTCTAAATCCTGCTTGCACATCCTACATCATCTTTTCAGTTTCATTCGTTACTCTTTTAATCAATATCTTGGCATACAATTTGCCGACTAAGCTGAGTAAACTAATACCTCTGTCATAGGCCTTTTCCAAGTCTGACTTTTGGCCAAGAATTTTTCGACTATACCTCGTAATGAAAAGACCTGATCCATACATCTCCTTCCTCTTCTAAATCCTGCTTGCACATCCTACATCATCTTTTCAGTTTCATTCGTTACTCTTTTAATCAATATCTTGGCATAAAATTTGCCGACTATGCTGAGTAAACTAATACCTCGGTAGATTTTACAGTCCTGCTGCGAACCCTTTCCCTTGTAAAGCGGCACGATAACGGCCTTGCACCAGTCGTTTGATACGCTACCAATTCTCCAACAAAGGTTAAAAAGGCGGTACAGCAGACTAGTTACCACGCTTTGTCCAGCCTTCAGCATTTCAACTATTATCCTGTAGTACTCAGCAGCTTAACCCAATTTTAAACTGTTCAACACTTCCACAACTTTTATAGTACTAATTTCACTTTCATTGCAACTTTCACTCCGAATGGGGCCTGTACTTGTGTATCCTCTATCTCAAATAAACTTTCGAAGTATTCCTTCCATCTCTTTAATACGCATTCCTCTCCTTTTACTATTCTACTATCTTGGTTTCTGATTTTTCCAGTTGCGAGGTAGTATTTTTACCTCTAGATGTTCTTACTAAACAATATAACATTAATTGCTTTCTAATTAATTAAACTGTAGTAATCAAGAATTAATTCATTATCGAAAAACTCTCTTTAACTCTACTACTGAAACGTCTAGAATAGGTGGTCGAAGGAATTTGCTGGGGTTAAGTTTTTCACCTCTGTCCCAATAGAGTCTACTCTAAATATTGGCTACCACTTTGAAATTCAAATTCAAAATTGAAATACGAGTATTTCTATTAATTAGAAAAAATCAACACTATCTGAATCCTATTTAATAATTTAGTATTTTTAAACTGATATCTGTACTCTTTTTGCAATAAAATGCGTTGAGATTTTTAAAAACAAACCAAGATAAAAATACTACCAAAACCGGAATTTTTAGAATGTGGTCTAAATATGAGCTAGTATTTTAGAGCGAAGAATCACGTAACGCGAGATGGCGCTGTCAATGAGATAAAGTCGGATCGAGGTGTTAACGACAAATAATCTGTCATTTAATCACTAACGATCTCAATAAAAAATCATCAAGAGTTTATGCATGAGATACATTTTTGAGCTGCCTTAAGATTTGAAGAAAAGATATGTAAAGATATAATCGAATTGCCATATGTACAGCATTGTGAAACAGAGCATATTTTTTAGTCCTTTGCATTTTCCTATTTTATGGTTTATTAACACCAATTCTTTACAAAATATCGTTCAAATATAACACTTTTAATGCATAAATTTCTTAATTTCACCCATATAAACAAATGGAGGTTGGTTTGTTGTTCACACCTCGAGAAGTTCATACGATCAATAATAGATGTCGCCCACTTCGTGATTTCTCCCATAAAGGTTATCTGTCAACCGGTAAAGAGATACAAACAAGTAACACACTGAATGGTTATTTTTTAACAGCAACCAGTGAATTTACCCAATTTCTCTCACGAAATTACGAAAATTAAAAAACTAAAACTATCCGATCCAGCCGTACCAACATTGAAGAATAAAAATAATAATTGTTAAATGTCTGGTCTATCGATATTTAAAATTAAAATCGACTGTTACAAAGTAAAAACATTTTAAAATTTTTATTTAGTTTGGAAAAAAAAAGTTATGTAATGTAAATAAAAAATAAATAATTTACTCTTTCAGATACAAATTTTTTTAAAAGTTTAATTTAGCTTTGGTATGAAATACCAAACATTTCAAGAATTTATGAAGGTAATTGACCAATTAAAACAAAAGAATGCCCCAGGCCCTGACCAGTTTGTAAATGAGCTAATAAAAAGCGGAGGCGAGAATTTATTAAAAGATATCTACAAATTAGTAACACTAATCTGGAAAGAAGAAAACATGTCTAAAGGGCGAAGGGGGGATGGATAAAAAAAGGAGATACAACAAAGTGTCAAAACTATAGATGCTTTACTCAATACTACTTACAAAATACTAACAACACTTATAAGACGAAAACTAAACAGATATACAGAAAGAAAAATTGTGGTCACACAAACAATGGAAAAGTGCTATGAATACGACTTATTCTGATCGATTTTTAACAGGATTCGACAGTGTGTCAAAAAGACAACTTTTACAGGATATGAATGACTTAGAAATACCAACAAAGTTATTAGACTAAAAAAATTGCGATGAAAAAATCACAAGCCAAGGTATTATTAACAAAAGAGGGACCCACAAAAGATATAAATATTAAAACTGTAGTAAGACGAGGAGAAGCCCTGTCCGCCACACTATTTAACATAGCGCTGGAGGATGCAGTAAAGACAACAGAAATAACGAGAACACTCGCACAATCCTTAACCAAAGTACAGTGCAACAGAAGTAGCTTGACGGGCGACTAGCCTCTAAAATAACAAATATTCGGATGAATATACTTCACATTCGTAAACTTCTTCCTCCGATTGTACTTGAGACTCACGATTACTGAAAATTTCGTCGCCGATCGGATCGTTATTCGAATGTTTTCATTGTGCGCAGGTTTTGTGATCTCTCGCCCGCCAAGCTACTTCTGTTGCACTGTATATAGTTGCATATGCTGACGATATGGCTCTTATGGCAACGGACAAAAGAAGTATGGACAACGCTTATAAAAGAGGCGAAAAAGAGAGGATTACAAATCAATTTAGAGAAAACAAAATACCTCATATGTACAAAGAGAGACAAACCCAATATTAAAGAAATAAAAATGGAAGATTACTACTTTGAAAAAATGTCGAGTTTATCTTTAGAAGTTTAGTTTAAAAAGTCGTGTATCTAAGTGAATTATCTTGTATAATTATATTGGAATAAATTGTTTAGTTTTTTTTGTACTGAGTGGTTATTTTTAAATAATTAACAAACCCAAAACGAAATATCGTAACGATATAAATAGAAATTCCATTGTTGATTAGAAATATTGTATAAAAAAAACTATGTAATTAACCATAGATATTATGGGACAATTGTTTTGGCTGTGACTGTACAATTCCGCACGCAAAATTATTTTTACAAAACGTGAATATTAATACAAATTTTTAATGTCATTGACACTAACCGCTTCAGTTTAGGAATAACCGTGTTTATTTTATTTAAAGTAATTAATGCTTCAGTAAAGAGGTCCATTAAAATAAGACAATTTTCTAATAATGGAAAATTATACATACGCAACTTTTAAATTACACACAGCCTCACTTGTGTGAAATCACCTAGTATTTATAAGAAATATTTTTGTGTAAAAAACACAATATGCAAACAAAAGTTTAATGTGTTTACTAACAAAAGCAAGTATTATTCATAAACAGTTGATGAATTCTTTCTGTATCCTTGACATTTCTATTCAGTTGTAAAATTTTAGTGAGATTTTGGGCACTTTCAAAAATATACAAAGAAGAAGACGCGAAAAAGTTACCACAGTATTTCAGGAGCGAAGGAAGAAAAAACCGCATCCCATCCACTGATCAGAGGCACCTTTTGCCTCGATCCTAAACTATCGAGACAGAATGATTGATCGTTTTAAATCAGTGTTTCCCAACGTGGGGCCCACGCCCCACAGGGGATCAATTTGATTGTTAAGGGGGGAAATTCTAAAATGGACTTGACACGAGTTTAACCCTTTCTCTCCGGGCAATTTAAATGCAATGTTAGATTTCGGTGCCAAGTTTATAGAAAAAAAACATAATTATATAATTGCGGTAAATAATTATTAGGTATAATTTTTCTTGACGAGACCAAAATATCAACTGGGTGTTTGGCGTCGTCATGAATATGAATTTAGTTCTGTAAATGATTTACTGGTAAAAAAAAGAAATCGGCTGGATATAAAACAACGTGGAGACTTGAGACTGAAGCTAACCAATAACCTAATATAAAATCTCTGTGCATCAAGCGAAGGATCTCACTAAATTAAAATAATAAATTAATATAGAAAAATTTTTATTAAAATTATTTGGAATTTGAATTTCAGTTTTTCATTATATGTTTTGATTTGATTCTAGTGATTTCTTCCTAAAACCTAACATCTAAGTTTCTTAAGTGAACAGGTCAATTTTTTAATATTAAAAATTATGCATGTTACATAGAGCGGGCCATAAGAATTTTAGAGAGGCTAAGGCAAGACATGGCACAAAAAAAGTTGGGAAACACTGTTTTAAATGGTTATTGAATCATTAAAACCGGACGATGCAAGATTGGCAAATTGTCTTTTTCGAAGAAATTCTACATAATTTGTTCATAAAATCAGAAAGAGTATGTAATAAACGTAGCTTTCAATATTTCTTGTAAATGCAATTATTAAATATTATTATCCTGGGAAAAATTTTCTCGTCCTTACTATAAAGTAAAAGTAACAATTTATTAATAACAGACAATAAGGTATCAATCGTTGTGAACAATTTTGCTTCACAAAATGATTCCAATTATTTTTTTTTTCTTTTTTTAAAACCTTGAACAAATTTTACATCATTGTTATTGTTATTAAGTAGATCCCACGATACTACAAAAATTTGGTTTTAGATTCATTGTTAAATACAAAAATAATACAGCAAGAACGATTTAATTAAATTAAGTGAATAATTCGATTGCATTTTAATGGGATTTATAATTTTATATGACTATTAACTTTGGAGGATAATAAATAACAATTCAGAGCCCCTTATAATTATTATACCATCGATGTTTTACGGTATCTCTAATGATAAAATCAGTCCATTCTGGCAAATATATTATTTAAAATTTATAAAGTTCCTTTAAATGACAATTATTTTTTTTAAAAGAAAAGTAATTGTTTCTGGGATAGAAACAAAAATTTAAAAAATACAATAAAATGAATAAACCTTGAAAGCTCTAGTAATGTCAGTTCCTTTTATTTTATTTTTTATTATTTAATTATAATAATTATTAATTTGAAAAATATTCATAAATTTGATTTGTGTTCATAATTTGCAATTAGCTTTGTTAGGTTTGTAACCTTTTTTTTCAGTCGTCAAAATACTGTTACGGATTGTGGATAACGGGTCCGCCCCTGTCCCATTATTTGGCCTACGACACTGGTGCGGTTTTTGGGTGTCATCATTTGAGCGGATGATTTATTATCGCCTATTTAAGAAGATCGCGGGCCGCAAGTTTAAGTTAAATGAGAAAGCGATATAGTTATGAAAAGATTGTTAAAAAAAGTTTTGTGAAATATTCAAACGGTTTATCAAACTAGAATTTATTGTATAGAAAGATTAGAATAAATTTTCAGTTTTTGTACTTAGTGTTTAAAATTAACAAACCCAAGAATAAATATCGTAACAATACCTGTTTCGGATTTTATTTTATTATATTGCTAAATTTTTGGGTACTCTTAAAAACAGATAAAGGGACAAGACCATTCGGTACCGTAGCTATGTTTATGATTTTATTATAAAGCATATTTCATGAATATACGGTGATTTCGGATTATTGTTCGAAACTCGATAACCAATATTCAACTGCACATTTAAGAAGTACGAAAGTAAATTCCCCTAATATTTTTAAACAAATTTCATAGGTAACGAATTTTATTTTATAAGGGACTTCTTGTTTGGAAATTAATGACTTTATGGATCAAATTATACCCAGTTATGGACATCGTGTGCCAAGACTTCCGCCTTATCAATGCCAATTTAATCCCATTGAGTATATTTGGAGAATATGCAAAACTTAGTATGACAATGACATTGAATTTAATGGTTGCAGTGATAAGGCTGTTTTGGAAACCTAGAAACGAGCACTTAATACTGCCACTCCTGAAATTTGGGAAAAATGTACCACAAAATGTAAAAATTTAATAGAGTAATGGTGGGTTCGTGAAAACCGCATCGAAGCAGTTAATAGGATAGGTTGAAAACTGAAAAATAATTGGGGTTTGCTTGGTAAAAAATTTTCGTAACGCCATCCGTATTTAAGATAAAGGGCGTTGAAGAAAAAAATTCGGTTATTACTTCATAATTTTCAAATCAAAATATTCTAAAAACGGTACACAGCATTGAGTTTTACCAAAAGTACCTTTTTGGTGTAAAATTGAATGATGTTTAAGTTCTCTTAAAATTTTGATTAATAAATGTATCCTTAAAAAAAGTTTTGTTCAATACGAACCGTGTAACTAGCGCCCTCTATGAGAGTCAAATATAAAAACAAATTCATGGGATGTATCAGCTTCTAAAACATATTCGTATAAAATTTCATTACAATGTTTCCAGCAGTTGCGGCTAAATCGTAATAAATGTGTATTCATTTTTTTTTCTTCAACGCCCTTTATCTTGAATACGGATGGCGTTACAAAAAATTTTTATCAAGCAAACCCCAATTATTTTTTAGTTTTCTACCTATCCTAGAGACGAGGTCACCCTTTTTTAAACACCCTATACATTTACTTTCGTTTGGAATCCAATCTCAAAGATACGCGAAAAAACACAGAACAAATCTAATCCGCCGAAACGGATTAGTGAAATAAACATTGGTCCACGAACCGGATTAAAAAATAAATAAACAATACACTGATAAATATTAATTTCTGAGATGTTACCGATGTGAAATTCCATCGGGCATACGGCTGCTAGTAATTAAATAAATCTTCACATTTTGTATATATTATTGCTGATTTATGAAGCATTTAACCAAAAAAATAAGAAAGCTTGTTTCATTTGAGTTAATCTTAACATTGGTTAATTTGAAAATTCTGATTTTCTGAAAATGCATAAAATCTAAAAAAAAAATCGAAATATCCCAAGTCTTAATTATTAATTCTCTGAAGTCATCATTTTGGAAACAAAACGAACGATATAACAAAATATAAATTCGCATTGATCCGATTTTATTTATTTGCACAATTGGAATCGGTTACAGTGTGTTTATTTTTAAAAAACAAATTTATGATAAGCACAAATGGTGTATTTGATAAAAAGAAATAATTATTTATTAATACTGAGTCAAATTTTGACGAAATTATTAAGACATAACTGTACTAACATTCAATGTGATGTTCATTATGTTTTCAATCGGTTTTATTATAATCATTATTTATTTTTTAAATAAACAGTCAAAACTGAGTTATGACCATGAGTCACAATGTAATTTTGTTTCTCATACGACCATACTTGAAATATACTTACTATGAAATTATTTTTAATAATATAATGACAACATTCACACTCTAGAGTGAGAATATTCATAGTTATTTTACTTTAAAAGGAACAGTCTCGCAGCCTTAAGAACAATATTTAAATTAAATTTTTTTTGTGCGACACAAATGTACTTTATTTCATATATCTTCTAAAGTTTAGAATTTTATCGTCGACTTATTCCTGTGAATCATTATTTTCTTTAATGAACTTTATTAAATCAGACATAGAAAGTAGACTTACAGACGAAAGTACTACTGCTCGTATTCTATTAAAAGCTTCCAGCTATGAACCCGATATAAAAAATATGTCATCTAGCATCCAACAACAAAAACCTCACTAATAATGAAGTTTTGAGGGTTCTACTTTTTTTTGATCTATTTTTTATTTATTTCTTTTCTTTTGCCATTAACAAGAACTATAATATATATATATATATATATATATATATATATATATTTCGATGTATTAATGCTTTGTTTATATTAAAAATCTAGAGTAACACAAACAGTTGATGCATTTTTATTTTCATGGCATGTGGCACGCGACATTATTGAAAAAAAAATTTTGTTGGCACTCAGGCTCAAAAAAGTTCGCCATCTAAACCAATATTGATCCCATTTTGAAACTTCTTGGTCAAATTAATTTATTTTTAGCCTTATTTTGTAATTTAAATAATAAAAAAAAGGGTCAAAGTTATTAAAAATATGATTTGAAATTACTTCCAGTTTGGTAAAGAAAAAAAATTAAATTTCAAATTTGATTTAAAAATTAAAAAGATCAGTAAATTTTCTATACAAAAATAAGACATTAATATTTAATTACAAATTTGTTTAGTTCGGAAAACAGCTTCCAAAAAATCCTTGCATTAAAAGCGTCAATTTTTTTGAAGCCCATAACTTGGAACTGAGCCTTATACAAAAAAAATTGTGTGTCCACGTTCATAGCATCTAGAAGTACATTTAGGTCCATAATATTTTTACGAGCCAGCCCTGTGTCAGTCGGCGTCGGCGAATCGATCACGATTAGGGGACTGCTTTATTATGCCAGCGCGGCGATTGTAACAAAAGAAAAGATCGGCAAATTCTAGAATACTGCGTTTAATGGTTCCGAAATTGTATAAGGATTATTCTGGCACTCTCTAGAAAAAGGTCCAATAGTTCCGAATGATGACGATTCTTCTAGAATTATGATTTGGAAATATAAAAAGAACAGCGGTCGCGAAGAAGTGAGTTTTTTGAAATTTAATTAGTTCGAAGTCAAGTATTTAAAGTTACTGTTAAGTGAATATCTAAGTGATTTGTAAAGTAAAATTTATTGTGTAAAAAAATATTGGAATAAAAATTGTTTGGTTATTGTACTGAGAGTTTAGAATTACCGGACCCAAGAAGTAAATATCGTAACAATATGAACGAATTTTGGAACTGGCATATTTTCGCCGTCCATTTCAAAATAGCTCAACCAGAAACTAGGAGTGACCTAAAACTGTTTGCCTGACAACCTCAGTTAAATAATTTTTTGTTTTATTCACTTAATGTTGAGATATGGATTTCCTAACAACTCATTTTTTATTATTTTTAAAATCGAGTTCTCAACTTTTTAATGAAGATCAATTTTTTATTTATTGCTGGATACCAAACATTAAAAGAAAATTGCTAGTGTAAAAAGGAATTTTATAATTTTATTTACTTAAATGTGAATAAAGTATCAAAATTAAAACTTACTGAACTAAAAATAAATGTAAAAATTTCTCAAGAAATATTTTTGTTTTTATACTTTAAAAATACCGAATCTATGAATTTAATTTGCTGCAAGTGGAATAAAAAGTAAAATAAATAAAAAATGATTAAGTGCATCCCATCGCGCTACCACATAAAAAAAATAACCAAAAATTATATCTAACTTACAACATTGTGCACAAATACTCGCCTCTAAGAATATCTGTTATAGTCCATTGAAAAGTTACATTTGGGGTTGCGTTTTTTAGAGGACGCAATTTTATTTTTTTGATGTGTAGGGGAGGTCAGTGTAAAGCTAAAACCAAGTTTGTGAGGTCGCCACCCTTGTCCCACGGCAGCCATCTTGAAAATAGGGGTTGAAATGGTTTTTACGATATATCTCTTAAACTATTTATTTGATAAAAAAAATTTATTAAGATTTTTTGTTGTAAATTAAATTCTCTACAACTTTGGTTCAGTAATTTTTTGTCGTAGAACTATAAATAAAAAAGTTATAAGCGAAAATCTTCAGAAATTCGAGAAAAAAATTTATATGTATTTTTCGATATAACTTTTTTTTTATAATCATGATGATGAACCGCCGACATTAACACTCTTTCCTTCTCCAGTTCTCCCACTGGTATTTAATTCAGAAAGCCGATCAGATGCTGAGCCGCAGCCTGGTCCATCGAAACGACTGAGGACGGAGTAGTTCTAATTTAGAAAATCACCGTGGATTAAGCCTATTGGGGATACCACGTAAAAAAAAACGCGCCTCTAGACTCTACCTCGTGGTTGGTGGGGAAAAGAGTCAATAATTAATTATTAATAATTTTGCAAAATTTGTAATTAAAAAAGTTATAATAACAAAATAAAAAAAAAAACAATAACTGATGACATATTACATACACACGTATAATATAGGTATAGTTAAGAATATTGAAAAATAGTACTCACTTCGGAGCGCTGTAAAACCTTAGCTATTGACTTAATGAAAAAATGATGCAAATAAAAGTTGTTCCTCCAAAAACGATCTACAAAAATGGTCGGATATCATTTTTTCGTAAAATGATAAAAAAAAAAGTTATATCGAAAAATATAAATTTTTTTCTCGAATTTCTGAAGATTTTCGCTTATAACTTTTTTATTTATAGTTCTACGACAAAAAATTACTGAACCAAAGTTGTAGAGAATTTAATTTACAACAAAAAATCTTAATAAATTTTTTTTATCAAATAAATAGTTTAAGAGATATATCGTAAAATCAATTTCAACCCCTATTTTCAAGATGGCGGCCGTGGGACAAGGGTGGCGACCCCACAAACTTGGTTTTAGCTTTACACTGACCCCCCCTACACATCAAAAAAATAAAATTGCGTCCTCTAAAAAACGCAAGGTAAGGCCTAAAAAATGTAACATTTCAATGGACTATTAGCGTATTAGATAGTTTACTACGAACAAGTGTACATTATTATTTTTTAAAAATTATACAAACTGTTGGTTGACTACATTTGAAACACCATCATAACACAAGATTTCGTAATTCGTAATTTATTATAGTATGTTTATTTTATTACTTGTTATCAATATTATGAAGCTAAGAGCTTGCTAAAGAGTCGAATGCAAGAAATAAGGAAACTTTTAAAAATAAGATTAAAACCAAAACATTTGTGCTTTAAAACTCCTTTATAAGCACATAAAAAAGATATTAGGGTTATTCACTAGACTGCGCCAAACAAATCGACTATTTTTATAAGTATATCGAAAATATTATTTGGGATGACAAAAAAAATTATTGTAAGAATTTGAGCCTTTAATATTCAAGGTAATTTACTAGACTGGGCCAAAAAAATCGATTTTTTTTAAGTAGGTATACAGACACATAGAGAGAAAAACAATTTAAAAAATTCCGAAACGAAGGCTTAAATCGGTATCAGAACTTACTGAAAGCGACATTGTTCATGCCTTCATGTCTTCTTCATTGGAAAATGAAGATGACGACGAAATGGGCTCGGAAGTAAATTAAGTAAAAATTTCTAAACGCAGTAAAAGCCCTAGAAACTTTGCACAGTTATTTTAAAATGACATCAATTGGTGACCAAAGCATATTTGATAAAATTTATAACATCGAAAAACATCTGATGGCTGAGACTTCCAAAAGACAAACTAAAATGACAGATTTTTATAATTAAAACATTCTGTTTACATTTTTGTACTACATATTTATAAAAAAACGTGCTTGAATATTTTTGTTCATTACATTTTTGTATTATCTTTTTTTGATTCCCAATAAAGATTAAAACTCACGTATAATGTTTATGTTATAATGGTCCTGGATGTAGACAGTGCTCTTGGCTGAAAAACATAAGGGATTGGACAGGCTTAGACTCAAACTCCCTGCTTAGAAGAGCCCAGGACAGAGACGAATTTGCCAGAATTGTTGCCGACCTTCATTGAATGGAGAAGGCACTTCAAGAAGAAGAAGAAAAATGTTTACATAATACGTTATTTTATTTAATAATCGCACCTCTATAACTGAAATAACCTGTGTATTCTGACCTCTATTAATGGAACCCTCTGTAAATGAGACTATATTTATTTATACCCGGATATCTGAGACACTTGGTAAGTGAAATACTTCTATAAGTGAGACAAATTTGCAGGTCCCTTGATGTCTCACTTAACCAGGTTTCACTGTATATTTTTCCGGCCAATTTATGTACTCTACGCGTCCCCAAGGGGACCGCTGATCCCCTGTTAAGACGATATTGACATGCCCGCCATATTAAAAATCCAATTATTCTACTCACGCTGTTAATATACATTACTTTGCAGCAAAATTTCGGGGACAATTTTAATAATTACAGTTAAATGTCGGAAAGTTAATAACTTTTTTCAAATGAAAAAAATAGCTGGGAAAATTTTTTTTACTTTGAAAATATGATTTTGGTGACTTTCCGACATAATTTACATTAAAAGTAACAAAATATTTCAATTATGTATTACCATAAATTATTTAGATTTTTTAATAAAGTGAAGAACTAACATTAAATTATCGTCCGTCGAACGGTGTAATCAACGACAAATGTTCGCAGAAAGTGCCTAATACAATGCCAGATGTGTTACGTTATTTTCTGAAGATAAAATAAAACTTTAAATTTAATATTTATATTATAACTGATTGGTGCAATTACTGTTTCTTCCAGTAACCAAACTCCCTCACATCCTGAAAGTAACTATCAAAGGGTACTCAACCGCGTGCTTCTTGATATCACCAGTTAGCATAAAAGCACTAAATAATTACAATTCGTTTGGTCACGTTTACTTAGGTATCCTTTTCTTTAAGATTATTTTTTTTAACGCTTTTTGCCCATCAAGAATTAAGCTACACGAAAAAAAGTTACTTGAAACCACTACAAAAAAACAGAACGGCTCAAGTCATTACCATTAATACTCGTAACAGCGTAACAGCATTTTAATCTGATCCAATCATGTCGTGGCGTGCTAGCTATGGCAAATTTAAAACCAAATATTATTCTCAAGGGCCAAATAAATCCGTTTCATTAACTTTGTTTGGTACTCGTAAAACGATGAACACAATAAGTTAGTTTAGTTGGGAAATACCTATCAGTGGAACAAAAAACGAGAAGAAAATGTCATTTTAATGTTAATGTACCTATAACCACTATATATGACGACTCGTGATTAGTTTACATTATACTGAGGTCATCATAAAATAATAACAATTTTAAAGTCCTTAACTACCTATTTAGCGTCTTATTACCTTATTTGTAAACAAGTTTAATATCCGCATATGACAAGTTATAAATATATCTATATCATAAAAAATATTTGTATTTTAAAAAAGATTCAAATGGCTAAATGTTTATTAAACCATACAAAAAATGCTTAAATTTATAGATATTATTTTTGTATTAGTATCAATTATTATAATGATAAAAAAAAATTATACTGTAAATACCTACTGATCAATTTTATTTCTCAGGCATAACCTACAAAAAATTACTATCTACTTTATATGTTACAATATATAAACGATCTACTTTTAAAATTAAAAGCCATTTATTATGAGGTGACTCGTGTTTGGTGTTAATTTAGTCAAAAAAATTATCAATTTACTGTAAATAATATTTATGTAGAGGTAGTCAATTTTTTAACTAATCATTAATCAGAATTCCCAACAAATAAGATTAATTTACTCCAGATATACATTATATAAATCATTTATCACAGGAATTCAACACAATGTGATAAGTGAGTCACTATATTTAAAGCAGGAGATAATTTTTTAGGCGAGCGCCACTGCCCAAAGGTGATGATTTGTTTTGTTACCTACCCAAGTCTCTAGTAACAGGTGTGGCTGTGCATTTAACAGTTTAAATTCAATATATATTTGATTGTATACAACTAAAAGCACTGGCTAGCCTTATCTGAGGAACACTGATTACGACGTTATCACCAAAACAATTATCAAATTACCTTTTAAAATTGTGTTGTTTACGTTTTATCACCAATAACAAGCGAGACACTCACGTCACTCTTTAAAATTCCTCAAAACGATAACGTAGAAAGTGTTGAAACAATAAGCACGAAAAACTGTCACAGTTTATGGTTCGACCAAAAAAAATCGATACCGTTTTTTCGCAGAACGTAATTTAACGCCGTTGTATAGAAGGCCGAATGAACTCTTTTAGTTTCAGAAAGAACTGATTCATATTGAACATGAACACGACATACGGTGAAAACTGTGTCCATTTACGTTACGGGCCCGTTGCGATTAGGTTAGGAATAAGGTATAAAAGAGAGGGGAATGGCGGGAGGTCGGATGAGGTGGCTTCTTGACTCGCTTATGCATCGTCAGTGTAGTCGCCGTGGAAAGGACTTGGAGGATTCGCGTTACCATTAAATTGGACTTGGAATTATTATTTTTTTGGTTACAATTACAGAATAATCACTGAAATAGACGCAAAATATTGCTAATGTTTGTAGACTTTTTTAATGATAGTTGACGTTGATGCAGGTTAGTAACATTAATACTAAAATCAACTACAGCAAAAGCCAAATAAAGTTGCATTCACGTCACCAAGGTCGTAATTCCCTCGATGTAAAATTTTGTCTTAAAATTTTCATAAAGAAGCCACTAATTAATGACGATAAAATAGCCAGAAATACTGTCATGTTGCCACGTCGTTTGCGACTTTTCTTCTCGTAGTGTCATCGATTTTTGAGGTTTTCTTGTAAAAAAAATTTATAATAAAAACTTTTTTTTTTAAAACAACAAAGCATTTTCTTCTTTGATTGTCAAAATGGCCAAACAGCTGAATAGTCGATGCAAAGAACTTGTGGCTTCATTAGGTAATTATTTTGAACAAGAAAGGAATAATAATGGCCCTTTGTTGCCCTTAAATGCCGTGCAAGAGGTAATATGCAAATAAAATATCATTACTTTACTTTACGAAAATTTGTAATATCTTAGTGTGTAGCTGCTGCTTTAAAAATCAGTGTAATAACAGTAAGCAGCATTTGTCAAAGAGAGAAAAAAGGTGAACAGTTCGAGTAACCAAAGAAAAAGCGTTGTGCTCATAAACGAGTGCCTAACAAATACGAAAACTTTAAATACAAGCTCTATTCGTGATACCATTTACAATATGTACCAAAGAAGTAAGTATAATTACGACAAATGCACATTTAACATAATTTTATTTCTGTATGCTTTTAGAACATCACGTAACGATCAATCATTGTGGTCCCAATTGAAAGATAAAGAATTATTTAATGGTAATACCAGTTCTTTAAAAAGAATGCTCGAAGAACTTGGGTTTAAGTGGATGAAGGATAATCCACGACGAGGAGGTATGGAATTATTGTTTTGAAAAGATTAGAATTCTTGAGATATTATAAAGAAGCAAAGGACGAAGGTATATACCAATTTGTGTTCCTCGATGAAACCTGGATATTTCAAAATGGCATCATTGGTCATTTTTGGCAAAATGAAAATATGAAGAGTGTTAAAACCACTAAAACGGATGGCAAAAGGTTTGTTGTATTAAAAAAACATAAGTTGTTACATGAACATTTAAATAATATCATTGCAGATATATTATACCCAACGCTGGAAACGAAAAGGGATTTACAGAGGGTGCTTTTGTTCAAAAACTTAACTTAGGGATTATCGTTCATTATTAAAACATATTTTATTTTATTGCTTATGTTTTTATTTTTATTATATTTATTATTTGGTAACTCGGAAATAACCTCACCACTTTTATCGTGGAATTCCTTACTTCGTGAAATCTATTCATAAATGTAATTAACAAAAAACACAAAAAAAAATTATCGATAATTTTGTACACCCGCGTCACTTTCACCAGATCAAATGCCGAGCTTGGTGTTCATAAAATATAACAAAATTTTATTTTATTTTCATGTTTATTTTACCTTTAAATACCCTTACACTATACTAAAGATTGTTATATTTTATAAGTATTCAAACATTTTAACATAATAATTTATGTTATAACAATATTAATAACGTAAAATTAAAATTAAAAATCCTATTAGAACCATTTTCGACTTCTACGCGGTCGAAGTCGTCGCGGGCAAAAGCTAGTAATTCATATTAATTTATTGTACATACTGTTGGTCGGAAAAATGACGGACGATGGGACATATCATTTTTTAAATTTTGCCCACTCGCACAACTTTTGACCTTCCATATTTTTCCCGATTAAAAGTTAGTGTCGACATGTTTGTAACTTTCTTTGTAGTTACTACTAATACAAGCACTAAATTTGTTTTAAATAAAGATCCACTATAATAATAAAAATGCAATCTTATTTATTTGTCAGTAGGTAAACAAACTAATGTTGATTAATAATAATAAATTATAAATAGTTGCTAGGAATTTAACATAATCATTTCAACTATAAAAAAATCGTGTGGGCGTTTTGTTTGTAATACGTGTCTACGAGTACATGTCGTAGTAACTGAACGTGTAAGTATGACCTCATCATCACATTCTCAAATCTGGCGTATTACTTTCTATTCATGGTAACTGGCACAAATAATCATGCTCCTCAAAAATTTAAGAAAAATTGTTTTATTTTATCATTGGAAGATTTATTGTGGAATGGTTTACACAATTGTTGTTTAACATTGTATTGCTTTTGTATATTAAGATATTTTGCAAAGAGTAGACGCACATTGATCATTTTTGACGGAGTCAGTTATTGCTGCGAGAGATGTTTTGGAATGTGAGCTGTCACCGGCAGAACGGTAGTATGATTTTGTGCAGAAAGGGTGGTCGTCATGTACAGCGTGGTTACCAAAATGAAAAATACTTGCAGTGTTGATTTAATAAAAATATTATATACGAACAACTACTGTAATACTGTAATTAAAAGATTTAAATTTAAAGAACAGTTTAAAGCATTTTTATTTGAATTTTTTTTACATGCCCAAATTATTGGTCTACCATTATTAAAAAACTTGGAATACGTAGAATTTAAAATCAAGAACCCTCCAGCTTTGATTTTATATATTATTAAGGAACTATTGTGATACTTTGAATAAAAGATTATCATTCAGAGAACAGTTTTAAGCATTTCTATTTGAATTTTAGTGTATGCCCAAATTAATGGTCTAACATTATAACAAAACTTAGAAGTACGTTAAATTCCAAATAAAGAATACTTTAGCATTGATTTAATACACTTCATTTATGAACAACTAATGTGATACTTCGAATAAAAGATTAAAATTAGGAGAACAGTTTCAAGCATTTTTATTTGAATTTTAGTGTATGCCCAAATTAATGGTCTACTATTATTACAAAACTTAGAAGTACGTTGAATTCCAAATAAAGAATACTTTAGCATTGATTTAATACACTTCATTTATGAACAACTAATGTGATACTTTGAATAAAAGATTAAAATTAGGAGAACAGTTTCAAGCATTTTTATTTGAATTTTAGTGTATGCCCAAATTAATGGTCTACCATTATAACAAAACTTAGAAGTACGTTGAATTCCTAATAAAGAATACTTTAGCATTGATTTAATACACATTATTTAGGAACAACTATTATAATACTTTGAATAAAAAAATAAAATTCAGAGAACAGTTTCAAGCATTTATATTTGAATTTTAGTGTATGCCCAAATAAATGGTCTACTATTATTACAAAACTTAGAAGTAGGTTAAATTCCTAATGAAGAATACTTTAGTATTGATTTAATGCCCATTATTTAGAAACAACTATTGTGATACTTTGAATAAATGATTAAAATTCATAGAACAATTTCAAGCATTTTTATTTGAATTTTAGTGTATGTCCAAATTTATGGTCTACCATTATTACAAAACTTAGAAGTACGTTGAATTCCAAATGAAGAAGACTTTAGCTTTGATTTAAGAAACATTATTTAGGAACAACTATTATGATACTTTGAATAAAAGAACAGAACAGTTTCAAGCATTTTTATTTGAATTTGATTTAAGTTTGGAGAACAGTTTCAAGCACTTTTATTTGAATTTTAGTATAGGTTCAAATTATTGGTCTACCATCATTAGAAAACTTTTTTTTTTTTTTATGAAAATAGTCGCAAAAAAGGTAGACCTATCGTGTGGGCCGCGGACGGCCCGCACTGCGACTATTAGAAGGGGAAGGGATTATAGAAAGGAAATGATTGTGGAAACGCTTTTTAAAAAGTTGCAGGTCATAGTTCTGTGGAAAAACTGATTTTGGAAGCTTATTCCATTCCGTAGCAGCCCCGTAAAAGAAGGATTCTTGATAAAGATTGGTCCTTGTAGTGTCAATCTTGAGAGTAAATGGGTGAGACTGATCAGCGTGCCGAGTTCTTCACAAGAGTTTTTATTTCTCTGGAGCATCTGCCATGGAAATATCTGTAGAGCAATGACTGGTCTGCAACGCTTCTTCTATGTTCCAGAGGGTGAAGGGTATCTGTGAGAGTTGAGCTGTTTATCAAACGAATGACTCTTTTCTGAATGGAATCTAGAAGACGAAGAGAATGCCTTGGTGCTGAACCCCAAATGTGCGAGCAATGCTCCAGTAGAGGTCGGATTTGAGCCTTGCAAGTACGTAGAATTCAAAAGGAAGAAGATTCTAGTATTGAACAACTATTGTGATACTTTGGATAAAAGATTAAAATTCAGAGAACAGTTCCAAGCACTTTTATTTGAATTTTAGTATAGGTTCAAATTTTTGCTCTTTTATCAATACAAAACTTGAAGGTACGTAGAATTTAGAAAACAATCCAATTAAACGCGATCTAAGAAATGTCAATAACTATAATCTTTATATATTTGCTCTAACATTAAATGAATTCAGAGCCAACTTCTTAATAATCAAGCTTTGAACTTGTATCTGTGATATCTGACGGAAGTATTTTGTATACCCACTTTTGTAGTATTTTTTACTTGGTTGTAATAGGTAACATGTAACAAAACTGTTAACGAATTTTGAATAAATGAATAAATAAATAAAATTCAAGTATATCGATTAAAAGCTACATTTAAATTTTTTTTTTTAAATACAGAAATTTAAAGTTAATCGAACACTTTCGATTGAAGTATTTAATTCACTTTCTCCTCAATAGATAAAACCGTGTTGCCGGTTGGAAATCAGCTAATTTTTTTCGAAAATTTAAAACCATCACCAAGGGATTGAAAATTATAATTACAATAAATTTCAATAACCTTTTATGGGTAAAGAAATAAACGTAAAAATGTATGTTTTAATGTTATTCATTTTTGTAGATTATTTTTGCGGAGCATAGGCATAAATAATCTTATTACGTGAAAACCGACATCATCACTTTATCAGGTTAATTAAAATGGCCTGTAAGGATCTTACTCACTCTTTTAAAATATGTAGCAGTAGCGTCCCACCAAAAAAAAAGTGTATATATATATACTGCAATAAAAAAATTTCCTATAGGTTTTCATAAACTTTTCAAAAAATACTGGAATCTCGAATGAAAGGAAAACAAACATTTAAAATAAAAGGCACTTAATTTAGGATTAATTTAAGTAAACGTATAAAACCATTCAATTTGACATTTTTATTTTGAAGTTTTATTAATAATAACTCATTTTATTTTTAAAAATGAACAATGCTTCGCATATACATATTTCCAAAAATATTTAATTATATCATAAAATTTTACGGTAAATATAAATCTTCAAATTTTGTTTAATAAACTATTCTCAGAACAGTAAATCAAAATTTTATGATAGAACGTTTAATTAAACAGTCATATTTTAACTAATCTAATAAAATTGTTCTAAATCTAAGCTGTTTTTGTGAAAATACCAACAGATAATAACAAATTGCATTTATGATGTGGAGAAATATATAGCAAAAATGTGTATACCAACACCTTTTTGCTTTGGTGTTTAATTTTGTCATGATAGTCACTTAAAGCTACTTTTATGTTATGGATTGGACATTTAAAACTAAAAGAGCTTGGCAGGTATATTGATAATGGAATATAATCAATTTAATTTTATATTTATTGTTATTAACTAATGCACAATAAACATTATAAATACAACGTTTCTTGACAGTTCGTATGTTGTCAAACCAATCTATAAAATATTTTTCATTTGTATATCGAATCATAAATTGAGATTTGTTGTCTTAGGTTAGTTAGGGTAGGTTAAAACGGCGGTTCGGAAGAAGACCCACTTAAGCCTTTTGGCCTGATGTGATACCGAGATGAACGGCGGTGCTTTTATATATATATATATATATATATATATATATATATATATATATATATATGCTCCCTGTGATGGGGTAGTATACACGATTATACATCGGATGTAATTCAATGCCTGTCGCGACATAAAGTCAGGTGAGTAGTTGTTATCTGATGTATAATCGACCCACATATATATAATAAACACATATATATTAAAATATGTATCATACAGCGAAAGTAAGCTGGTTTTTAAACAATCAGTTACACATTTTTACACCTATTTACACTGTCGAAACTAAAAAACCTTTTATAGTTTACTGTTAGGACACTACAGTTTTCTATAATTTTTACATATATATATATATATATATATATATATATATATATATATATATATATACATTTAAAGATTATTTTTTAGCTTTTCTTAAGGATTTTCCTATTATTTTTTTAAAGCAGCATAAGCGAACAAAAATAATTCAAATCGATCAAGCCATTTTTGAGTTTAAGGGAGACTAACGCACGGCGATTCATTTATACATATATTACATAACATAACATATAACACACAATATTGCTGTACCTATACGAAAGAAAGTTTCTCCATTTCTCTAACTAGAAAGTTTTCACGATATGACTGCTTTCAGTGGTTATCTAAAGATGTGACTGCCGCAAACCAATAGTATTTTCGAATTATTTTAAAATGTAGTTTAACATCCCGTTATTTTAATTGAGGTATTAAGGAACTACTTACCCTCACTAACGAATAGAGGATCGGGCTATCCATAAGTTCTTTAAGGAACAATAAATCAGTCTCATTGATTCTCTCATCTTCATCACCATCCTCTTCATCATTTTCATCATCTATGAACCTATGGACTTGCTGGAATGTAACTGTGGCTGGAAATAATGCGTAAACATTAATTTATACGAAATACATTAGGCTCAAAGTTTACGAGAGATAAAAAGTATGACTGTGATATTAAGCGAAGGGAGTTGGCAGGGAAATAAATAAATGGGGCGCTGTATAACTTTAGGTGCAGCCAAAACGAGATAACCAGTTAGAAGTATAGCAGGAGTGACTCTGAATAGTGTGATGAGGGAACGCTGTGGAGTGAAGATGTAGTAACAAAGATAGACACGTAGAGAGGATACATGAAAGAAAATTGACGAAACAGATTAATACGGCGAGTGTGAATAGGCAAGTCGGTAGAGGTAGATCTAGCTAGGCGAATTAATCTCGATCATTGAAGAAAGGCCAGCTCAAGAGTAGGTACCAGCAACCAACGAGCATGCATGAAAGCGTTGATAAAATAAGTGGTATCTGCCTATGTTGGAAATATCAAGAGTTTCCTGCACACATAGTTACGTATCTTGTTAAGAAATATATGTTGTTGAATGTAATATCAAAAACAAAAACATCATTCATTTTATTGTATTAATTTTATTCCGAATAAAAGGTTAATTAAGTTATAGTAACAACTGCCTATTCCTAAGGGAAAAAGGCATGACTACGTATATGTATGTATGCACAACAAATTTAATTTTAATAACCAGAAATAATTTATAAAACAAAAAGTTATATGGTTCAATTATAAATAAATAAGTAATATCACACAATACTTATCTAATATACAAAAAAATTTACAAAGAGGAAGATAAGCAAAAATATATTTTATGTACACTTAATACACCATTTTATTTAAAATAGTACAAAATTTGCCAAATGATAAATTATTTAAAAGCATATTTAGCACTATTTTTTAGAAATCTAGAAAAAATAACTTTTATTTAGGCCATCATCTTACCTGCATAGTTCATTATCAATAATCCCAAATCCTGTAAGAATTAAAATATAAACTTCTGGATGACTAAAGAATCAGAATGAGTGTTGATAAAGAATTGGATCAGGAAATGTATAGGATAAAAGATTTGATAAAGGATGGTTAGAATTTTATGGTTCATCTGGGCTAATAAATTTTTTTAAAAATAGAGTTTTTTAGTATTTTTCATTAATATATTTACAATTTGTTTTCTTTTTCTTCTAATTCTTGGAGATCTGTAGATCTGTTAATTCTGAAGCAGCCCCTGCATATTTTCCTGAGAGGTAGATTTCCAACTATCTCTCCATCTTTTAGGTGGCCTCCCGGAGGATCTTGAGCCGGGCGGATATTTTTCTGGCGCTATTTTCGGAAATCTATTCTCGTCCATTCTCGTACAATATCTTGTATTTCGCAATGTTCTCTGATATCTGTGTTTCTTATTATGTTTTTTTGTTTTCCCCACTATTGTTCTCAGTGTTTTCATTTAGGCCACCCCTAGCACGTGTTTCGTCTTGTTGGTGTCTTGTTTCTTCATGATCGGTCTGATACAAGTCTTGTAGATTTTAATTTTGTTATATTTGCCCATAAACGGGTTTCACCAGACTATACCTCGTAGGCATCCTGATAGTGCGGATGCTTTGTTAATCTGGCTCCTAAGGACTTTAACTAGTGTTTAATATGTCTATGCCCAGATATATGAATTGCATGACCTGTTCTATAGGATAGTCCTCCACCACTAACTTACATCTGAGCGGATGTTTTGCGATTGTCATACATTTGGTTTTATTTAATATTAGTAATTATTTGATTAATTTATTTAAGACTAGTTTACATTAGTCAACTAAACGGTAGAGTAAAGAGGCAATTAAATAAGAGCATATTAACTCGATCAATGTCAGCAGAATTTGGAAATTTCACGGAAATAAACAATTTCATACATACATAAAGATAGTCACGCCTCTTTTCCGTAGGGGTAGGCAGAGACCACTTCCCTCCACTTGCTACGGTTCTTACACACATCTTTTGCTTCCTCTACTTTCATCAGTGCTCTCATATATGCTCGTCGGTTGTTGGTACTCTTGACCTGGCCTTTCTTCAAAACAATGGTGATCTGATTAAGATATGTTCGCCGAGGTCGACCTCTACCGACTTCCGTCCATACACACTCGTCTTATAAATTTGTTTCTCTTATCTCACTATTCTTTACTTTATCCAACCGAGTCACTCCGGCTATACTTCTCAGACTACTCATCTCCACAGCATTAATCCTATTTTCATGCTTCTTTTGCTAAACCCAACATTCATAACCATACATAAGTGTAGGAACCAACACTTCTCTATACACAGCCTGACGTGCCTTTTTTGACACTTTTTAGCTGCTCATAAAGCCATGCAGTGCCCCATTCATTTGTTTTCCTGCCAATGTCACTGTCATACTTTCCATCTCTCGTAAATTTTGAACCCAGGTATACAAACTCATTTACCTGTTCCACTCTTTCTCCCTTAATCAGAACTTCACAGTTTGTCATGCTTTCTTCTCTTTCAAAAACCATTACTTTTGTTTTGCTTACATTTATTTTCATTCCTTTGATTTTCAGGGCATCATGCATAACATTAACCATTCACAGACAAATAACCAAAAAAAACTTTCTTAATAAGTAAGTAAACATTTAAATAACGGAGTGTGTGGTCCCATATAATAATGTACAGTTCCGGTTTTGTCATTATGGGATTATGATTAATGTTTTTCTCCTTTGACGATTTTACCATATCCTCCTTTCTACAGTTACTTGCTAGCAACTTTTCTGCCATGGCATTGTGGGAACTAGCATTATCCACAACCAACACGCTGATTAGTCTCATATTCATAATAACCAGCTGTGTTCTTTCCCACCCCATGAAATTATCTGAATTCATATGCTTCTATACTCCCTAATCTTACATTTTAACTTTCCATTAATACTTCTCTATTATCTCTATTATCGTATGTTTTTTGCCACCGAAAACCCAATTTAAAAGTACTTTTCTTAAAGTTGACTGCTCACCTTCAAAACCTATTTGTGTATCGTGTACTTCTTGTAAAACTGCTTTTACAGGCGGCCGCTGCTTCTGTATTTTATGAAAATTATTAACGATTTCTTTAATTTTTGACCCTGTCCTAATGAAATAAAACAACGCCTTCCATTAGATCTTTTCGGAGATCAATTAGAAGGTTGCTTACCTAACCTTAACCTAACCTAACCGGCCTCTACTCTTTTAGTCTCATTGTGGAGGCTATAAAACACCTTTCTTTGTATTCCTGTCGCAACCAATACACTTTGATGATAATTTTGAATTTGAACTTGCAAGCCATGTTTACCTCGTTTTTATAAATTTAATTATATTAGCAATTACCGCTTTGGATTCCGCGGGGTAGTTCTTATTTTGCGGTCTACCCAATTTGAATAGAAAAGGTAAACAGTAACAAAAAACAGTAAATAAACTAAACCACACCTAATAGCCCCTTCTACATGATTACATATTCCCGCTTAAAAATTTCGCGCGTACTTCTTTGTTTACCTTCAAGCAGGGTTATGCGGCAACCGTCGAGTGTTTTTGACGTTTTAACCTACTCCGACTGATTTTACCGGAAGCTGTCTCCAACAATAAAAATGAATCTCTAGTAATCAACCACAATTTACAATTTTCACAGTTATGTCAAAGAAAAGTCCAGTTTATTGCCAATAGTATTGTGAAGAAAGAAATTATTATTATTATTGTTGGTGATTCTGTTTTTGATATTTTACCACTTTTCAGCAAAGATTAAGTTGTATTAAGAATCATTTGAAATCGCCATTTCCAAATAATATTATTCAGTACATGTTACTCGCAATAAAAATGAATTTATTCGACATGTTTCTTAGGATAAGTAGCTTATATCTTGAGATCTATTTCTCTTTTTATTATTTTTTCAGTATAAATTTCATAAATATAAATAAATGCGGAAAATACAACCTTTGCGTTTGATATTCTATTCTTAAATCCAAGGATTTATTGATTATTCTACTAACTATTAAGCTGTTTGCCGACATATTAAAACCTTTGTTATTAACAAAAAGCAATAATATAACGCTGTGAATATTGCACACACTTTTATTTAATAGTAATCTGTAAATTAAAGTAAAAAATATTAATTATTAAAAATTGAAATGTTAATCGAGACTAAATAGGAATGACCTGATAATTCGATATTTTAACAACCGTTCTTTATGATGAATTGTTGATTTGGATTATTATTTCTGATCATGGCCATTACTTGGAAGAATTTTTTTGTTGTTTTTGTAGAAAAATTATATCTTCAAGTCTACAGCAAAAAATAACAAAAGATCGTCACGCATATGCATCAGAATTCGCAGTACCCACAGGAAAAATGTGAAATGCTTCATCACCAAATAATACAGAAACCAATTGAGCTCGACATTGTTATGGAGATCGCCTTCTTACTTTGAAATTAAAAAAAGCACTTTTTTGCCTGCCATGTTCTATTGATAGTTTATGCAAGTTAAATGTAAAGGTTCATACCGGCAGCTGAGCTTTATTGATCGCTTCCTATATGTGGCTGAATCCAAAACTTAACACACAGCTCTTGTAATCGAATTACACCTGCCATGTTCTATTGATAGATTATTCAAATCAAAGGTAAAGGTTCATACCGATTGATGATGATAAAGATTAATTTGATAGAAGGTGTTCAGACAATTTCCAGAACAACATTAAATTTGTTTACTGATTGTGAAATGAAAGATTGAGAAAGAAAGTGATGGACACTCGGGCATACCGCGGTGCCAGCATTGACACAGACAACTTCCTGGTAATGAGTCGAATAAGAGGTCTCTTTAAGCCGTGGCGGCATCGTGTGCAGGACACAATAAGTGTACTAGAGCATATAAAAGTTGAAAATTTGCAAGAAAAAGGTGTATAATATAAGTTCGTAAGTAAATTGATCGAGAAATTCGACAGTTTAGATGAAACATGTGAGGTTGAAGAACTATGGAAGCCATTCAAAAAATAAATCGTGAATTTTGCCATTGTAGTGTTTGGTAAATGTAAAAGAAAAAAAGAATGTAAGTTAAAGAATATTTGTGTAGAGGTTCAAAAAGCAGTGTCAGAGAGAAAGAAAGCCTGGTTGGAATGGTTGGCTACAAAATCCAATCAAAGAACGCAAAAGGCAACGATTGAGGATGTAAACAAGGCAAGGAATGAGTATAGAAGGTTGAAAGGTGCGGCAAAATAGGTTGTGGCAAGAAAGTAGGAGAATGATAAAGATAAATTTGTTAATTCTTAACATAAGAATAAAATTACCAAAGAGAAAATTAATGTCACTATTCTAAAAGCGTGGGGTGGTTTGTACGATATTTTTAAACTAACTCTGAGTTTCGGAATAAAAGCACCCCACGCTTTTAGAACAAAGACATTAATTTTTTCGTCAGTAATTTTATTCTTACGTAAAAAATTATTTTTACTTTTTAGTTCAATTAACTTCAAAAACCTGTTTTTTAGTTTTTTTAAACTTTAATTTATTAATCAGCAGATGGAAATGATACTCTGTAGGTTTACAGTAAATTCACGATAAAATTAATAACAATTAATTAATTTTTATATACTATTCTCTTTACTGTATATCTGTTGGTTTATTAATTTTTATTCTTAAGTTAGCAATAAAAAGCAAAAGCTTTTTTTGTTATACTGGTATAAAAAAATCACATTTTTATGATCGTCTTCTAAAAATGCAATGATACAGGTATTTTTTTAAATTAAACACCGTATTTCAATGTAAATTTTCTTTTAAAGTATCTATTTTTATTTTATAAACGTCCAATATTCTATCTTAAGAAGGTAGGATAATAAATTAGCCTCTTCTTCCTTGTTTCGCGTAAGAAAATATTTTTATCTACAAAAGCTATTCTATTTACATAATAATATAAACATTTAAAACCGTATTTTTATACTAGTTAATGGATTTGGATACGATCCCAGTTCACAATTTAAGGTAAATTCGAAGATGCACAGGTCGAATATAACAATAAAACAATGTTTAATCGACCAATTTGTTGCTGTAATACTCTCGTAATTATTTTAACGGAACAAAAGATCAAATCGATCTTAGTCAATCGACAAAGGAGAATTAATTACCGAAAGATATTTATAAAACAAACAATGTCAGTAAAATTAATTAATTGTTAATTTTAAACCAGTACAATAAAGAAAGGGAAAATTTAGAAATGGAAGCTGAAAGAAATATTTGAATGGAAAGTTGGAAATACTTTTGTCTACTTGTTTATTTTTTGAAGAAAGTCCATTCAAAAGTGCTACCTTATATGCTATACGATGCCTGGCTATTAAATAACGAGACTGTTTATGAAAAAGAGATTTATTTTAAGAATTATTCTACAATCGAATGCTTCCCTTCAATGATCCCCCTTCCCTTCGTTTTTTCATTGATCAGAGCAATGCTGGAAGTCTTCTTTTGCAAGAACATCCTCGAAGTCACCTTTATATTCAGCAGTCAGAACATTGTTATCAATGTTCAAATCTTCACTCTTTTCAAGTGAGCGGTTAATAATTTTTTTCCATAACTCCAACACGTCTCCATGACAAGAAGCAATAGTATAACATAATAAAACAACTGTAAATAACTCATATGAAATAGTATACCAAACTAGAAACATGCTTCGTAAGACGTCAACACACAACTAACTATGAACTACCTAAAAGTCAGTCAGTCTGAAGAAAATCTGCCTAAAATATCGCTTAGAAGAGCTCTTCTTACGTCTTGGAATAATTTCCAAATCCTGTGTTAACATATGAAATAATTTCCGAATCGTGTGTTAACGTACATACATACATACATATAGTCACGCCTTTTTCCCCTAGGGGTAGGCAGGGACCACTTCCTTGCACTTGCTACGGTTCTTACAAACATCTCTTGCTTCCTCTACTTTCATCAGTGCTCTCATACATGCTTGTCGGTTGTTGGTACTCTTGACCTGGCCTTTCTTTAAAACAATGTTGATCCTATCGAGATCGATGTTCGCCGAGGTCGATCTCTACCGACTTGTCCATTTACACTCGCCTTATAAATTTGTTTCGTCAATCTTCCCTCACCCATCCTTTCTTTGTGTCCAAACCATCTAAGCATTCCTTTATCTATCTTTTACACTACAGCGTTCTCTTATCTCACTATTCTTCACTTTATCCAACTGAGTCACTCCGGCTTTACTTTTCAGACTACTCATCTTCGCAGCATTAATCTTATTTTAATGCTTCTTCTGCCAAACCCAACATTCACTACCTTACATAAGTGTAGGAACCAATACTCCTCTATGCACAACCAAACGTGCCTTTTTGACACTTTCTGGCTGCACATAAAGCTATGCAAAGCCCCATTCATTTGTTTTCCTGCCAACACCCTTCGCTTAATGTCACTGTAATACTTTCCATCTCTTGTAAACTTTGAACCCAAGTATACAAACTCATTAACTTGTTCCACTCTTCCTCCCTAATTAGAACTTTACAGTTTGTCTTCTCTTTTAAAAACCATTACTTTAGTTTTGCTTACATTTATTTTCATCCCTTAACATTATCCATCACCTGCAACTTCTCTTCAGAGGACTTGATCATCGGCGTAAAGAAGGCATTTGACGATCAAATCAATCATATTTAATCCATACGCACTCTCATTTAAATATTTTAAACAATCGTCTATGTATAAAATCAACAGCCATGGCGAAGCCACACATCCATATCTCACAACTTTTTTGATGTTAACAACCAACAATTTTATTTAAAGAAGATGGGCGAGATGCAAATATAATGGACTATATTTCTCTAATGAGAGATGCAATAACATTAACTGATTAAACGTCAATGGCAAATCTGAAATGGTACATTAAAAAAAATCTGAGACCCACCTCGGCTTTAGCTGAAGTTCCTTTATTTATATTCTTTTTTTACACCGAGAAACCAACTGTCTCTTCAATATACAGAGATACATATATCAGTCTTTACCGGTAACTTCCAAAAAACTTCCCTTCTTTAAGGCTGCTTTTTGTCCGTCTGACAGCGTTTTTTTTTCTGGTTTCGTACCTAGACCTGCCATTGGTTCGCGAAAGTTTAAAGATGAAATGTCATTCGAAAATCAAACACATACTGCGCAAAAATTAATAAACGGAAACATAACATAACATAAGACTACCACATTTTTTTTAACTATCCTTTCTATTATTCAGTTGCTCCCAGCTCGTTAGATAACTCTTCGAACTAAGACCAATAAGCCATATGACTTAGATAAACATTTTGCGATGTCGACAACATTTCTATCAATTATAAAGTTCTGTTGTATTAGTCTGTCATTAAAATCAGTGTATTTTTCTAATTCATTTACAATCAACTTCACTTCAATAGATTCAGATGTGTGATAAAATAAACTCGATTTGAGTATCTGTTCTATTTTTCAATATCGTATTAATTTTATTACTTATATAAATGTATTACGACATATATTTGTAATGGTCGTGAAATATTTTTAAAATACACTTTATTAAGGCAATGATGATCCTTTTGATGATCTTATAAGATTAAAAGACGATCGATTCTTGGCAGATAACAGCACTTCAAACATTACTTACAAGAATTAGGTTCATAAACTAAGCGTTCCTATTAAGTTTGAACTATTAATTTAATTTATCTATAAATTCTGTTTTTATTACTATATTAATATTAATCTAAAAAGCTTGTCAAAAAACATTTATAAAAGGTACAAATAAACCAAAAAACAGACATGTTTGTAAACATTGTTTACATTTTTGTGCAAACATTCTTCTTCTGCTGCTTTCCATAAATGGATGTTTGCGATCACTTCTGACCATTTTTCCCTATCTCTTCCCTCTTCCCTCTCCCTATCTATTCGGAGCCATGACATCCTCTTTCTGCCCACACCCCTTCTTTCCTCTATTTTTCCTTCTATTAATAGATCGAGCAAATGGAATCTTTCGTTGCGTAACACATGTCCCAGATACGCTGTTTTCCTGCGTTTTATTGTGCCCAACAATTCGCGTTCTCTTCCTATCGTCCTCAAAATTTCCTCGTTGGTTTTCCTTGCTGTCCATGGGACTTTGAAGATTCTTCGATAGATCCACATTTCAAATGCTTCCAGCCAATTCATTGTGCTAACCTTCAATTTTCAGCCTTCCATACCATACAACAGTACGGACCATACGTAACATTTTGTGAATCTTATTCTGAGATTGAGGTCAAAGTCAGAGTTCGTGAAGACGTTTTTGAATTTTAGAAATGAGCTCCTCGCTTTTTCTATCCGGCATTTGATTTCTATGTCTGAAGACCAGTCTTCACATAACCAAATCCCCTGATAGTTAAACTTTTTTACTCGTTCTATGTCTTCACTAGCGTATGAGAGTTTCGCATTCTGGAACTCATCCGGGTGATTACTAGGAATTTTATCTTTTTTATGTTGATGTTAATTCCCATAAGTCGGCCGTGCTTTCCAACTTTGTCCAGGAGCCTTGCAAACATTACGCAAGTTTAATTTAGAAATATAACGAGATATCTCTATAAATCTGTAATTATTTGAAATTGACCTTACTTAACTTTATCGAAAGTTAGGAACTTAATCATTTTACAACGAGCTTCCCCACTGTAAGCCAGATCCGTTAGCAACCAAATATTTTTAGATTTAAAAGAAGTTACCAGTTCATTTTATCATCAGGAATCATTTACATGGCGCCCTCTATGATAAAATGTAAGATACTACATAAAATAATATTCCTTGTTTAAAGTTATGCCTCTCAGCCGATTTTGATATCAACTGATAAATTTACAGTGAAATTATTAGCAAAAAATGAAAAAAAAATCAAATTTAACGCCTTGTATCTTTTTTCAGTTACAAAGCTTCCCCAAAATCACAATTATGTAAACATGTCAGTAGCAGACATCTTAATAGAGTATGTGCAGTCATACAAATACCTGGGAGCCTGTATAGAACAATCAGGTGACCAAACAAGAGAAATAAGAACGAGAATAGAGATAGCCAGGTCAACATTTACGAAAAGGAAAAAGTTGTTCAACATTCGAGATATCAAGATTGGACTTAGGATGAGGATGCTGCGTTGTTACGTGTTTTACGCGCTTTTGTATGGAGTGGAGGCATGGACTCTCAAGAAAAATCACACAGACAAACTACAAGCCTTCGAGATGTGGTGCTTCCGTAGAATGTGGCGTATTCCCTGGACAGAGAAGATCTCTAATATGGAAGTCCTAAATCGGATGAATAAGGAATGTGAAGTCAATAACACCATAAAAAAAAGCTTCAATATCTAGGTCATATACTCAGAGGACCCAAATACGCACTTCTCCAGCTGATAGTTTAGGGAAAGATTGGTGGAAGGAGGAATATTGGAAGACGCCGGAGAGACTATAAGAAGATCTTTTTCCACACAATATTTTATCAAGGCATATTTGGTCCTATCGCCATATTATGGTCCAAATCACCCGCCCTTAACCTATGACCCAATAGTTATAATAGTTATAAATCACCCTGAATAGTTACAAAAATGGGATCAAGTTCGTTTTAAAGGAGATATTAGGGGCTATGAAAAAAATATTTTGAAAGATGATAAATTGGCAAAATTTTGAAAATCGTTCAATATTAAATTTGTAGCTTATTTTTTTTCAATATAATGCCTTTAATTGATTCAAAAATATTCTGCAATTTTCAAGATATTTCTTTTAAATTTTGAATTTTAATAAAAATATTTGTTTACCACTTTCAAATAAAGTAAAGTAAATATTTAGTTTTGTAATTTTAAGAAATAAAAAATTTAATTTATGTTTTTTTTGTTAGGTATCATTTTAAATCCAAACTCATTACGTAAGTCAATTTTTTATCCTTAGTTAGAAGTTAGAGTGTTATTAATTTTTCAATAAAATTGTAATATAGCATATTTCACGAATATACGGTGGTAGCGGATTATCGTTAGAAACTCTATAACCAGTATTCAACTGTACATTTAAGAAGTAGGAAAGTAAATTCCCCTAATATTTTTAAACAAATTTCGTAGGTAACAAATTTTATTTTATAAGTGACTTCTTGTTTGGAAATTAAGAGTCATTATTTTTATTTGTTAGCACGGTTAATTTTGCAACCAAATCTGTTCTTAAAGACTTTATTTATTGTAAATCATAAGAGAGGTAGGTAAGTAATACAAATAAATTTTACTAATTAACTACGTTATTAAGCTTTAATTTGGCTTGTTGATTCATTTTTGTTAGATTTCTAATTAGTAATGTTGGCGGGTACGATAACATAAAGTCTATAAAACACACCGACGGTAAAGGAGAAAGAAACAGTATTGTGCATGCAGGTGGAAAACATGGTTTTGTCGGTGGGGCGGATCTTTTATTTTCGTCAAAATCAAAATCGGCCGATTAACATGACAATATGGATAGAGAGATGTTTGCGAAATGGTTAAATAGAAACTAGTACCATTCGGAAATTTTAAATAAGCCACCAACAAACTCCTGGACGGTACAGAAAATAAAAGAATGGTTAACGAACAAAAATATTTCATTTCCACAATATTGCTTTAAGCCGCCTTATCATTACCAACTTAATCCCAATGAGTATAATTGGGAAATATGCAAAACTTATTATGACAATCACATTGGATCTAATAGTTACAGTGATAAGGCTGTTTTGGAAACCTGGCAACGAGCACTTAAAACTGCCACTTCTGAAATTTGAAAAAAATGTGTCACAAAATTTAAAAATTTAATAGAGGAATGATAGGTTCGTGAAAACCGCATCGAAGCAGTTAATACTGTTATCATTTACAATCCGAAGGCGGATAGCGACGACAGTGATTCCGATTATGATGACTATAAATCTGATGCTTGATAATACCGTAAGTACTACATGATTAAACATATTTATTAAATTTGTGCCGATAATTTATTTTTGTTGCAATTCCTTCTAACATAACTTTTGGCAGAAATAAAAATTTAGTATAAAAACGAAAGGTGTCTATGTAATGTACTATAACATTTTTTCGTATAAATTATCTAACCCCTTTCCATTTTTACCAATTACGACATACGAGTATTACCTGAAGTAAAGCTACGTGTGTATGTTTATCTCTGGAAAATATTTCTTGTAATTTCTCATTTCTCATTACGTATTCAATGCGGAATTCGTGCTAGGCTGCTATAAATTGGAAAAAGCTGTTTTCAATTCGAAGTGACTTGCCCATCCACATATTTTAGTTCAACGTTTTAGCGTCTCATATAAATTTAATGTAATATGTTAAAAGCTTAAATTAGAAGCTGAAAGTTTCGTTTTCGAATTTAAAATACTACTCCTTTCATTCGCTCGAAAAATAAACCAGGCTTTACGTGGGTTCATTGCAGAACAGTGGCAGATCTTTTGTACTTTTACAAATACTTTCACTTTGATCTGTCTTTCCTAGACTCTTGTGCGTGGCGTAAATTACATTACTTTTCTTTTAAAAACCCAATTAACTTACACTACAGTAATTTTATTTGACCTTCGTCTTGCCTAATTTAAGTATTAACATGGTAGGCATGTGTAATCTGTACCTTTAAATGCGCAAATATTTGAACTATTTTAGTCCGACAGACGCCGGGCATATGCTAAGGAAATGGAGGCTAGTTCCCTCCTCTCCCTACAATCCACAATTAGGGCTGATCAGCCCGAGATTGTGCATGTGATATCTAAGGGCACCATGAATTTGTTTGACCTTCTAGACGCCTTCAATCACGCTGCGGCCATATATCATTCGCTTGATATGAGTCGTCTTTTTATGTCGCCTCGACCGGATTTTATCGATCACTATGAAAATTGGCATGTTTATGTATTTTTTTGTGGAGAAGGTTTTTGAGATATCCTCTTTATTGCACCAGGTGGCGTTGCAGTATATCAACTTCTGTACCGTTTAACCAATCACCTTGAAAATTGGCATGTATATGTTCTTTTTCATGGAGAATTTGTTTTCGTTATCCACTTTGTTGCAGCTCATAATCTTTAAAGATAAATATTTCTCTGAAGTGTAGAACCTCAACAAATTTTTTTTGTATTATTGGATTTTTGTTACGGCACTAATATTTTTAGTGACCATTCATTTATTAGTTAATGTAGAGTCAAAGTTTAGAATGGGACCAGTTCCTTTTTAGTAAAATATGGTCGGGTTGCCGATATAGGAATATACATACATACATATTTCCCGTAGGGGAAGGCAGAGACCACTTCCTTCCACTTGCTACGGTTCTTACACACATCTTTTGCTTCCTCTACTTTTATCAGTACTCATACATGCTCGTCGCTTGTCCATTCACACTCGCCTTATAAATTTGTTTCGTCAATCTTCCTTCATCCATCCTTTCTACGTGTCCAAACCATCTAAGCATTCCTTTATCTATCCTTGTAACCACTTCTTCTTTTACACCACAGCGTTTTCTTATCTCACTATTCTTAACTTTATCCAACCGAGTCACTCCGGCTATACTTTTTAGACTACTCATCTCCGCAGCATTAATCCTATTTTCATGCTTCTTCTGCCAAACCCAACATTCACTACCATACATAAGTGTAGGAACCAACACACCTCTTTGCACCGCCAGACGTGCCTTTTTTGACACTTTCTGGCTATTCATAAAGCTATGCAGTGCCCCATTTATTTGTTTTCCTGCCAACACCCTTCGCTCAATGTCAGTATGACTTTCCATCTCTAGTAAATTTTGAACCCAAGTACACAAATTCATTAACTTGTTCCACTCTTTCTCCCTCAATCGAAACTCCACAGTTTGTCATGCTTTCTTCTCTTTCAAAAACCATTACTTTCGTAAATTGTAAATGTTGCGCAAATACATAATTTTTTAATATTTTAATTGTTTCCAGATAAAGAAAGAATACCGAGCAAGCCAAAATAAGTTCTGTACCGACTAAATTCAGGGTGTTTTAGAAGATTCAAGATGTTTTTTAATATTCCCGCGCTGAATCACTTTAGTCATAATTTATTAATGAGATTGAATCGGATCGTTGTAGTGCTTGTTTCTGTAGTTACTCATATCCATTACTATGAAACAAAATAGCCAGAAATATTATTTTCTATTTCTGAAGTCTAATATACTTTCACAATAGTCGAAATATTCTCATACATCTTGACAACCACAATTTCATCTCCAAGTAATATATCTGGTGACGCTTTTAGAAACATCATAAATCTTCGTAAGCGTTTACATTTTGGCATCCGTTGTTAACAAATAAAAATAACACACTTAACAAAATAAACACCAGAACTTAAAATCATTTTTAATGTAACGATAGTGTAATACATACTTTTATGTAAACTGTAATACTTAAACGATACCAATAAGATAACATATTCAAAACGTTTATTAAGCAAGAAAATTATAAAAATTAATGTACCTACATAAAAAAGGTGTAATAGATACAGGGTGACCAACCGAAAAGCTCTTACAATTCTGTTACAATAGTCTTTAAATTTTAAAATTCCGCCCATTACTTATTGAGAAATTAGATTTTAAATGTGAAACTTTTGATTGAAAATAATCTACAGTATGACGAAGAGAAACAAGTTCAACACAGTATACAGATGGTGCGAGAGGAAACAGATGTCTGTCAACCTCCGGAAAACTCTAATTATTTCTTTTACAAGAAGAAAAAAGCTAGATAAGCTTCTTCAGCCTGTCCTATAGGGAGAGAGCATTCCATTTGCGGAGGAAGTGAAATACCTGGGTTCTGGTTCTGGATTAAAGACTCACCTGGAAGGCCCACCTGGAAAAAACAATAAACAAAGCCAGGTTTTCTCTCTGGAATCCCAGAAGAGTATGCGGCAAATCTTGGGGAATGAACCCCTCATATTTACTGGATTTATCAAACAATGATAATATCTATGGTCACGTATGGTTCAGTAGTCTGGTGGACCAAAGGGTTACAACAGACAGCTAGATCAAAGCTTGCTCGCCTTCAGCGGCTGGCATGCCTGGCCATATCTGGAACTATGTTCAGCACACCAACGGCAACGATGGAACACCTCCTAAATCTTCCTCAACTAGATATTCTCTTAGAGAGGGAGGCCGGGATGGTCTCCTACAGATTCCTGTCTCTGGAAAGGCAAATTAATGGAGAGCAACTCGGGGACCACTCCGTGATACTGAGTAAAACAAAAAACCTCCAAATTCTCGGGATGGTTCCTGACATGCTAGCCACAAAAATACACGTAGAAAAGTCGTTCGAAGTCCTCTTTCCGAAAAGAGATGAATGGGTGAGGGGAGAAATCCTCTTCTCAGAGACTGAATAAGTAATGTACACAGATTGCTCAAAAAACCCAGAAGGAGTTGGGGCCGGTGTTTTCAGCAGGAAACCAAAGATTGAAATATTTACTAGTCTTGACAGGTATGCTACAATCTTTCAGGCTGATGTCTTCACTATCGAATTGTGTGCAAGAGATCTGATTAAAAGACCTCTAGCAAACATAAACATACTTAAGAATAATATCAGACAAGATAAACAAGATAAATTTTAAACTTGTATCGAATTACTGGAGTACCTTGGTGCAAACAACAGAGTTATCCTGCTGTGGGTTCATGGTACCAGGGGGTGGAGGAAAACGAAAAAGCCGACACCCTTGCAAAATAGTGGGCCGGATCTGCGTTCACTAGACCAGAACCGGTCTTTGGAGTCACTACAAGTGTCGCTAAAACAATTATTTCGGACTGGGTGGAAAGGAAAATACTCACGTACTAGTCTGATATACCAGGGTTGACTCACTCGAAGGCGTTCTTACCTAAACCCTCGAGAAACACAAAATGCTGAACATATACTTTGTTCATGCCCCTGCCTGGGAAGAATAAGGTTTAACATATTTGGTTATACTAACCTAGAACCTACAGATTTCAAGAAAATCTCATCCCATACAACCATAACCTTCACGAGAAGAGCTGGATTGTGCGGTAAACTGTAACCTCTAGGGGTGAGCCACAATAGACCTACTAAAGGTCGCAGTGGAGGGGCGACCTACACCCCACTCACATGATACGTTACCAAACCTAACACTTACAAGTTAAAACTTTACAAAACGAGGCAAGTCTTGCTCGAAAGCTGACTTTTTAAGTAATAATATTACATACAAGCGACATTTAATTAGCCAGTGTTCTCTTAGGCAACAAGTCCTAGAACCTTATTGTCAGACCTTGTATTGTGATTAAAATATCATAATTAATATTTACAATGAAGTAACACTGAATGTAAACTCAACTACCTAACAGATCAGTTAGTTACCGGTCGGTCTGTAGACATGATCTATAAATAATGTATACAACTGAGTAAAATAGTCTTTACATACTTATCTACTGGTTGAAAATAATAATACCAACTTATATGATATTATCAAACCATAACAAGTACTAGAAACCTACACATAAAGAGTTAACAGTTTTAAATAAATATAATACCCATTTATGTTTATGCTCATACTTTCCAAATCTTCGATTATTAGATTTAAAAAATATTATCGCTTGCCTCTTGAATAATTTTACTGTAAAGTCATTTCCAGATAATTGCTATTTGCAAAAGTGGTGGAAGAGATGTCACTAATACTCGTATAAATCAACATCGATTTATTATTAAGATTAATGATGCCTAAGAAATACAAATACGCCATGTTACTAAAATGCAAGTTTCTTTAAATCGGGGGTGCACAAACTTGAACTGCTGGCGATCTACCTCAATATTTTTAGACTACGATCGATCGACTCAGAGAGGCCGCAAGTATGTGTGATGCAGGATTGTCGTCTAGGTAGGGTGCATAGTGCATAGTTTTTTGGGTGTTACAAAACAAAAGAGTTCTAGTATTACCTAAACTTTAAAGAGTGATTTTGGATGTTGAAGCGTGGCACTGCATGTCCTCAGCATACTTTTCATAAGATGGTACGTAAACCGAGTGCTAATCGCAAGCATGATGACGAATGTTAGTAAATCGATAGCGATATTTTGACTTAATATTTGAATATTTCATTTGCGTTGTATGGGAGGTACTACTCGTATTATCACTTCAAACACAAAAGTTTTTTACTAAAACCACCCCTGGTATGTATAAAACGACTACTGAAAATTTCATCCCAATCGGTCCAGCTATACTTCTTAGACTACTCATCTCCGCAGCATTAATCTTATTTTCATGCTTCTTCTGCAAAACCCAACATTCACCACCATAAATAAGTATATGGACCAGCAATTTTCCATGCACAGCCAGTCGTGCCTATTTTGACACATTCTTGCTGCTCATAAAGTTATGCAGAGCCTCATTTATTTGTTTCCCTGCCAACACCTTTGCTTATTGTCACAGTCATACTTTCTGTCTCTCGTAAACTTTGAACTCAAGTTCAAGTCATTCTTTCTTTTTTTTTTAAACCATTACTTTCGTCTTGTTTACATTTACTTTTATCCCTTTGAGTTTTAGGGCATTAAGCATAATATTATTATTATCATATTTTATCGACTTGCTACTCGACTAGCCGCTGACTACCTTTTACTTTAGTGTTTACATTGGTAAGTTCATTTTAATGTGGTGGGAAAGAGTACAAGTGGCAGTTAAAATGGCATTTACCGTCATTATTTAAGGACCCTGTATATTTTCAAATGTAATCAACTGTATTTTATAATAATGATTATTTTTTATAAGTGAACAAAGTTTACCAAGTCCGAAATTATTTTACTCTATTTACAGGGTGATTTAAAACGCGAATCTGTAGTATTCTTACTGAACTTAAATAAACACGCTATACTTTTTATGCTCTGTGGAGCCTCTTAATAAACACTTCATTTCTATTAACAATTCTATATATCTAACTTTGACGGTTTCTTAGTTATTTCCCTTTTATAAACAAATTCCAGTTTTTTATTTGATTTTCGAGCTTACCAAGACAATAAATGCACAACATAATTGACTTGGAAAACTTCGTTTTTTAAGAAATCTGTATCATAAAATACAGAAAATCGATTACATTTGAAAAGATATGACTATTTTAATTTTAAAAAGAAAATAATTTTTTAAAATCGGTATAATTTAAGCAAACATATCACAGGAGACTCGTAAAAATTAAGAAGTGACACTGAAAAAATCTAACGCAAACCAATACATACAAAGATTTACAACGGATGTGAAAGAGACATTGATCCCACATAGTTTGGATTCAAGATTCGGCACACGTGAAGCACTCTTCAGCTTAACAGTATTATTTCAAAAATGCAGAGACCAGCAAAGTGAAGTTTTCCTGTGCTTCATATATTATCTGAAGGCGTTTGACTGTGTCAAACTTACAGAGCTAATAAAGCTGCTCTCAGACAAAATGATAGATCAGAACGACTTAAGTATCATTAAGAACATCTACATAAATCAAACAGCATCGGTGAAAGTGGGTAATGAAACTACACAAAACTTCCAAGTACAGAAAGATGTAAGACATGGTTGTGTTTTATCCCCTCTTCTATTCAATCTTTACTCGGAATCAATCTTTGAAAGTGCCTTGAGAGATACAGAGGATGGGATAAAAATTAATGGGGAGGTTGTTAATAACCTTCGCTATGCCGATGATAGCTGGCCGATAGCCAGCAAGCGCTTCAACGCCTTATCGACAGGAGAACGATTTGGTTTAAAAATCAACGCAAACAAAACGAAGGTAATGGTGGTTATCAGAACACCAAATGTACATTTAAGTTTAAAAGTGAACGGTAACAATATCTACCATGTCTCCAAGTTCAGATATCTCGGAAGCTCTGCTAAGCAACGTTACGGTACCGTTTACTCAGTGATACAAGAGAATCCTTAAAAATCCGTGAACAGATCATATAACCAACGCGGAGGTATTAAATCGAATGGAAAGAGAAAGAGAACTGCTACAAATAGTGAAACGAAGAAAAGCAGCCTACCTGGGTCATACATACATACATACATAAAGTCACGCCTTTTTCCCATAGGGGTAGGCAGAAACCACTTCCTTCCACTTCCGCTACGGTTCGTACACACATCTTTTGCTTCCTCTACTTTCATCAGTGCTCTCATACATGCTGTTCGGTTGTTGGTACTCTTGACCTGGCCTTTCTTCAAAACAATGTTGATCTGATCGAGATATGTTCTCCGAGGTCGACCTCTACCGATTTGCCCATTCACACTCGCCTTATAAATTTGTTTCGTCAATCTTCCTTCATCCATCCTTTCTACGTGTCCAAACCATCTAAGCATTCCTTTATCTATCCTTGTAACCACTTCTTCTTTTACACCACAGCGTTTTATTATCTCACTATTCTTAACTTTATCCAACCGAGTCACTCCGGCTATACTTGTCAGACTACTCATCCCCGCAGCATTAATCCTATTTTCATGCTTCTTCTGCCAAACCCAACATTTACTACCATACATAAGTGTAGGAACCAACACACCTCTATGCACCGCCAGACGTGCCTTTTTTGACACTTTCTGGCTATTCATAAAGCTATACAGTGCCCCATTCATTTGTTTTCCTGCCAACACCCTTCGCTCAATGTCACTGTCATACTTTCCATTTCTAGTAAATTTTAAACCCAAGTACACAAATTCATTAACTTGTTCCACTCTTTCTCCCTCAATCGAAACCCCACAGTTTGTTATGCTTTCTTCTCTTTCAAAAACCATTACTTTCGTTTTGCTCACATTTATTTTCATCCCTTTGATTTTCAGGGAATCATGCATAACATTAACCATCGCCTGCAACTCCTCTTCAGATAACGCTAATATGACTTGATCATCGGCGTAAAGGAGGCATTTGACGATCAAATCATTCATTTTTAATCCATAAGCACTCTCTTTCAGATCTTTTAAACAATTGTCTATGTATAAGTTAAACAGCCATGGCGAAGCCACACATCCCTGTCTCACACCTTTTTCGATGTTAAACCAGTCCGTGCAAGCTCCGTTTATCCTGACACAAGCAGTGGAATCCTCGTAAAGTGATTTCAGTGCTCGTATTAAACTACCACTCACCCCATACATAGACAATGTAGACCACAATTCACTCCTCACAACTCTTTCATAGGCCTTTTCCAAGTCTATAAAAGCGCAATAGACCTGGTTCATATATTCAGGAATTCCAAGTACCAATTTCTGAAACTAATCATGGAGGGAAAGATCGAGGGAAAAAAAAGAATCTGGAGAAAGAACATAAGAGACTGGACAAACCTCGATGCCCATGCACTTTTCAGAGCCGCACAAGATCGAAGCGAGTATGCCAGAATAGTCGCCAACATTTAGTAAATGAATAAGCCACCTTAAGAAGAAGAAGCAGTAACCCTATATATATTTATAAATAATTTTGAATTATAAATTTTAAAATGCTTAACAATTTTGCTTTTATAATTTTTTCTTATCTATTATAATAACGTAATACAAGAACTTTACCGCACTATAGGGATACCCTGTATAATCATGTAGTTTAAATAAAAAAATGTGCATTAAAAGTAATCAACAAAAAATAAGTTATCAAATTTCTACCTTTTTAATTATCATCGGCACAGTTCTATTTCAATTACAGGATTCATTCGCAAACAATAATTTTCATTTCTTTTTTAATTAAATAATTATAATTAAAAGATTTTATTTATTCAACGAATTATTAAAATGTCCATTTGCTTTTATTTTAAAAATAGGTATTTTTTTTTATAAGAAATTATAACAATTTTCGGTAATTTTATAGTAATTTTTTATCAACTACTGAAAAAATGTAAAAAACACATTTTTTTTTTTAATATTTGAGTTTTGTAGTCAAAACAAAAGAGCAAATAATGTGTTCGTAATGTTTTGCATTATAATATGACTCGTGCAAACTAAACACATTGTACAATATATTAAATTAAAATTTGTTTAGATCTTTTTTCGATTATCGACAATTAAAAAATATAAAATGTATACTAGCAGTTGAGATCCCATATAATATGTAAATTGTATGCTGTTTAATTTTATAATGTTTTTATTATAGCAATTACTTACCATTGTCAATTTGTTTATTATTTTGGTTGAAATTCATTTTCGGACTATCTAGTAGACGTTGTCTCTCACGCGAGTATTTTCTAGAGAAACGTACCATTTTTTATATCTTAACAATTTTAAAACTCTTTGACGTCTCATCGCGAGCTCGATAAAAAATATTGTTGAAATTCGATTTTCCGGGATAACCACATGACCGGGAATCGGAGTCAACTGATCGCGAATAGGTCTGTGGCAAATTTTCTAATCTAGCCGGCCTTGCGGCATGCCCGATCCGACTACGGGAACTCCCGTTGCTATAGTTACTTGTAGGTTCGGGTTCGGAAAATTCAAGACTAGTGGATATCTTTTGATTTTCGAGGGGCATTCGCTGGCGTCTCTTCAATCATATAATGTGACATCAAGAACAATTTCGACCTCCTTTTTGATGGCGATTTTGTATACATTTCGTCCTCTTAACTGAAATTGACCAAAATATTAATTTAAAGAATGCCATTAATGAAACGCTAGCCCTAACAACAATATGTTCGAAATGTTAAAAATATATATTTATTTTAACTGTTTCTTTTTCTTATCGATTGAAAAATCGACTTACTTGTGGAAGAAAAAATGAATAATCAACTTGCCTTGATTGCTAGCACTAAACATTGACAAAACGTTTGGAAATCATTGTGATAGTGTGCCACAAAATTTTATAGTTAAAATTAATGGTATGAATATCAACAGAGTTGAATTTTGTAAATACCTTGGCATATACTTTGATTATAGAATGAGATGGGAAAATCATATCCAGGATATTATAAATAAAACAAAATACCTAGTTTTTCTCTTTTATAAGTTCTTAAAATTTATGTCAACTGAAACCCTATTACTGATTTACTACGCATTTTTTCACAGTATTATCAACTACGGAATAGTTGCGTGGGGTGGTTGTTACCCAACTAACTTAAATATGCTACAAAGACTTCAGAATTGTTTTTAGTAACTATACAATAATAATTGATAAAATGCCTCTTAATATGAATCAACTTTTTGCATTTGATTCTCTAACTTATCGTTATAGTAAACTGAAAGACTTATTTTCTAGCTCCACAAGTATAACTAGGAATAAAAATTTACCATTACCAAAGATAAGTAAACCTGTGGCACCAAAAGTAGTATTTTTAAAGCTACAAACATTTTCGATTGTCATACAAATGAATTAAAAACAGTAAATAATGTTAAATCAAAGAGTTCAAAATTTAAATTGAAAAAATGGATAAAAGAAAATTTATAATTTATATTTAAGAATCTATATAATTATTACTTAACTTAAGGTATTTCACATCTGGTTTGGGTAACACTTTAGAAAAAGTCACGCGCCGCCACTGTGCTTCAATCAATTCATTCTTGTTTAATTCTTTGAAATAGTACTACCATTTACAAATCTTAAACATTTGTGAACATTCTGTAAAACTTTTAGGTACCATAGACTTGGATATGTTATAAGCATTCGTGCGTTTTTCATGAGTTTATTTTATGCATATTTCATACATTTATATTTTGCTGCCTTGATTTTTCTATATGTGATAGTTTAGCGCTTATAGATAACAAAGGTCTTTTAGGTTCTTTTGTTAGGCAGCTGGAGGTCATTTCAGAAGTAATTTGCTGTGTAGAACGAGATTCCGAGGACAGAATTTGACCATCACGTCATGATTTTAAGATATTTAAAGTTATGTAGGGGGAGTCCGGGAGAATATACCCGCCTTTCGCTAAAATGCTTATAAATCTTTCTATACTCACAAATCGCTATTAACTATAAATCGTATTTTAAGCTGCATTATTTAACTATATTTTTTATAAATAAAGGTTGATACATCATTAATAGTTTATGAGTAATTAACGATTTCTACCAAAGTGATATTCGGCTAATATCTCCTTCCAGGATGGGAGACTTAACCCCCCAAGTAGGGAGCCTTTGCTCGAGTTTAAAAATAGGCAAAATAATCATTACAAATTATAATTCCATAAAGAAATTTAATTATAAAAATATGGCACATAGTATTACGTAGTAAATGAGAACACGAGGAAGGTACTTTGAGTATCTTTGAGATAGTTATATGTTATATCTATCCTTGAAAGATAAATAAATGGCAACATCTAATTTCTTTAACTTATTGCTGCAGTGGGGTGGTAAAGTTAGCAAAGTTACTCCATTTAATTTTGCGTATTTGACGACTTCAATATTGACATGACTTTCGTGGTTGTCGAGGATAAGCAGAACTCGGTTTCGAAAAGAAATGCTCCATGAATTTCACAAAACTCTTGGTTGTCATCCATCCACTCGGATAGGAATCACCTTATGATCCTGATGGTCCACCAGCTACAAATGATTCGTTGTATTTAACCCTGGGGAAAATGAAAAATGGGGGAATAACATTTCCCGTTCACGGCGAAGCAAACGGTCACAAGACTGCCACGTTCAGGTGATCTGGATAAACTGGTTGCCTCTAGAGTTCTCAAACTTAGTTCAGGGTTTCTTGTCATAAATCCTCTGAACCAATTTTTCTATGCGCTGTTGTTGGAAGTCCAAGAATCTGAAACTGTTTTGGAATTAATTGTTGCATATTCATATGCCAGCTTCATAGCTGCCTGTCTGGCTAAGCCATAATTCATTTCTAGTTCCTAGTTTTTTCTTTTTTTTTTTATATTTGAAGGGCATTTTGGATAATTATCTAAAATAAAATAAAAAATATTAGTGCGGGAGAAACGACGGGAGAGATTACTATGGGTAAAGTCTCCTCCCGACGCCAGGGTAATGTCTTCCCCCACGCCACCCCACGCCGAGCTGTCCGTTATTACATTTTTATAAAAAACTAAGTCACTTAAGAAAAATCTGTCTGCCGTTAATGTTACTAGCATGATTACACTTACGATGTATATAAGTGACATGCTGTAATTTACTCACAGTAAGCAACAGAAACCAAATACCAAAAATTAAAAAAATTACTTACCAGGCATGGTATGCTACGCAGATGATGCCGCTATTTTCGCGGAAACGGAAGACGATCTACAAAGACAACTACATAAATTCTACCAGGTCAGCCAAGCGATGAACATGACCATATCTATAGAAAAAACGAAAAGCATAACTTTTGCTAAAGATCCCGTAAGATGTAAGCTGGTAATTCAGGACAAAATCATCGAGCAAGTCTCACAATTCAAATATCTGGGTATGGATCTGTCGAGCTATCACGACCCAGTGAAGGACCTAAGAAGCCAGATCAACAAAGCGACCGCCATATCAGGCTGCTTCAGACAGATAATATGGGCGAACGAATACATGCGAAAAGATAGCAAGGTCAGGATCTATAAGACTTGTATCAGGCCAATCATGACATACGGAATAGAAACCAGAGAAGAAACCAACAAAACGAAAAGCATGCTTCAAGTAGCCGAAATGAAAACGCTTAGGACTATAATGGGAAAAACAAGGGGAGACCGAATTAGGAACACTGACATCAGGGAACAGTGCGGAGTGCAAGACATCGTAAGATGGGGAAGACAAAGAAAAATATGCTGGTACGCTCACGTGAGAAGGATGGAACAGAGCAGACGCATCGCACTTAAAGGGAAACCAATAGGGAAAAGAGCATCCGGAAGACCACCTATGAGATGAAAGGACAGCTGGCAGTCCACCTCCCAGGAACTGATACAGAGGAACCTGCAAAACTAACAGATCGAAAGATCTTAAATATGGATAAGAAGAAGAAGACTTACCAGGCACGAAAATGTGTTGTCACTTCTCACCCCTAAACCAAACTGAAGTGCGGCAACGTCGCAATATCTAGTTCCACAAGGATTCTATGATCAGTGGCTATTGTCTCCCACCTGCTAAATTCTCCCGGTCTCTCCCCACTCAAAAAAATGGGAATTTTGGCTACCTTTTAAGATTATGTACAGGATGCACAAAATTTTTTTTAGTTGCATCATTTAATACTACTCTTACCCTTCAAAATAATCTTTTAAGTGGTCACCTACGTTATCAAACCTTAACAAAATGTAAAGGACCCAATGATTTATATTATCCTACACACTATTTATATAGAAGTTATTTTATTTATATAAATTTACAATATTTCAATTAAATCCGTTCAATTAAATACCCCGATGACGCTGCGTCTCGACGCATTGATTATACAAGGCGTCGGATTGCCTAATTGATCAAATAGCAAGGTTTTTTTTCTTTTTACATAATTTTGTTTCAGAAATTTAGATGAAAATTATTTTTTAAATACATAGAGTCTATGTATATAGTCTATGTCATAGACTGTATATAGGGTGGCCAATCAAAAACAAAACACATCCATTAGCGGGAACATTTTAGAAAAACGCTCAGGCCCTGATTATAGGGAGACATTTCCGGTATTTTTGAGAAGAATTACCCCAAAATTTTTAAATGGCATTGGGTGTCGAATAAGATGTTTTTAAAATCTTTGACAATTCTCTTTACAATAGTCTATAAATTTTATATTTCCTCCTACTACTTTAAAAAAATTTACATGTTAAAATTTTAATTATTTTAGTTGCTTACTTACCACTTAATTGATTAAATGTTTAAACTGATGACCGCCCGCTTTCTTACAATAATAAAGATTTTGTTCAAAACGTTTACGCACATTCCAAAGAATCTCCGGAGTAATTCGACGGCACTCGTCAACGATTGACGCAAATTTTTCAACGATGCTGGTTGTGTTTTATAAATTTTACTTTTCAGATGTCTTTACAGAAATAAATCAAGGGGCAATAAATCTGGCGATCGTGAAGGCCATTTGCTTTTTAGTTCCTTTCTACGTGACCAAACCATCTAAACATTCCTTTATCTCTCTTTGAAAGCACATCTTCTTTGACACCACAGCGTTCTCTTATCTCACTATTTTTTACTCTATCCAACCGAGTCACTCCGGCTATACTTCTCAGACTACTCATCTCCGCAGCATAAATCCTATTTTCATGCTTCTTTTGCCAAAACCAACATTTACTACCATACATAAGTGTAGGTTAGGTTAGGTCCAAATGTTATGTGTGACCTGTTCTTCTATATGGCATGAAAGCCTGAACTCTTAACGTCGTCAATTAACAAGCTCGAAGCATTTGAAATGTGGACCCTCCGGCGAATGCTTAAAATATCATGGGATGACAGAGTCAGAAACGAAAACAACCATATTGATTGTTTGATAAGAAGTATTTTTTAAAATAAGTAAGCAGTCTTTGTTTCAATATAACTTCAATAATTTTAGAGAAAATCGATATAATCGATATAGACCGGTAGTTACATAGAACTGAGGGACCTCCTTTTTTAAAAAGAGGAATCACTTAATTTAAAACAGTCGGGAAAGATCCCACAAGTAAAGATAACATTTATCAATGATGTTAAGGATTTAAAATAATTTCGAGAACCACTTTGAGTAGTTTACTGGTGAGCCCATTTGTATCTTGGCACTTTGATTTTTTCAAAGATCACCGTGTTTTCAAAAAATATATTTATCTTGCCATTTTCGTATGATGGATTTGAAATGGTGACTTTTTAAATTATACTATTTTAGACGAGACTGGTACAGCGTGATATGTTCTATATGGGTCGTCTAACATAATATCTGTCTCAGAATAATAACTTATAATCATTTATCCATAACATATGTCACGAGATTTGGTCATTAAACAAAAAAATGTTTAAAAACATCTATATTTACAATATACTTATATCCTAATACAATATCGTCTCAAATAAAAAATTAAAAATATCAGTGGTCTTAATGTGACCCGAGAGGGGAGAGTGGAAAAAATGAAAAAATACCATATGTTTTATAGTTATAATAATAATATATATTAATATTATTATAAAAACCGAATTCAAATTGTTTATAAAAATTATAATTGTCATTAACAATATTCTGTTTATGTCAACCGTATTCTTTCAAACTTGTTCTTATCATTTCATAAGCGGGAGTTATTTTTAATTGTTTATAAAAATTTATAAATTGCAAAATTCAGGTAGTTTATCAATTTTTTCATTTTTGATTCTCTATAAAAAAACAGTTTGAACGATTTTGCTGAAAATCTAATCAGCTCTAAGTTGCGTAATTATGCTTCAAATGTAATTGGTCCCACCCAAGTCAATATCATATTTTGTTCTCGAAATAATCAAGACGAAAAATAATTCCGAACACACACACACACGCGGACAACGTCGCAAGACGTTTTAGAACCGGTTTATATATATGGGAAAAAATGTATAACTCTGCTGTATGTCACCTATATTATAGGTTCATGTGGGTCGATTATGTATCAAAAAACAAGTACTCCTCTGGCTATATGCCGCGACAGGCATTGAATTACATCTGATACATAATCGTGTGTAATACCCCATTTCGGGTAACAATATGCAGATGCTTGTTAAGTAAGAGAAGAAACTATTAGATTTATCCATCCGAAGTAACCACCTATGGACCGGTTTCGGGGTGCGTTGCCCCTCATCAGCATAGGGTAGGTCTACTTCGACTGAATACATCAACCATAAGTCTAATAGTTTCTTCTCTTACTTAACAAGCATCTGCATATTGTTACCCGAAATGGGGTATTATACACCATTATGTATCAGATGTAATTCAATACCTGTCACGGCATATAGCCAGAGGAGTAGTTGTTTTTTGATACATAATCGACCCACATGAACCTATAATATAGGTGACATACAGCAGAATTAGCTAATTTTAAAAATCAGTTATACATTTTTTCCATCTATTGACGCTGTCGAAAAATGTTAGTTAGTTAGTTAGTTAGTCTACTATAATAATATTATAGTTTTCTATAAATTTTGCATATATATACATATATATATATATATATATATATATATATATATATATATATATATATATATATATATATTGAAATAGTTCAATTACAATGTGTAAATTGTCCTGCAAAAAAGTACGAGAAATTTTAAGTGTTTGATCAAGGTAACAACTTGTTATTCAAAATACTCTTGAAGTGGCCACCATATTAAATACTTACCAAATACTTTAGTTTTATCACACATTTTTTTTTAAAATAGTATTTTCTAAACGTTTCCGCGCTAAAATTCAGTAAAGTAATTTTATCGTGTTTTTTAATGACCATTCCTTTGACTACTACATTTCCGAATTTTACCCTACAAAATATGGCATTTTATTATTAGCTACTTTATTTTAAAAATGTTTGTGTTTAATTATGTTCAAGGAATAAACACCAAATCAAAATTCTAATATGTTATTATGTTCACTCTTTGTTATGTTCTAATATGAATCAACAATCAACTGATATGAACATGAATAGTTAGGTAAGGAATAAAAACTTTTACTTACAATCACATTCATTTAGAATCAGCATCGCAGAAATTTTTATCAAAAAATGATTTGACATTTTGCTCTTACAGCGGCTGTTCCCTCCTCCAAAATCATTGAAATTACGTACAAAAATATCGATCTGTAGCAGAAAGTTATATTGAGGATTGCATTTTTAATAAGCTTGATATAGCAAGAAAAATTCAAGGTTCTCCTGGTACTTATAGTTCCTTACAAGAGGAGACATCCATTGATTCTAGAGATTTATCAAAAACTTGGACAGGCACTATGCGTTTTGATACCGATGTCAACTACAAGCTTGTTATTATATTTATGTTATATAATAATATAAAACTTTAATTATAAGGCGATTGTAAATAAATAATGTTTTAGCGAAATATGCAGAGCTTTCGATTTTTAGAGGAATCGATTCAAGATCGAAAATTAGGATGAAAATACAAAATCGCTCAACTCAGTCATTTAACTCTTCTATGATTCAGTCACTGTCACTGTCGCTGTCAGTAGTCAGCTGGTAAAAAAAAGGTTAACGGGATAAAAATAATATTGATTTTTGTTTTAGAACAGACTAATCGTCGTAAGTAATATAAATTAAAATTAACGTACCTCCATTAGATTTTTTCCAAATAAAAGAAGAAATGTTTGTTAAATACTGATATTTGTAAATGACAAGTAGTGTAATTAATCATTCAGCACATCAAAAATTATAAACATTTTATGTTAATATTTGGTTACAAAAACTTTGACAATGGGTAAGTAATTATATTTATAAGGTGTATTTATTATATACACAATTATTGTAGCTTTTAAAATGAACTACAGTTTTGAAGGCAACTCTAAAACACGACCTGAACAAAATTTATCTGGAGCAAGTAAAAAAATTACAAAAGATGTTTTATTACAGAAAACTCACGAAGAAAGACGTAAAAGACAGGTCTGTAATTATAAGTTAAGAAAATTAAATTATGATTTATATATATATATATATATATATATATATATATATATATATATATATATATATATTTAAAGTATTTTCAAATTGACAATTCATTATTACTTGTAGGAACAAAGACTAAAACTACAAAGTGCTGAATTACTGCAATCATATATTCGTAGTTATATTGTGAGAAAACATAAAAAAGATGAAGAAAGGGTACTATTTGACGAAATAGAAAACACTGCTGGAATTCAAATTCTTATGGCTAAATTATTATTTTTCTATGATTCCAAACTAGACAGAACTAGATTGGTAAAGCTAAAGTTAAAGTTGACTATAATCTATAACATTGACATATATTAACAAATTACAGGATTTTTTTTAATGACAATTTAAGCAGATTAATTGTTTTTGTAAGGAGTAATTTTCCTTGGCATATTTAATTTTGCATCATCCACAACTTAAATAATTTATTAAGTACTTAACTATAGACAAGTCTTTTATCTTATTCAAATTGATTTATTTTAAAACAGTAATATATTAAAAAAAACTTGTTTTATGTCTTGTGAAAAATAGGGGTAGTACAATAAGATGTATATTTTAGTTAAAGATTGCAAATTGTTTGTTAAATTGCCAGGATGATGTTCTTCAACAAATTAATTCTGATGTGTCATTTTCTTGGTTGATAAAACGTTTTTTACTTTTGTGTTTAAAAAATGTAGAAGACAACACTGAAAGTATGGTTTTAATGAAATCATTGTACATATTTTCTACTAGTTCTCATACTTTTGGATTTCTCATATCAAAAGGTAAATAGAAGGTAAATCCTGTAATTTTTATGCTTTTAACATAAAATAATTTTAGATTATTATGGATATTTGAAATTTCAATTAGAAAATGGCAGTCACCACTTACAAGAAACTATTGTACTAATTCAAAAACCTTTTAAATTTATCAATGATGATGAATACTTAAGTAATCTTATCCTCTCAGAATTTTGTTTACACTTTTTGAAGCCATCTTTAACTTATAATATAAAGAATATACTAATTCCATTTATGAAAAGTCAACCTAAGGATTTACCATTTGAAAAACTGATTAAATATTTAAATAATGGATTTCATATTCAAGGAAGTCCTAGTTTATTTTATTGTGTATTGCATTTAGAGCCTGATAATTATGGTAAGTGAATTTATATATTATTTTTTCCACATAAATAAATACCTTTGAGTTTATTTTTATGTCTATACTTTTTTAACATAGCTACTCATTAGTTTAAAATTTGATTTTTGCATATACATATTTTAATAGTAAATACTTTAATAACATTCATTTTAAAAAGTGTTAGGATTTAATGCAATTGTAAGTGTTTGGTAAAATGTGTTACAAAAGTGTTTAATAACATTTTACCATTTACCATATTACCAACATTAATATTTGTTTGTTAAATATGGTTTTTTTATAATATTTTCATTATTATAGAACCAAATTGCGATAGCATACAAGTTCTTTCAAAACTAAGTGCAGATATACATGAATTAAAACCATCTGATTTTGCAAGTGAAGATAGTGATGATGAAGAAGAGGAAGACCCAGTGACAACTGAAAAGAGATTACTACTTTCAGACTATTTAAAAATTCTTAATAGATATGAAAAAGTTAAAAAGTTGATTAATTTCTTTGCAAAAAATAGCAACAATGAACAAGTATTAATGTCTTTTGCAAGTTTATGCCACAATTTACTGTTGATATATAGAGACTCCATGAGAAAGTATCTGTAAGTTTGTCCTTTCATTTTTATTTACGGGGTGGCCAACTGAAAACAAAACAGAGCCATTTGCAGGAACCTCGTCAACATTTTAGAAAAACCCTCAGACCCCTCGACTTTTAATTAATGGGGGACACTCTTCCGGTATTTTTGACTCCATTATTTTTAACCCCAAGCGAAGGTAAGAATTACCCCAAACATTTTAAATGGCATTGGGGGTCAAATAAGATGTCTTTCAAAAGCTCTTACAATTCTCTCTACAATAGTCTTTAAATTTTAAAATTCCGCCCATTACTTATTGAGAAATTAGATTTTCAATGTGAAACTCTGTCTACCCCTACGAGAAAAAGGCGTGATATGTATGTATGTAACTTATCTGCCAACAATCACGAATGGTAAAAATGTCAATAATTTAAGTTAAGTACGCCAATGGTATAAATTTAGTACCTAGTACCTAGTTTTTTCTTGCACGGGACGGTAAATCGCCACAATTGGTCCGATTCAAACCCAAGAGTTTTTCACGAGGTGCATACACAACAACCAGAGAAATTAAATGTATGGGCTGGCATTTGCGGTAACCCACTGGTGGGTCTTTTTTTCTACCATGCAATTTGACTGCCTTGACTGATATATATTTAAAAATAATCCACAGTATGACGAAGATCATTTTTATTTTCAACAGGACGGTGCTCCTCCGCATTATGCGGCGATTGTTCGTCAGTATTTAAACCAACGTTTTCCACGGCATATTGGAAGAAAAGACAGCATTAAATGGCCTCTACTATCGCCAGATTTATCGCACCTCGATTTCTTTTTGTGGGAACATCTGAAAAGTAAAATCTATAAAACACAACCAGCGTCTTTGGAAGATTTGCATCAAGTGCCGTCGAATTAAACCGGAAATTCTTCGGAATATGCGTGAACGTTTTGAACAAAATCATTATTATTGTATGGAAGCGGGCATTGTCATCAGTTTGAACATTACATCAATTAAGTAGTAAGTAAGCAACTTAAATAATTGGAATTTTAACAATGAATTTTTTTTCAAAGTCTTTGGAGGAAATGAAAACTTTAAAGACTATTGCAAAAAGAAAAGTCAGAGCTTTCAAAAGATATCTTATTCGACCCCCAATGCCATTTAAAAATTTTGGGGTAATTCTTACCCTCGCTGGGTTTTTTTTAAAATGTTGACGAGGTTCCTGCAAATGGATCTGCTTCGTTTTCGGTTGGCCACCCTGTATAATATATTTATTGTTAATTAATTTTATTAATTTTTAGTAGGTATAAATAAAACTTAACTCAAGCTCATTACTAACACTTTTTTTAATTGTGTGTTATAAATTATAACACACAATATAACTTATAATACATTTTACATACTTCCCCTCCAACTTACATTCTAGTTCTTTTTTCTGATTACTTGTTATGTTACTTTTCAGTTTACTTTATAAATTTGGGTTAAACAGCACCTATTTGACTAAACTGTGGGCATATTTGAATAAAAGTAATACTGAGCAATTTCAAGCCAAAATTTCAAGCTTAGTTGCTTGGCGAGACTATCATACAATTTTATCAGTTTTCTGTGATATGTTCACATTTTATACAGAAACTTTAACTGATAGTGGTAAGTAAAACTTTTACTTTCATAACTACTGTAATAAAAATATTACAAATATTCAATTAATAATGTTCCTAACATTAGAACATTCCAAGACACTAGTTTAAAAATTAAAAAATAAATGAAATCTTTAAAAAATCACACATCTTTTGCTTCCTCTACTTTCATCAGTGCTCTCATACATGCTCTTCGGTACTCTTGACCTAGCCTTTCTTCAAAAAAATGTTGATCTGATCGAGATACGTTCTCCGAGGTCGACCACTACCAATTTGTCCATTCACACTCGCCTTATAAATTTGTTTCGTCAATCTTCCTTCATCCATCCTTTCTACGTGTCCAAACCATCTAAGCATTCCTTTATCTATCTTTGTAACCACATCTTCTTTTACACTACAGCGTTCTCTTATCTCACTATTCTTCACTTTATCCAACTGAGTAACTTTGGCTATACTTCTCAGACTACTCATCTCCACAGCAAGAATCCTATTTTCATGCTTCTGCCAAACCCAAAATTTACTACCATACATAAGTGTAGGAAACAACACACCTCTTACACAGTTGGACGTGCCTTTTTTGACACATTCTGGTTGCTCACAAAGCTATGCAGTGCCCCATTTATTTGTTTGTTTATTAAATTTATTTTTCCGAAACTCGATAGTAATAAAAATCAGATATTTCATCCAACTCCATTAAAAAAACTCATGACAATAATAGGATAAATTTATTGATACTAAGACTATGTTTATTTTTAGAAAATTCTGATACGAGCCTCACATTTTCTCAAAATGATCTGTTCTCAATGTCAAAACTTTTTAAGAATGTTGCTAGAGGGCTAATTGAAGTAGCATTTCCAATGTGTCGAGCAAGTTCTATACCATCGACACCAGAAGTTCTTCATTTATACAGATCATGTTTGCATTGCGTTCGTATGTTATACACTTTAGATTTAAGAAAGAAATTCTGTCCTTTAGGATTTTGGACTTCTGACAAAATACATATACCTCCGGATTTAGCTCGAAAAGATTATTTATCCAAAAAAATATCTACATTTTATGGAGCACATGAAGAAGGTAAAACTATGTTACTAATAAAAATAATCAGATAGCTGCTAAATGTTTACAGTGTACTAAGCAAATTGCAAAATTAAAAAAAAAATTGTAAAATAAAAATGTATGGGTACTTTTTCCAGATTCGTCATAGTTTTAGTCAAATCATCGAGTATTATAAATTCTATATACTTAAAATTTATTTGATTGAAGAAACGATAACAAACAGTAATCATATGACTTTTATATATATTTTATAAAATTTAAATCTTTTAACACTTTTTTATAATTACCTGATATGAAATCTTTAATTCCTAAGTTAACTAGTTTTCATTCTACTTAGTCTTATTCTTGCTTTTTTCTAGTTGAGTGTAAGATGATTAATGTTTTTATTCAAAATAGTTACCACTATTAAAATGAAAAAAAAAGGTTTACAGATAATAAACCAACATTTAACATAAACCGACTTGAAAAAACTTTTACCTTTGTAACATTTTCACAAACAACTGTAAAAAAAATGGCCTGTCAACCGACGTCAACTTTGTTTTGTTGTTAATAGCTTCCATGACATCTTACATTTTGGACTAATAAGTTTTCATATTTTAACTTTCAACAAAATGTTTTTCAAAGAAAGAGTTATTTGAACGAAGTTCCTTATCTCATGGTACGGGCTTGGCGGATGAGGGCTAAGCGAAAAAAAGTGTAAGATTTTTTCCGTCACGAAAGATGAAACGGAAGTAGCACAAATAACACGCATGCGCGTTCTGTTTAACAGGAGTGGAGACGCGTCGCATAGAATACTTAGCAACGTGAAGTCTATTTGTGTAGTCCACGTGTTTGTCAAAATAATTGCAAAAATAACGCGCATGCGCGTTCTGTTGAAGAGGAGTGGAGATGCGTAGCATAGAAATACTTAGCAACGTGACATATATTTTTGTAGTCCACGCGTTTGTCAAAATGACAATTGCAAAAATAACGCGCATGCGCGTTCTGTTTAAGAGGAGTGGAGACTCATAGCATAGAATACTTAGCGACGTGACGTCTATTTGTGTAGTCCACGTGTTTTCAAAAATAACGCACATGCGCGTTCTGTTGAAGAGGAGTGTAAATGCGTAGCATAAAAATACTTAGCAACGTGACGTCTATTTGTGTAGTCCACGCGTTTGTCAAAATGACAATTGCAAAAATAACGCGCATGCGCGATCTGTTGTACAATGCCGAAAAATGCAAAAACAAGCGTAGGAAAAAGTATAATACGTTTATCATAATAATATACTATGAAGTAGCTTCGTTCCAATTGGGTGTTCCACGACACTAACGCACTTTTTTTTTATTATAAATTTTTTAAAAATTATCAAGAAGTAGCTGCACAAAATTTGTAAAAAGTACACTATTAGTACATTAGTACACTATTATAATCTTTTTTATTTTAGATGATGAACTCATGCCACCACTGTCTACAATTGAACAGCGTTCTTTGGCTATTCTGGAACAGCTTCCATTTTTGATTAATTTCAATACAAGAGTTTTATTATTAAGAGATTTGTGTAGAAATAGTCTAGAAGAAGATGATTATCAAAGACTTCATCATGAATTGATGCACGATAACGTCGTAGTGATAAGACGGACGCATATTTATGAAGATGCTTTTGATAAAATTTCTCAGAAAAGTGGTAAGTGGTGAACATTACGAGTCCAAACACATCTGTTTGATGTTTAACAACTAAAGGTCTCCGTTTTGCTTAGCGTGTACAGCACGTTACCGAGAAAATTTATTTTTTACAGAATAACTCAATGTAAAATACATTAGTACTCGCATTTTTATAGTTTTATCTTTTAATTTGACTACCTTGTTTTCTCATAAGCCTGTCTCTATTTGGGTACATTAACAATACCTACATACATATAATATAAATGAGGATGAAACTTTTAAATCCATATTCAGAGGGGGAGAATGAAATAATTTAATATTGTAAAGGATGTTTAAAGATTTAATTTTTAATGATACAGTAAAAGTTGTCCAACATCATTAAGTTGTGTTATGGCAGGCCACGTATCCTTTCATTTGTTCCCAAATAAGCTCAATCAAATTTAATTCGCAGTTATATGGTGACAGTCGAAGAACAGTATTTCCTTTTCTTAACCATTAACCGTATTTTTTAAATGCCAATGTGTATTGCCTAGCCAACATATCATTGTTAGTAGTAATTCCCTCATCAATTAAACAGTCTTTTATGCTGTTATTTCCATTTTGCAGTGGGTAATGGTTCTTTCAACCTTGAATGTTAGCTAGCATTATCCAAAACTAACCAAATAAATGGGAATTAGATCCAGCATTTGAGAATCATCAGAATTTATTTTTTTGTGGTAATCTTAGGTAGACTTTGATACAAATTTCCAGCATGTATAAAACCAGGTTTTATCTAAAAAGAAAATTCATCTGTTCTTAATTTTCGTATTTTTCTCAAATACTGTCCTCAATGACCTATATTTTTCTGCAAGTGCTGATCCATGATCCTGCTTCTCCTATGAAAAATGAGTAATTTTTTCTATAATTTTGTTCTTTTATTTATTTATTTGTTTTGGTTGTATCTTCTGGACAAGATCTTTAGACCACTCATATTTTTAATAGATTTAAATTTGTAAACATAACACTATTTCTCGCAAAACTTCAAAAGCCAGAGGTTTGCTTTACTCTTTCTTGCTGCTCTGCTCCTAGAAATTTACAGATCAAGACACCGTTTACTACTAAATTAAATTATTTGTCAAAATAGTAATTTACAAATCTTAGTACAAGTAAATTCAAATATTGTATGAAATAATTTTATTCGTTATTCTTAAAAGGGACAGTTATGAATTTTGAAAATTCTGCTTATGTTTATTGTTATTGTTCAGGTAGCGTGCTATACACACCAAGCAAATACATTATTTTTATTTTGTTTTAAAAGTAATGCCCTGTCGAAAAAAATATCCAAAATATCAAGTTTTTTGTCACAGGTTCAATATTGCTTTAAACCAATAATACAATGACTGACCATTAGAAAATTTATTTTCTGTAGCTGTTGCATTTATTAAAATTTGATTAATTTTTAGAACTGGATCTAAAACATAAAGTTCGAATTCAGTTCATAAATAATGTTGGATTGGAAGAAGCTGGCATTGACGGTGGAGGAATATTTAAAGAATTTTTAAATGAAGTGCTCAAAACGGCTTTCGATCCTAATAGAGGCTTCTTTTTATTAACAGCTGATAATACTTTGTATCCTAATCCAAATGTTCATCTAATAGTCGATAATGTTACGAATCATTATTACTTTATAGGAAGACTGGTTGGAAAAGTAAGTTAAAATTGTGAGAAGTTGTTCAACAAAATTAAAATATTCATAACTTAATATTTTATCGAATCATTTTATATTTAAGAACAAAAACATACCCATATCACGATAATAATAATAATGTTTCTTTATTTCTAAATTAACTTCATATATACATGTATACACAAAATTAAAAGAGAAATGACATCAAAAATTTAGCACATTTTAGTAAACATGGTTCATGTAGTCATCTACATTGTATGGTTTTAGATGTTTAGGTTCCTTTGCTTTCTGCTTTTGCTCTCCCCCATGCAAATCTTTTGCTCTCCCCCATGCAAATCTTTTGCTCTACAGAACTTCGAAACCAGTTTGAAGTTTTTTATTGCTACGTTCTCCATTCAATCTGCTGACTTCCAGTGTTCTCTTACACAGAATTTTACATTCACCATTTTCCACCGTATCGATGGCATTTCCAATTGATTGAACATTTTGAAGAATAATGCTAAACTCATCCTTTTTTATGTAACCATGGTTAGTTCTTTCACACCTTTTTCGTCTCATAAAAAATTTCCTCCTTGATTTTTTAAAAAGACCTTATGTTTATTGAAATCTTCATTCCTACCCCTCTAGGCCAGAATTTTGTTTCATACATTTAATCCTTTTTAACAAAAGGTGCTGTTACAACGAAGGTTTTGAGCCAGTCTTCTGTTGGAATTTCTCTAACCTCAATATACGGGACTGGAAGGAGGTAGCGTGGAGGGATAGGTGGAGACAAGTTGTAGATGCAGCTAAACCCACGAAGGGTTGAGACGACAGAAGAAGACAATAGTTTCCTCCTTCACACTTGTTTTGTTTTTTATATAATTTGCTGTTAATTTTACCCAATAAAAATAAAGCCATAATTAATTACATTTCTTTTTAGGCTATCTTCGAAAATATTTTGGTTGACTTACCATTAGCAGAGTTCTTTTTAGCCAAATTGCTAGTGGATAGAGCACCAGCTCATTATTTAAAATCTTTAGACCCTGTACTGTACAGAAATTTACTTTATCTTAGAGATTACAATGGAGATATTAGTGATTTGGGTTTGGATTTCACTACCGTAAATAACGACTTGGGAGAAACTAGGGTAAGATTTACGCCAATACATTTAAAGTATAAATATGAAGATTTTGTTTTATGGATTGTATAGGAAAAACAATGCAATTTAATTTTAACTATTTTTCTGTTCATCAAACTTAAAAATTACTTTTTATTCCTTTTTTTTATGGAACGAAGAAAATAAATATACTCTTGCGCATCTATTATATTTCCATATTACAGCAAAAAAATAACCACCAAAGTTTTTGCTTGTGGGTCCGCCTCAGTATCTAGTAAATTCGATAACTATTTGAGGCTTGCTTGAATTTAAATTATTTATGATATCCTGATGAATGCCACATCAGGTTTCCTAAATTCGGTAACTAAGGTCAACCGGGTTATTTAGTAGCTGGTTAAATTACCCAGTCGATTGCCAAATTTGTTTTCCTATTGTTATCATTTCTTGGTACAAAAGATTCATTGCAATTGGTCGATTCTTTCTGAGTTTTTGAGTTTTTTTTTAAAATTGGTATACATTAATTTTTTTTCCATTAGATTATGGAACTGAAACCAAACGGAGCTAACATCCCAGTATCTAATGAAAACAGATTAGAATACATTCAAAGGTTGGCAGATCTCAAATTAAACAGCCAATTAAGACGGCAGTGTTCATCATTTAGAGACGGAATTAATAGTGTTGTACCCCTAACGTGGTTAAAAATGTTCAGTCACACAGAGCTTCAAGTTATTATAGGAGGTGATACTCAAGAAATTGATGTCAGTGATTTATGTGCTCACACTGCATACGGAGGTAACCTTATTACTTTACTTAAAATTTTCTGTTTATATTCCAGTTGGTTTTTCATTGTCATCAAACTTGGTAGTGAATTAATGTTATAACCTTCCAATGAAATTATTTTTTTAGGAGACTTTACAGCAGACCACACTACAATTATATTGTTCTGGAAAATCGTACATCGATTTACAGAAATTCAAAAAAAACAGCTGTTAAAATTCGTGACTAGTTGTTCAAGACCACCCTTACTGGGTTTTAAGGTAAGCCGATTTATTAGCATATTTATCCAAGTATATGCATAAGTAAGTAGGTACTCCTCGCTGTTGGAAGTATTTTAAGGTTTTAGAATTTTATTGATTACCTACCTACTTTTAGGTCATTACAAAATGTCCACAATGTTATTAGTGCCAACCCAATGTGTGATTAGCATCTAACATGTAAATTTTACTATGATGTTCCATATTAAAATGAACATTTCTGTTTATTATAAAAGAACAATTTTGTTTTTTTACGACCACATGGAAAAGTAACATATATCGCACTGTACAGTTTCACGGAAAGTAGCATATATCCACGTGCGAAATACTTTCCGCACGCATGCAGATAAGCTGTCAAATACATAATTTCTATTAATATTTACCGCTGTCAAATATATAATTTATATTTAAATTTACCTATGTTATATTTAAATCTAAATCTCTAAAAAGTGTAATTTTTTTATTATTATAATAAAAAAAACTATGCGGTCGAGGATCGAACCTGCGTACTCTTCATCAAAACTCCGACGCCCTATTAACTGATGTAACTGTTAATTTGAAAAAGCAGGCTTTGAACAATTTGTGTGAAACAACAAAAGTTATTTTGATTATATTGTGAATGTTACGTGCATTAATAATTTTGTGGTCAGTTTATATACCTACCCACCAACGTATCCTAGACATGCAAGACAATATCATGGATAATGACAATGATAGTGGTAGCAAGTGTACATCACTAGAAATCATGAAGGCAGCAAAAATATCCTACCAACAAAATCAAGAGCCAGATGTGAACATGCATGTGAAAAATTTCTCAATTGGAGAAAAAAAAATTAAATATTCATTTTTATAAAATGTCCTTCTTGCATAGTAATGCTAAATAAAATGATGGATACAAACCAAAGAAGTCAAACGTTTTAAACACCCACCAAATTAACGAATTCATAATAAGTGCTCCTGACGATCAGTTTCTGTAAACTAAGGTTAATTTGAAATAATTTCTTGCTTGGGTATTTTACTATTTTAGGTTGTTTTAATTTTCGGAATTTCGGGAGCATGTCGCAAACAAGAGTTAGTGCAAATTACTGTGGATGATATAGAAGATCTGGGCTTTTGCTGCTATAATTAAGATTAATAATAAAAAAATAAGAATGACAGAAAATTCAATATTACAGATTTATATTATCAGAAATACAAAGAATATGCAGAATTAAGAGCTGCAACTCAAGAAAATAGATTTTTCTTAACTACAAAAATAAAAAATGCACCAAGTAGTAGGAATAAACAAAATAGGTTCTGTACCTAGCTTAATTGCAAATTTTTTGAAACTTGATTATCTGGAAGTATATACAAGTCATTATTTCCGAAGATCATCAGCTACAATACTGGTAGAATAAGTAGAAGATAATACCAATCTTAAGAGACATAAAGGATGGAAGTCCTTTGCTGTCGCTGAGTAGTATATAAATGACTTAACCACAAACAGGATGAATATTGCATTTAAAATTGTAAAAAATATTCATTCTGCAATATCTCAAATAAATTCACAACCATCAACGTCAAGCACTCTATTACAAGCAATAGACTTTCTCATAGCATCCGACACACACACACACACACACACCACTACAATTAACAAATTGCAGCAATAACAATTTTACTTTTAATTTCTATAATATTGCAACTATTTACTAATTGTAATAATCTAACTATACCTACTTGAATTTTAAGCGTAATATTTAAGTAGAAAAAAGTTATTGTTCCCAATAATAGTTATTTACTTTTTAAAATAAACTATGTTGTCTTTAATTGTAGATAATATTTTGTGAACTAATATCTCAGATGTTGATTATATTTGGTAAAATTATTGCATAGTCGTAGGAAAAATAGTATACATTACTAGTGCGAAAGTGTGTCGTTATGTAATATACTATTTTCATTTACACACAGATATAGCAGCAGTAGTAGTAGTTGTACTTTAAGTTTAAAGTTAGAATGCGCATTTTTTAACTAGTCATTTTCATACTATTTTAGGAACTAAATCCCTCGTTTTGTATCCAGTCATCCGGTACCGAAAATCGAATGCCTACAGCAAGTACCTGTCTCAATCTATTAAAAATTCCCATCATCACAGAAGAAGAAACTTTAAAAAATAAATTATTATCAGCAATTGAGCAGCAAGCTGGATTCGAACTATCGTAATTATTTTTCTTTACATTTGTTAATTTCATTTTTTGTTACTTAAAAATAAATTTTATCGCATTGATGTGAGTAACAACTGTGTATAACTAATATCCAATTTTTAAATCAGTCTTAATAAATATTTTAAAGAAATTTAATTTATATTAGAAGTATCCATTTAAAACTGATTTTTATAAAATATTTAATAATTAAATTAAAAAAAATAGTAACACGTCAAATAGCAGGAGGGGATGTATGGTCTTTTCTTTATAAAACATAGCCGAACAATTCTTGGCTTGAAGTCAAAAGATCTACTGCGCTTACGTAGACTTAAAAAGGCACATGACAAAGTGGTGAAGAAGGAATTGTGGTCGACATCGCCTATGCATGGGGTGAGCGATAGCTTGATACTAGCGCTGAAATCACTTTACAAGGATTTCAGTGCCAGAGTCAGAATAAACGGCGGTTACATAGACTGGTTTAACATCGAAAAAGGTGGCTTCGCCATGGCTGTATAAGGTAGTTCTAACACAAATGAGTAATGCAAATTAAATGAATTTTTGTAAAAAACAAAAAAAAAGTATTGAACAATCCTTATGCGAAATTTAATATTGTTTGACCATACCGTTTTCGAGATATCGTTTATCAAAGACTTATACACTACGAAATGAGTACTTTCGGGATATTCAGCCACCAAAATGTACGAAGGAGTAATGCAAAACCCTTGAAATTTGGCACAAAAGTAGATTAGTGTTTAAAGAACAACATATTTTACTGCACATTTTCAACCATACCGTAAAAAAGTATGGATTGTTTAAAAAAATCTTTGGATATGTTGGGCTATGTGGGGAGGAATGACACCATATATTTAATACTTCTATAGGCTATGTGCACGATAACTACTAGCGCCGCTGACAGGCAACAAAATACTATTGGACGTCTTTTCTATCATTGCATCTTACCGCGAATTTATAAAATAATCAATTAATAAATCATTTAGATTTGTGTGAGAAGTATAAAAGGTTTACAATTAAAAGTAAGTGAAAAATATTTATTCTCAATATATATGTTTTTAATAGAAATGTGTCGCCCATAAATAATTAATGTTCTACATCGGTAGCATAACTCAAAACCATGACATCAGTGATATTGCAGACTGGGTTTGAAAGTATCAAACATTCTCTTTTCGAGGTTATAGCTACGCGTTGGGAATCTATAGAATTTTATTTTACTTAAATTTTTATTAACACAACAAAAATTTCCAGATCGCTTTGTAAAATTGTAAATATTTCCGTTTTTAACACTACTCACTACTCTACGAAAAATTCAGTTCAAAAGTTCCAGTAGTGCTCATACGAACGCTCGCATCGATATTATTTCTAACTCTGCCCCCTTGCACATAGCCTATATTGCTAGCGCCTGTAAGTGGAAGTATCAGACCGTAAGTGAGACAGCAAATGGCTGTTTCTATCTATCGGAAAACTCGACTCGTTGTGCGCAAGCGTCACGACTCAACTCGTGTGGTGGGGACTTGCCTTCGAAATTTAAAGTTTAGTTACAGCATGTATTTAATAATTTTTAATTTAATCATACACGCAGATAAATGAACCACACGGATATATGCGTGAAGCAACGTTGTCACGATTAAATTTTTAACTGGGACTACGTGAAACAAATTTTTATTAGATTCACTTATTTAAATTGTTTTTACGTATAAGATTTTTAAATGGTCTGGAATGTTCATGCAAGCTAAAAAAATTATTTTTACTTAGTCATATAACTTTTTTTTTGAGAATTTTTGCTTCAGTTTTCTTTTGACTAACGCGGTTGAGTTAGAACTTCCTTAACTTATACATAGACAATTGTTTAAAACATTTAAAAGAGAGTGCGTATGGATTGAGGATGAATGATTCTATCGTAAAATGTCTCATGAAAGAGAAGAAAGCATGTGGTGTTGATTGAAAGTATAACTGTAATTTGAGCGTAATATTGGCAGGGCCCTGCATAACTTTATGATCAGCCAGAACGTGTCTAAAAGACACGACTTAGACTTAGAGGAGTGCTGGTCCCTACACTTCTGTAAGGTAGTGAATATGTGGCAGAAGTATGAAAGTAAGATCATTGCTGCGGAGAAGAGTAGTCTGAGCTGAAGTGATTCTGGATAAAGTGAGGAGGAAGGAGGAAGGAGGAAGTGTAAAAGGAACGCTGTGTTGTGAAAGAAAATGAGGTAACAAAGATAGATAAAGGAATGCTCAGATGCTTCGGACCCGATCAGATCGAAATTGTTTAAAAGAGAGGTCAAATGCCAAAAGCACCATTAGCTAAGTGGTACTTACCCCTCGTGACTAAATACGGGGTGTCCAAATAGTTTGGAAACACCTAAATAATTTCCCAGGTAAATTATTTTTGAAAAATGTTAAGGTCATTCCTGGAGTAAATTTTATGATGAATTCAATGATGACCTTGGATTTGACCTTGACGATAACCTAAGGTTATTTCTTAATTTTTTAAATGGAAACCCCCATTTTAAAGTCAGCAATCGAAAAAGGGGGAAATTTTATGTTCAGATATGTGTTCAGGTCTAAGATTAACTGATCCCTACCAAACTGGTTGAACTCGCGATAGGCAGAATTAAGTGGATTTGGAATCTTGCGGTTTAGCAATGACTTACTTAATCAAACTCGGGGTGGGCAGGATTGGGATTAGCGTTACCAGGAACAACGATGTGGACGTAGTAATTTAGGTTCCCTTTAGGAGACTTTTAAAATACTATTTCTAATCCTTTTTTTGACAGCTTTATTTTTTAATAATTTTGCTCTTCAATAATTAGCATAACGTCTTATTCTTTCATTTTGAATATGTAGCTAGCATTTCAAACAAACAAATCATATTACATGAAAGTAAACGTGAAACCAACCCTGCCCACCCCAAGTTTGATTAAGTAAATCATTGCTAAACCGGAAGATTCCAAATCCACTATATTCGCTAGTTTAATCAGTTTGGTAAGGATCATGTTAACCTTAGACCTGAACACATATCTGAACGTAAAATTTTTCCCTTTTCGATTGCTTAAAAAAATTGAGATGATCTTGAAATAATCTTCCTTATTTAATAGTAATAACTGGATTATTAATTTCATCTAAAATATAAATTAAACGTAATGATGGAATAGCAATAAGAATTAATGTAATAGTTGGTAAAATTGTTCAAATAATTTCAATTAATTGCCCTTTTAATAAAAAACGATGTATAAATTTATTAAAGAATAAGGAAATTATTAATTGTCCAACTAATACAGTAATAATTACTAAAATCATTTTAGTATTATCATGAAAATAATTTGGTAGTTTTATCAATGGAGATGTTCTGTCTTGTAAAGGTAAAGTTTTTTAAGTTGAAATTTCTAAAAAAAGTTATACTTTATTTTTGGGGCTTAAATCCAGTGCACTAATTTGCCATATTAGAAATCAGCAGTTAGTATTGAAAGTTCAGAATATCTGTGTTCAGCCGGTGGAGAATTTTAAAGTCATTCAATTGAAGAAATCATTTTTAATGGACTTAGTCTTTTTCGTTGTATAGAGAACGATTCTCAGAAAATAAATAATAAAAACTCCAAGAATAACAACATTTTTCAAAAATAATTTACCTGGGAAATTTTTAGGTGTTTCCAGACTTTTTGGACACCCAGTATATTGTTACGATTGAAAAAAAAAATTCGTGATAGAAGATATCGGATGATTTATGACCGCGGTGCGATTGAAGCTTTTAAAAGGTCCAGTAATTTCAAAGAAACGTCGGAATAATGAAATAGAATCCTGACTTTTTCTAGTATTAATTTGTGAAAAAATATAAAATGAAAGCGCGAAAGTTAAGTTTAGTTTGAAGTCAAGTATTTGAAGTAATTATAAAGTGTTATACAGTTGTGAATTTCTAAGTGATTTGTAAAGTAAAATTTATTGTACAGAAATATTAGAATAAAAATTGTTTAGTTATTGTACTGAGAGTTTAGAATCTTCGAACCCAAAAAGTAAATATCATAACAATATGTATGTTTGTATGTCAAATAGTTTTAATTAAAAAATATTTGAAATTAAAGATAAGTAAATTAAATTTTCTTGAAGATTGTATTCGATCTTTTGCAAAAAGAAAAGTAAAAATAAGTTTGTGAATTTAGTGCAAAGAAATGTGTTATTTCATTTTTTCACATATAAAATCTGTCTTAAATAAGTGAAGTCACCAAAATTTAGTAAAGATTGTAAAAGTTTGAACAATTTTCTCTGTTCTTGGTTTTAGCCAAGTTAATGCCAATTTCGTCAAAAAAAAAAAATAAAACACAGTTGCACAATTTTTTTAAGTAAAGTAAAGTAAATCAAGTCACTTCATAGGAAAGGGAAGAAAAACAAAATTCAAGGGAACACTATTTATTTAACTGAAATATTGGACAGTGTATTGTGTAATTTAGTTTAGATTCAAGTATGCCATATCGAAAAAACATTTTTTATTTGGAAAACGATCGACATCAACATTGACCACATGACAACTGTTTGCTTAATTTTAATTATGCCATCATCATCATCTACAGGACATTATAATCAAAAACTATTGGCTTTAAATCAAAGCGTAATATTTACATATTTAATGTTACCAAAATCCAATCTCAAATAAATTACCTGAGCTGTATTTCCTGAGAAAATCATCTTAAATTCTGTGGGTTTCATAATATGATGTTTTAACAAATACATATATTGGTTCTATAAAAACTTAATAAAACAGCACTTTTATTTAAAGGCTGCTGTATTTTTAATCCACAGATGATCCTACTAATGTTACAGGCCTAACAATAAAGGTAACAAAAATTGTTACCAAGCACCTTCAAGAATATAGTATATAGTTAGCACCAGAAACAACAGTAGAAGTATAACAATATACAGGATGTTTCAAAACACAAAGACCCTAACACATATATAATAAGTCTTTGGTTTTGACTCTGAAATGTCCTGTACAGAGAATGGATCAGATAATAGTACCAAAATTTCACAAATTATCTTCAGAGGTGAAGAATTATCGATAAAATCATGTAGAAATTTTGTACCATCAATCTTTTTAAAGCAATGGCACACTGACACAAAACTTGATACTAGCACTATATATTATAAACTGTGTTGTATACAAATAGTATTCACCGTAAGTAAAATATAAACTTATATTGATACCCAAGTTAAAACATGAACAACAAATATATAATTACTGAGGTAGTTTACATCTTTTTTTATTATTTTTTAATGATTACCTTAGATCGGATTATGTGAATGAAATTATAGCGCCCTAAGAAACCAGACAAATGGTAGAAACGCCAACAGCACTTGTAAAGTAATTACAAAGATTTCTTCATATATTATGCTCTCTACCAGATCTATTGTTACACCACGTACGTAATAAGTATACACCATATGGTCTTAATATTGTGTAAGTTTTACTAGAGTTACCAACAAATAATTACACAATAAAATGAAAATCTTTTTTGTTAAATATTATAAAATTATATCGATGGTACCTAAAGATAGCTTCACACATTTTTTAATTACCAATAATAAAGAAAATAATTTTTTTAGACTCCATCACATTTTAATGTCCACGAATTAACGGCGTAGTTTTTGTGAAATCAATAAAATAATTTGGAAAAGGCGTTAGCTTTTTAATGCCATAAGTTACTCATTGAACTTACGTTTTACAATTACCATTCTTTTGCAGAACGTAACGAGATCATTTTTTTGATGTGTAACATCTTTCCTCTCGCTTTCTCGCAATTTGTGGGAGTGAATTCGTGAAATCTGTAACAGTAACAGGAAGTAGCGGAAGCACGTTATATTTGACCACGTACTATTTGTCCGAGAGGTCGGTACTGTCAGCCATCAGCTGTGCACTTAAGTTACAGTGTTGTGCATAAAGTTTGCTGTTTTATGCGTAAACCATATAAATAAATATTTACTGTTAATAATAAGTCTCTATAAAGTGCAGATCATTGATAAAAAATTCAAGTAAGTAATAATAAATAATTATTTGAATAAAACATTTCAGTATTTAGGTTTTTTAAATTTTGAGGTTGACTTCTGTCACTGTCGGTGTCAATTAAATAAAATACGATTTTTATTAAAAAGAATTATTGTTTCTAATGAAAAATCATTTCAAATAATACCTAACCCATTTTTTTCAAAATATAATTTTAAAATTGCTTATTACCAAGGTGAGATGTCGAATGTTACACATCATATGCGACTACTGTAATGCACAAATATAAATCTTCCAATGAAACGCTTACCAATTTTTATTTCTGCATTGTGATGGTTCTTAGAGGAACGCTGTTTCTTTTGTGTATAACTTTAACAAAAAGGATAGAAAGTCTGTGGTGCAAAATAGATGATAAACAAAATGGAAAAATGAGGTTGTATCCAGAACTAAGGTACTAAATCTACAGCGGGCTGGTTTGCACATCAGTCTCCGTCTAGCAAAGTGTAACATGTACTATAAACTATAGTGTTGCAATAAAAAAATGTACAAAGCGACTTAAATCAATTGACCACACTCGATTCCCAAAAACTTACAAAATTGTTATGAATTAGTTAAGACATACTCTGAAAGCAGATTTTGGTTGAATTTCAATAATAGGGAATCCGGAAGTTTTGATATAAATCATTCTGTACAAGAGAAGAAAACTCTTGTTGACACATTTTTGACAGTACAATGTGACACATCTACATGACTACGATTACAGAAATCCAACAAATATTTTCAGAACATCGAAATACAATGACATTTTTGAAAATTTAGATCCAAAAGAGTGCCAACAGAATTACTTCTTTTGTAAATAAAAAATACCAGATGATTATATAATATGCACTATATACTATAGAATGACTTTGATTTTTTTATACCGGGAGGTTATTCCTGTATCAATCTTGATATCAACGATACATCATATTCTGGAGGCCCGTTAAACGCTCAAAATTCGTAACAGAATTATTGAAAATAATATGGGCCTGAGACCTGTATCAACGAGACGAGCTCAAATGTAAACAGATAATACAGAAAGTCACCTTCCTACAGCAATGTAAATTCCAAAGTAATGCTAAATGTACTGTTTTGTAATTACATATAAAATCTTTAAAGAATGCTCATACTGATCACGTAATATTCTAGAAACATTTTACTAGAGTATGAAGAGTAATAATACATTTAGAATAATTTTGGGTTACACTGTAAAATTAGCTTTCACGGATATTTCAGAAATCTACAAAAACATAAAAGTAATAATATGAAAAAATGCATAACTTCAAGAAAAACTATAACTATAGATTAACTTTGAATCCTATTTGATGATTGAATTTGATCGTTTTCTACTTGAACGTCTTTATTACCTCTCGATTTTTAAATTTAAACAGAAACAAAAGGTTGCCTCTGAAGGGGGTATATATATATATATATATATATATATATATATATATATATATATATATATATATATATATATATAATGTATAAACATCTTTCAAATTCGTATCAACTTTACTACTGACACAGCAAATAGAGGTCAATCTTTTGTCGTTAAACTATTATTACAGCAAATCAAATTCAATCGTTTTGATAGGAGTTTTAGTTAGGCACTACGAAATACCATAACTCTGAATATGTATATGTAATGGATTGTCAGTTAGTGGTTATATTCTTTTCAATGACTAACTGTTTTTTATCCTTTTTTTTTAATCTGAATCAACTTGTTTAGGTTGACTTTTAATGCGTTGTATCTTTACAGTATAATTGTAAGACCAGTTTTACATTACAGCCTTTTTCAATAAATTGCTGGCCTTTTTTTAATGATAACTGCGCATGCGTTTTGGCATGTTTTGCTGCAAGTTCAAGGCTTGCAAACAAATAGAAATGTTTTTACCTGTCAAGGTCATGCATGCGCAACTTTGCATATTTTCAGTGACTTTCGATTCTTGACAACATAATTATTATGTTGGTGGTACCGTATATTGACCAATGAGAAACCAGAAGAATTTTAAATAAAATCAACAATTTCTATTCCTCCGATTTTCGATACGCCTCTTTATATATGTGGCAAGTACGGCAGTAGTAACTAGTGTCACCAGTAAAACTTCTTGTTTTTCGGAATTTGTTTGTTTGACTCTTTCTAATTCTATCTTTACTTTTTAGAAATCGAAATTTGGCAGTCAAATTTCAATGTCAAACGTCATTAAAGTCTAGAAAAGTTGCAATGAAAAAGCTTTAATGTAAGAAGTAGATTTTGCGCTTTGAATTTACAATTTATATTGCTTGCAAGTTGCAATAATATTGCTGCAAAAAGGCTGTAATGTAAGACTAGTTTAAGTAAACAGGGTAATCAAACTTCTGAAAACTTGTAAGATGTGTGTACAGCTTACAGTAGTGTTTTAAATAAGACGACAAATTTACACAAAAAAATTTATTTTTAAAATAAAAACTTGAATTAAATTCTGCTTAAATTCCAAATGAAGTATCCGAATATATAAATATTGATTGTTACATACTATTTATTCATGGAGATAAATCATTACTTTAAATTTAACATGTTTTTATCTTAAATGAACGCATCTTTTTGTATAATTTTATCAGTACATTTTAAAATCACCTTTTAAAAATGTTTAAGGAATTCAGATATTTCCTGTACCATTTTGTAAATTGGGTAATACTTTTGCTTGAAAAGATATTAATGGCATTTTATGTGGCTTGGTGGCAGAATGAGAAAATTATTGAATGCTTCTAATAGAATATTCAGTGACCGTTAACAGTTTTTTTTTAAATAATATCTCACGACAGTAAAATTTTACTCAAATAAATTTGGTTTTACATGTGTAGTTTGTTTTAAATGGTTAGATTTTATTTAAAAAAAATGTGTGTACCATCTTTTCCGGATAGTTAAAATTAACTGTTAATTAGCAAATTTTCTCTTGTTTTTTGGGGATGAGGTAATAATTCGAAACTTCCAAAAAATATTATTGCAAGTAAACAATTTTACTACAATATCATATGAAATTGTCATTTTATTTAATACATTTAAAAATAAATTATGTTCATCAGAAATAAAACATTAATTAAAAAAATTAAATATCCAAAATTTATAATTATACATTTTTCTTTCAATTTGAACCTACAGTCACAAACTTAGTTTATTTCTATATTTTTATTTACAATAACGTTTCCTGGGAGTACCAAATTTAGTTTTTTCGTTCCTTACTGTCATTTACTTTAATGAAAATCGAGAATTGAAATTATTTCCTGCTTCGAGTAATAAAAAATCATATCAAAAGCCAAAATGGAGAAGTATTTTAAATATGGAGAATTTCTTACGAAGGAAAAGGGTAAAAGAAAGTATTTTCTTTTTGGATTTTTGGATTACTTGAAGCACGCAGTTTTGACTACCGTTAGATTTTTTTTAAATAGACAGATAGATGTTAAAATGTATGTGAAAAATGGATTGGATGAATTTATTGTTCTATAGGATGACCATCCATGTCTTGAACCATTTATAGAGTCAGTAAAATATTAATTTTATTATTAACAAAATACAAAAAAAAAACGCAAAATAGAAAGTCATTTTTTGTGCCTAACTACTGTTTTTTTTTTTTAATTTCATCCTAAATGGTATATTTTGTGGAGGAAAACTCTTGAAAATGAAAATAGTATACAAGCCGCGAAATGGAATAAAATATGGTTAGCCATCCAAGTTGAGTGATTTTGTTTACTTTGTACTAAAAAGTCGTTCGGTTTGTACGTTGATTGATGTTTTTTTTACTTATTATAATTTCATTATCTATGCGACGGCTTCTAAGTGTGTGTTTTCTTTCCCGTATGCAAGTTATTGGATGGGGAGCGTTTCTTGTTCACTATTTTTTTTCTCTTAACCGAAAATAAATATATGTACCCTTTTAATTCTTAACATTTTTTCATCATAAATAAAGCAAGCTCTCTTGGTAACATTTCTTGCACTTTGGCACACTTTTTTAATAAAATCTGTACAAACGATTTAATTTTTTCTCTTCATTTTTTTTATACACAAAAGTAATAAATATATTTATATTTTCAATAAAATAATTTATATCCATTTTTTCACAATTTTCTTAATTTCAATTTAAAATAGCGACCCCGCTACATTTTAAATTTTTTAAAAATCTAACAAAAAAAATATCCTCCCCAACAAACAATATTTATCAAAAATAGTTATTTTACATTTCCTGTCGCACCCATCGATTACTTCATTTTGTCCTTATCGCTAGATAATCAAATTTAAAAATTTAAATACTACTCTTGCAGCTTTGTGTAAATAAGTATGAAAGAAATATATTTTTTGTCGACCTGTACAAAAAATGACATTTTACGTACTAATTGCCGGGTGAAAAATCGACTATTTTCGTCCGCTGTGGTCAATATGATACGGTACGGTGCGAGATCGCCGATTGGGTCATTTTCGTAAATCCACGATTTAATAAAAACAGGCGCCTGTGACAATAACTGTCATTTTCTGTTGTCAAATTAATTTCTTACGAAATTCCTTAGATTTTACGTTTGAATAAGACCGTGGTGTGAATATTATTGTTTATAGTAATAAAAAATGAATAGTGATAGCGATATGGATAACAGAACACTCCTCCGGAGCTGCGGGAATTGGCAACTACGGCCACGTTGGATTTACTCCCCCAGAAATCACGAATTTAATACGAAAAACAATACAACACATTCATTAATTTTATAAAGGTATGTAGAGGTCAACGAAAAAATTTAATATGCACCTCGGCGAAAAACTGTCTAATGTCTCGCCTGTTTGCTAGCCTCGACTTTAAATTTGCAGACTCAACTATAATATACACTTTTTCGTCCTTGGTACATAAATAACTATTTTGGCACATCTCTGTTTTATAAAATCAATGTGACATTGTTGCATCTACCCCAGCCGATTCAATACCACCTACGCGATTAAATATGACAGACAGATACGAGAAGAGGTCATAGAACTCGATCAGTCTCTCCTTTGAAAATTAACAACCATATGTGGATAACCAACGTTAAAAAATTCGGTTTCGATCCAAGATCATACATATTGTAGGAACATATCACATCTCATAAGAGCTTCGAAAATTCCCAGCTCTAAATCCAACTGGAATAACTCTGACTATGATGACGACTTCGGAAAGTCAAATCATGAGATAGTAGGTCACAGAAAGAGTACCAGAAAACGAAAACAGAGACGATCCATTCGAGAACATAATCGAAGCAAGTTCTAAGCCCAATTCTTACGCACCAGAAGGGATCTAAACAAAATGTTCCGTTATACTCGATAGAACGAAATTTATAGCGATAAACTATTAATTAGTCAGTAAAATAATTTAGTTCTCTCAGTGAATCTAGTAGTGAAAAATAATTTGTGTCTGCACAATATTCTGCAGTGGTACTCATACGTTCCTGTTTAAAAAGGGGGATGTTACGTAAAAAGAAGTCAACGAAACAACGTTGCATCTACGCCAGCTAGATTAAGACCACCTACGCGACGACATTTGACAGTTATGACAGAGGTAACGTTAATGTTCTGCACGCGTACCTAAAATATAAGTTTCTTTCTCTCGCGACATACAACAATCTCGATTGCTATTACATTTATAAAAAAAATAAATTTAAACGGATTTCTCCGAGCATTTTTTCCGTACCAACTTTTTAAGGAATGAATGTGTGTATTTAAAATGAAGAGGCTTTACGGGTAAATGTATAAAAACTTTTGAAAAATCATTAGTGAGTAGTTTTAAATTTCCAAATCGACAATACTGAGCAACAGAAGTAACCAAAGTGCGCGGTATCAGGCAAGGCGTTATAACCTAACACCATTCTATACTTCCCGAGTTTGTACTATCAGAGACAAGTGACACTACTCGCCTTGACACAAGGCATTCCGAGAATTGTTATATCTCACTTTCTCTCGCACACTCTCGTCCTACACGTCTTGGTATAATACATTTTTTTTTCTTTCACAACAACCACTTTGTTTTTACCGCACGAACAACGCTGAACGACGGCCCCGTAACACCAACAAATAATATATTATACAAGGGACCGTCGAGCACTCTCTTGCGCAAAACAACAACAAATCGCCTAACAATAATATAATAGTTAAAAAAATGTCATTCACACACGGTATATTGTTCATTTTTATTTTTTGTTTTTTTTCTTTTCAATAGATGTAGTCTTAAATTAGGGAAATGGAGAAGTACTTTACTCAATAAACGAAATAATTAATTCATCAATTTCTAAAAACAATATTAAACATATAAACAATTTATTTATTTATTTGAAACGTCACAAGTACCTTTTATTATTTGTGTATTTTTCCTAGAATATACATAGTAGGAAAGGAATTGTATCAAAATTTATTTTCTCTACTTCCCTAGTATTAGTCACAAAATAGACTAATTCAACTTACAAAAATTACTTAAAGCTCTTCGTTTCCACATTCACACTCAAATTACAGTAAAAAATAATAATAGTAACAGCCACATTTTAACTCCGAAGGAACTGTACGCCTTTCGTGTATTTCTTCCATTTTTATTTGATGAAGTGCAGATTCTTTCAGAATTTGTGTTTCCATTGTGACTGGCTAGTCGTCGAACATCGGGATTTGAGGTTAGAACACGACGCAATGAATTGGGTCGCGTTCCATGCGGTTTTTCTTTGGTAAAATCCACATTTAATAATACATAGAACAGTCTGTGGACGCCATAATATTTGCTTGCGTGAAAAAGGTTTATAATTATTGACTTTATTAGATGTGTATTGTGGGCTCCTCTAAAATATGCAAATTTCATGTTATTTTTTTTATACATGCTTTTTTAAGTAAGCATCACTATTAACTTTTATTTTTTTTTTATATAATGTTCAACTTTACAAGTTCCTTCCTCTAATTAAAATAAACCGATTTGCTGTTAATGAATGAAAATACATTATGTTTGTGTGCGCAGACTGTCCTAAAGGTTTTAAATTGTGTAAAATATATGCTGTGTGTTCGGTTATTGTGTGTAAATAACGGAAATTTTAGTGGCTATAAAATCTAATATATTTTGATTATTTGAGGTAGATTGTAGTTTAATAGGCACGTAGTTCGACGCATACCTTATTCCAGGAGAGTTCTCAAAACTTTCCACTACAGATAATTATTTCAACTAAAGTATATAACTATTTAAACTAACTATTTAAGAAAAAACTAAAGAAACCCAATAGAATTAATGAATTACAAGGAAAAACAAGAGAGAAACTCAACGCAAAGCGCAACTAGGGACTTCTTCGACGCCTATATTTTATGTTGTATTTTATACGAAGTGGAGCGACCAAGTCGACGCTTAAATATCATGCAAGTGGAAGGCATCGAGATACTTTTCTTGTAAAAAATAGGGTATGCAGAAACAAACCCATGCGCACAGGCAGTGTGTATGAATGTTGCTCTAGTTAGTACTACTGTTGTGGCTCGGACGAGGTAGCTTCCGACTGACTGTTATCTTTTTGCGGTTTTGGCTGACGTTGTCTTCCTTGCGGCGGAGCTACAGATTGGAGAACCATAGCCCGAATACGTCGTTGTGCAGACTGAAAAAAAACATGTACTGGTATTAAACTAAAAATTAAAAAACTAACATAAATTAAATATCTAGACACGCGGTAGCGCGTCAAATCAAATTCAAGCTAACAGAATGGCGAGCGGTACCTTGTGTAATATTACACGAACCATTTGGAGCCACTTTTGACCCCCTCATAAATCAAAAACTATTTCACATAAACATGTCAAACTAGCGTTTATTCGCTAAAGACTTTACTTTGGGGGATAGGCGATATGTCTCCAGGCAGTACCCGTCACAGCATACCTTTCTCACATAACAATGCGATGCAACAGGTATAGGATAAACGGAGAACATGTTACGAGCCCCCCAGGATACGGATGGCGCTAGCAACGCATTACAGGTAACTGTAATATGTTAATAGAGAGGGAAAATGTCATTTCTCCTTGCAATTGTGACAACTGAAGGTAATCACAATCAGATCGATCAGACAGATTTCGGTTTCTATAAAAGGTAATACATTCAGCATGCATTAAAGGTTACAGTCATGCTAACCAATCCAGTGCGGAATAATCTGCGTATGCACCATGTTTGGTTTGGCTCCTGTATTTTCTTCTTCTTTTTCCTGGTGTATATTTTTAATATGTCGATTTTTAGTTGATACAATTTTTTTTTCGCAAGCATGACAAACCAATTTATGGGTCTTTTCTAATACGTGCCCGCATTTTCAAAGTTCTTCACCAGGTACTGTTGTTGTTAGGTTAGGACATTAGGACGGTATTAATTGAGGCAGTAATAGTTAAAAAATTAACCTAACCTAACCCATAGACATAGGAGACTAGACTGCGGGTCTATATGCGAGAGTTGGCTGCCAATGAGAAAGAGACAGTCGCACGAGAGGTTGTCTCGTGCTTTATCTAATGTGCGGGGCTTACGCCCGATTCTCGAACCCGATTACTCCACTAAGTTCGCCGCGTGCCCCTCGGGCGTAAGCCCCACCCCTCGTGGCGGTGAGATTAGCCGGTAGCCTGTCGGGTTGCCAACCAATAAGATAACCTTCAATTCAACGTATCTGCAATTAGTTACATTTAACTGAACCTTGCTCAACTATGACAAAGGGCAATATCTTGGAGATCAAATGTTACTTTTTGAAGTGAAAAGTAATTGCCCTTTATCAGCTTTCCAAAGAAGTAAATTCAAGCTAAAAAAGTTCCTTACCTGTACACTAAAGAATGGACCTATGATATGAACTGTAGTTTCATCTTCTTGCGGCGATGTTCCTTGTTCGGGTAGCTTAATAACACTACCAGTAACACGTTGTAACTCTCTTACATTTTGACCTCCCTTACCAATGATTCTCCCCACTTGCGAACTAGGTACCATTATTTCTACAGTTAATCGTACATCATCAGATCCAGCAACGAATCCTTCTTCTCTCATTTTCTCGAAAATCAGGTACTGCGCCTAAGAATCACCACATTTTTGTTACAATTTAAGATATTAATAAAACCTTATAAGTACTGATCATAAACTTTTGTGTCTGGCATATCAATGGGTACAATACAAGCTGGTCCCTACACGTGTGTATGGTGGTGAATGTTGGGTTTGGTAGAAGAAGCATGAATATAAAGTCAATGCTGCGGAGACAAGTAGTCTGAGCTGGAGTGATTTGGGATAAAGTGAGGAATAGTGTGATAAGGGAACGCTAAGGTGTAAAAGTAGGTGTAGTAACAAAGATAGTTGAAGCAATGCTTAGATGGTTCGGTCAAGTAGAAAGGATGGATGAAAGAAGTTGACGAAACATATTTATAAGGCGAGTGTGAATGGGCAGTAGAGGTCGACATAGGCGAGCGTACCTCGTTCAAAACGAAATTGTTTTAAAGAAAGGCCATATCAAGTGCAGCAAGTGGAAAAAAGTGGTCTTTGCCTACCAGTACGGAAAATGGGGGCGCTACATGTATGTATGTACTAGCATCGACAATCTACACAGTGCACTGCATTCGCTTTAAGCCACGTGGCGTAGTGAATCGATAAGGTGGTGCAATTGGATTGTTTTGATGCCAATACTATCGCGTTGTTATATCTTGAAAAATATGGTCCATGTCAGACACAAAACTTCATATAATTAAAAAAAACTTCTTGTTTGAGTACTACGGTAAAAATTTACAGATCTTAACATTTCAAAATAGTCCAGTCACCTTAGGCCATATTTTACGAAGTTTTATTCAAGAGGCGCACCTTCTGGTCAATTTTTTATAGGTTGTTTGGACCTACAAGAATATAGTCCTGAGTTTTCGGCCATTGCCGGGGTATATTTTAGAAATAAAAATTATTAAAAATTAAAAAATGGATAGTTTTGAGATAATTTTTTTTTGGACGCGTCCTATCGAAAAAGGTTTCCAAGGTTTCCATATATCTCACAGATCGATAAATCTTGTACGATTCTCTTGGGGCTTGGCTCTTTTACATAATGTACGATGTTAATAAACACTCGATTGCGGTTGTAAAAATGAAATGTAGAATTTTTATTTTCATTTGCCGTTAACCGCTTAATTAATTAACAATGTTAGCACTTTTTTTTCAGTACATTTTTTACAGAGGACGTTATGATGAACACATTTTATTGGAAACTTTTTTCGATCAGACGCGTTCCAAAAAAATTATCTTAAAACTATCCATTTTTTAATTTTCAATAATTTTTATTGCTAAAATATACCCTGGCTATGGCCCAAAACTCAGGACTATATTCTTGTAGGTCCAAACAACCTATAAAAAAATTGGCCTGAGGGTGCGCCTCTTAAATAGGTCGTAAGCTAAGGTGACTGGACTTAAATAATAAATTCTAAATTATTAACAAATTTATTTATCATATAATTAACGTCGAATGGTTTATAATTTGTGCCACTTTGTTACTTTACATAGATTATTAATCTTTAACTGCCGTCCTTCACGAATGTAGATAAAAATGATGTGATCATAAATAGTTAAAGTCAGCCTATTCGAAAAAACTTGCGATTTTAGATATTTAGATAAATCTATCGATAACAACAACGCACTTTCATATGCGTATTGTAACATGATTTGTATAGATAGATGAACGTACTTGATGAACATTGTAATTTTTGTGTGAATAAAAATAAATTGACACAAATATCGCTTTGTGTAAAATAAAAATCTAACCAAAAATTACAATAAAACTAACTGGTATAATTTCATGACTGAATATTTGCAACACAAATTTAATAAAAAATAGTATATACTGTAGATTGATAATAACCGAATTCCTTAGAGGAAAAGACAAAATCGTCTATTAAATGCACATCATAACTACATTTAATGTACCATGTAACGGAATTTTTGGACACGATTTTCACCCACTTAAAAACATCGGATCGACTTGAAACTTTGTATAATTCTAAAGGACCGATGACAATACAATAATTTCATACATATTTTTAAAAATCCTGGCTAGTAATATTTAAAAAAATGGTTTTGTATGGATTAAAAATGGCTGATATCCCCCATGAATTCAATTTAAATAGACTGACATAGGAAGTAAAATTTGATGGCGATGCTTGAACTACTCTTCAAGAGATGTCGCTAACGCATATCACCATTTTAAATCCTGTTAATATTAGCTCGACTTGTATCTATCTATGTAACGGAATCTTTGGGACACGATTTTCATACAATTAAAAACATCGTATCGACTTGAAACTTTATATACTTCTATTAATTTCATACATTTTTTCTCAAAGATCCTGGCCAGGATCATTGGGATATAAAAAAAAACCCAAACTAAAAAATGAAAAATAAATAATAGTTTAAAAAACTAAGACAACACCTTTATAAGAAAAGTAAAACTAAAAAATAATAATAATTAATAAAAAATAATTTTACAATCAAAAGCATGGGGTGTGCTATATCAATTAATATATTTGATAATAAACAGATATTGATAAAAGTAAAGTCTCCAAGGAGAAAACGTAAACATTATAAAAAGCACCCCACGCTTTTGATTGTACAACTATTTTTTATGGTTTAGTTTGGTTTTCTTACAAAGCATTTTTTAAACTATTATTTATTTTAATTTATAAATGAAAGCATGACAACTGAGTACTTTATTTATCTAAAAGTAGAGATACGAAATGAAGGGTATTTTGATTGTTTATAACCAGAATATTTTCTAAGCAGCAAAAGAGTACTGTTTTGGCTTAAACTACCGTGATGTTTCAATAAAATTAACAAAAAATATTGTTTTTATGAAATTTCCACTCACTTTCCATTGGGCCTCGGGAGATCCTACGATTGTGACCCTCCTTTCATTTTGAGTTTCTTGCGGCTTGCTTTCATCAATTGGTGCAATTTTGACAGAGGCACCAGAAAATCTTATGATATTTCTAATGTGAGATCCCTTAGTACCAATGATGGCACCGACCGCGTTGTTGGGGATGTAAAGATAAGTCGTTTCCTGGGTATCTCCGCCGGATTGAGACCCTGCGGGGTACATACCAGGGTAAGGAGCTTGACCTGTGTAAAGCCCTCTTGAACCATAACCAATTCCTTGAAAGAAAAATCAAAAGGATGGCTCTCGGCGACTTACTTTAAATTGTAAATACACTTGCAAAGTGGCTTTAAAATTTAAAGTTTTATGTTCGGAATTTTGTATTGTTTAACATTCAGAGAATTGATTCTTGTAAGATTTATTTTTAAATAAATGAACAAGATCTGCAGTATATTTAATGTTTTGTTTCTTACAGAGTATAATTGCATGTGGATGTTTAACTCGAATGGAAGTTAGCAATAATGTGAAACATGATCAAGAAGAAAATTTACTTATAATTTGATAAAAAATATGCAATATCATCCATTATTGTTAATGTACTTGCATTGTCAGCATATACCTCAAATAAAGTGATAAAAATGTGCTATAAAGAGATAGATAAAATAAAATACAAGGAAACACTTTATGAATGCATTACATTAATGAAGAGTAAGTCTTTTATTAAAAAATTTAAAAGTTAGAGTCGTTTCAAAATTATTATTATAAATTGATTGGGATTTTGTATCCGAGGCATAAATCCTATACTTAACACTTATCTATATGCAGAAATTTTTTAAATAATTGATTCGTTGTTAAAATATTCACTGTTGCCAAAAAATAATACAAAACATTAATTTAAAAACAAAACTTTGATTCACTGTAAATTAAACAATATCTCTGTTTCCAATAAATGAATAAAAGGATGTTGAAAATGATTCAAAAGTCTTCCGACAGATTTTGAAAATGAGTGCCAAATAATAATGGATATTTGTTTTAACAGATATTTTTATTTTTTACGATAAATTACCATTTAGAAAGGCTTTCATTTTCAAAAATTTATAAAATCTAAAGTTTCAGCAAAGCAATATTCATTATTTTATTATAATACATTCCCAAACAATTAATAGTGTCCCAAAACAAAAAGAAAAACGTTTAAAAGTGGTTTACAAATCTATTTAAAAGCAAGCAAACAACTATATTTTTAAATCTACAACTAATCTAGTTAGAAAAAAATAATTGTGGGTGTAGCTCTAAACAATAAACATATACCTAATTTAATAATAAATTTAATCACAGCAATACTACTATTAAAAAAGACAATATAGCAATACCTATAGCAAATTTTATCTGTTAATATGGGGAGGAAAAATATAAAACCTACTATGATAGATACCCAAGCAGCAAACAATATATGTTTTAGGTCAGGGATGAGCAATCCACGACTCTCCACACTTTCTACAGTATTTCACAGACTCATTGTACCATCAATTAAAATAATTGTTAAAAGATATGATAATTAAATATAGTGATGTAATTTACAACACAAAAGTGCGTTGGTTAAGTGAAAGCAATGCAAAAATACTACATAATTTAAAAATAGTTTGTGGAAATGAAAGAAAAGCTGCTGTCCCAATATAAAGATAAAGAATGAATGTGTAATTTATGCCTTTCTTATCGATATAACGCAGCATTTGAATGACTCAAAAAGGAAAATCCAAGAAAAAAGTTAGTTGATTCATAACATGCTTGATAAAATTAATGCTTTAAACACCCGAAAATATGCCCAGCATGTATAAAAGAAGTGAGGTCCGTGTGATGTCACAGCGGCCATTTGCAGTAAGATCAAAACAAAGCAGGTTATCATTGTAAGTGAAAATCTGCAGTACATTTAAAAGCATTCCTCTGAATATACTGCGTACGATTCGGATTATCAAGGACTGTTTCTAACTGCTGTGGGAACAGCGTTTGTGCAAATATAGGTAGACCAATTGATAGCATTGAAGCAGTGCCAAATTTCTCATTAAATTGTTTTCCACATATATCTTTGCTGGTTTTTTTAATAAAATTTCTAATCAATCAGTATCCAGGTGCATTCATGAATTCCGGATAATGAAAAAACCAATGCACTGGCAAAAAAAAGGTTCAAAGGAACTATTAATAGATCCAGAATTATTCTGCGGGTATACAAAACATTAAAGCAGAAACTAAAAGATGACAGGAAGGATTGAAATCAACCCACTGAAATAACCTAGAAAGAACCTAAAGCTGCTACAGTGCACCACCCAGTTAATAAACATCTAAAAAGATAGACAAAGTGTAGAAGAGTGAGACTCCTTCCTACGAAGATCTTAGAAATTATCACTGATCTTGTACTTCAAACGGCTCAAATTGGTCCCAGAAGACACAAAGAATGGCATGAAAGATCTTAAGGTTGAGGTGTCCTAGGGCTTTTGTTAGGCCCCACCTTATTGTTTAATAATAAAAAAAAATCAATGAGAGTTTTATTTCTGTAATTTTTTATACTAGGTTTATTTTGCTGGTATAGAGATAATTTGAGTTTATCATTCAGTGCTTGTATTATCCGAGGGACTGTTGCAGTTTTCGAACTGGATCTTTTTAGCGTAAAAGACATTTTCAAGAAGATCGAAAAATCAACAGTTGAAGTGGAACTAAAAGTCAACGAAGAAAAAACGAAATACATGTGTATAAACAGAATGGGGCGAATAGGTGAAATGGGGCAAAACGTCACAATCGACATTTTTAATTTATTTAATTTTATGAAGTCAAAAAAACTAACCAGAACATCAAAAATTAAAATTTATAAATCCATTGTCAGGCCAGTAATAACTTATGGATGTGAAACGTGGGCAATGACCAAATCAAATGAAGAAAATCTCGGACGTTTTAAACCTAAAATTCTCAGAAAAATCTTCGGAGCCCACCAGCATCCGACGACAAATCGGTATCGTATTAGAACGAATATTGAAGTACAAGAGCTCTACAACGATAGCGATATCGTGCAAGAGATTAAATCCCTATCCTTTAAAAATTAAGATGGGCACTACATACACAGGCTTCAGGATGAAAGAATTGTAAAACTGGTGTGGGAGCAGGTTCCAACAGGAAAAAGACCACTCGGGCGTCCCAGAATGCGTTGGAGAGGCAACATTAAAACAGATCTACAGAAAATTAATATCCCTTTTGACCAAAGACTAATGGAAGACCGTATCAATTGGAAAAAAGTTGTGCAGTCAGCCAAGACCCACCCAGGGCTGTAGCGCTAGATGATGATGATGATGATGACGATGTTTGTATTATCATAAATAGTGCGACTGCACAACATTTTTAAATTTGTGGCTTGCTTATCACTCCACTACGTTGAGCTTGGGATTAAAAAAAAATGGTAAGTTGGAGTAAAAAATTGTATTTGTAATTAAAAAAAATTCTAAGTCCTCCAACACAGTTGGTATTTTCAGTTTTGTAAAGGATTAAAATCACTATCACTACATGTTTTATCTGAAAGCTGTTTCTTGCACAAATACATTCGTTAAATTATTTTTAAATTCTTTTAAATAGCTTCATTATTTTACCACAATGTTTTTAATCTAAAATTGTATTTCATTATTCCATTTTTTAGTCCAATCTTAAAATAAGCTAACACGAAAATTAACTAATGTTATTGTAGATGAATGTAACCAAAATAATAACTGAATAATTTTGCTTCAACTTTATCATTAACAAACAAAATTTACCCTTTGATCTTTCTTACAGGCGATTTGATGGCTCAATTATTTCACAGTATGAGAATACTAACCTGCAGTGGCCATCATTGCCATAGGGTGCAATCCTGGGAACATCATGGTTTGGGGCGCCATGGCTTGGAGATCGTTTTCATAGCTCTGTCTTAATTTCGAACTAATTTGGGATTCAGCTCGGCTCATATTCTCAATCGATCCTTTTACGGTTATTATGCGTTCCAAATTGAAGGAGTTGATGTCGTTAATGCTCGAAACGGTAATTTTTGTATCGGTGTCTTGCATTATCCTCTTTATGGTATTACCACCTTTCCCTATAATTCGTCCTATGAGATTATTGTGGGCTAAGATTTTCAATGAAATTTCCCTAAAAATTTAAAAACTTAAATTATAATCTTTAAGAAATAATTTTAGCCATAGTTATTATTACATTTCCGGTTGCGTTTTCTATTGTCATTATTATGTTAATAATGATTTATAATACACTTAGGGCAAAAAGTAATCCCTGTGAAGTTCCACCCCCACTATTAAAAGTTCGAAATTTTTTTAGAGTTCTGAGTTCTGTTTCAATAGTTCTAGAGTTCCTGAAAGGTATTAGGAATAGATCTGACCTTTAAGGGGTAAAAAAATCAATTTTTCAAAATGGGGACTTCACGCTCCCCCCACTTTTAAAAAAGTTAATTATTTTTCCGAGTTCTGGGTAGATTTAGCACAGTTCTAGATGCTTAGATGCTTCCTGATGCTTTTCGAAAATAGTTCCGGCAAATTTAAACCCAAAAAAAAGTTTCGAAAAAAAAAACCCGTCCCCCCACTTTTTTAAAAATCAATTTTTCTTCGGGCCATTTTGTTTGCTTCTACAAAAAATAAATTTCGAAAAATTCAAAATCTAAAAAATCATAGCATTTTGAAAAATGTAATATAATTTTTATACAATTTTTATACCTTTTATTCAAAGAGATTTTCTAGGGGGAATAAAAGTCTCTGATTAAAACTCCTGGAATTCTTAAAATTAAGAAAATCAAAACTTTTGGGTATCTTTAGAATCTGGTAGAATTTTGGATTTTAAGTCGATCGAAAAATGTCATAGGACTTTTTGGTAGAACTCTTTGGGGGAGGAACAGAACTGTCATCAGAACTCCTGCAACTTTAAAATTTTTTGGTAACTAAGTCCCGTAGAATTTTGGATTTTGAGTTGATCGAAAAATGTTGTAGGACTTTTTGGTAGAACTCTTTGGAGAAGAAACAGAACTTTCATCAGTACTCCTAAATCTTCAAAAAAATTTGGGTAACTTTTAAGTCCCGTAGAATTATGGATTTTGAGTTGATCGAAAAATATTGTAGAAACAGAACTATCATTAGAACTCCTTGAACTTTTAACATTTTTTGGTAACTTTAAGTCCCGTAGAATTTTGAATTTTGAGTTGATCGAAAAATATTGTAGTACTTTTTGGTAGAACTCTTTGGGGGAGAAACAGAACTCTCATCAGAACTCCAGGAACTTGTGATGAAAAATTTCCTATATTACATTTTTCAAAACGCTGTGATTTTTTGGATTTTGAATTTTTCGAAATATCTTTTTTGTAGAACTCTTGAAGCAAAAAAAATGGCCGGAAGAAAATAGATTTTTAAAAAAGTGGGGGGACAGGTTTTTTGTTTAAAATTTTTTTTGGGGTTAAATTCGCCGGAACTATTTTCGAAAAGCATCAGGAACTCTAGAATTATGCTAAATCTAGCCAGAACTGCGAAAAAAAACTTTCAAAAGTGGGAGGGAGCGTGAAGTTGGCCCCCCATTTTGAAAAATTGTATTATTACCATTTAAAGGTCAGAATTATTCCTAATACCTATCAGGAACTCTAGAACTATTGAAACAGTTTTATAGTAGGGGTGGAACTTCACAGAGACCATAAAGTACCGTATAATTTTTATAAATTTCCAACTTAACCTCTTAAGTTAACTGTTATTAGATCACCAAACCTATCAAGTTATATTTAGTAATCAATATAAGTAGGCACTTACAAAATTTTTATAATTTAAGTAATGATTAAAATACTAAAGTATCAGTTTCCCAACTTTTTTATCAACGTAAAATTAAAAACAAATAAATAAATAAGCATAAAATCTATTTTACGAGTTATTGTTTGTTGTTTTGGAAGTAATTAATTTTTATCGACCTTACCCTTTATTCGTGTTGTTGGCCTCTTGTTGCATAACTTCTAGAATTCTTTTACAAGCATTGGTACAATTTTCTGGATTACCGTAAATCGTGATGGCTTTTTCTAAAGAACCAACGTTGTCTTTTCTGTGCACATCCACCCGTGCCCTAGTTTGTTGTGTGATTTGCCTTATTGTTGAACCCTGCCTACCAATGATAGCTCCTACCTTTAAGACAAAAAAAAAATAACGTTAAACGCCCTTCTAAAGAAACATTGGAGTTTAGTTTAGGTTGTAATCGACGAACAATTTCTCCTTTCTATTAAAAAAAAATAATAATTTTAGCGCTTTTAATATTCATTGTTTAACTAAAATCAGAGAAAAATGGAGAGATCGATGCTTGGTATGAGCCTAAGAGAACGTGTCATAAATGAAGATATTCGGAGAAGAACACAGGTAAATGATGTCGTGAAGCATACACTAAGATCAAAATGAAAATGGGCCGGACACATATAAGAACTATTAGAACCAATATATTTTCTTTCATCCCAATAAAAAAAATGGTATGTTAAAATACAGGTTGCACAAGGCCACATATTTGGCTCAACCAGCAATGAAGGAGCGAGTTAAAAAACGAATGAGAGCTAGAATAGTCTTCTGCAACGTGTGTTTTATAAGGTAGTCACCAAATTTCGCAACCTGTCCTAAATCCATACCTCTACGTATCTTTAAAACTACTAGTTTTATTTATTATTAAGATACGGAACTAATACAGAGAACAAGTATTTCCGCCATATTGAGCTGCGAGGGCCCGAGCTACAAAAATATTTGTGAGCAGACTAAAAAGAAAAATAAATCAAAAAGTTTGTATTTTTCATTAAATGTAATTCGTGTACGGATTTCTTCATAGGATGATAAAGTGTTACCAATGTTATATCGATTATATGCAAAGATGTAAACAAATTCAGTTTAAGCTCTGGTTATATTTGTTAGGTTATGTTTAATGGTGGTTTTCGTATCCCACAGTGTGCTTAATTTCGCCCGGGGTGCGGTCTTACGAAATTATTTGTATATTTTGATAGAAAGACAGTGTGATTCCTAAAAATTTAGAAAAAAAGTTGGTTTCCTACTGGAAAAAAGTTATTATGGGATTATAGCTTCTGATCTGAAAAGAATGGCATTTCAGTTAGCAATGCGAAACAATATCCCTCATCCATTTCAAGAATCAAAAAGGAGATATGTACATGTATATAAGTAGCTATGTTTATTTTTAAGAAGACATAATTTGCTTTCATTTAAAAAATCAGAAGCTCTTTCTAGAGCAAGAATTTAAAATTTTACTAAGGAAAAAGTACAACGGTTTTACGAGATATTAAAACCTGAAGACATTATATGCTCAGGAAGTAAATAATTAGTTTGATAACCACGCAGGACGTATCATAAAGCAGTATCAGATCGGTGAAATTTTGGGTAAAGCTTAATTGAGAGTGCGCAAAGCTGAACCGCCATTAATGGCTTTAAAGCTACGGAAATAATCCTATTTAATAAGAATATCTTTACGGTCAGCGATCACCAGGCTCAAACTACTGGGGAGAGCCTACCAGAAACCATGGACGATAGCCAATCAGAAACTACGGATAATATGTGCTTGATAATGCAGATGCCGTGATGATGCAGACACAGCAGGAGCATAATCAATATTAATAACGAGACCAAGTGATCTGAAAACAGTCCCAAATATTAAGCCTTCTACGTCGACTACACTTCTACATCTGCAATGCCTGTGACAGATCTCATAAAAAACAAATAGAAGAAGCAGAAAAGAGCAAGACAGATACAATGAATAAAACAAAAATAAAGAAGCTCTAGAAAAAGAAAGAACTAAAAGTGTAACAGCCAAGAATAAGTCATGTTTAAAAAACAATTATCATCTGAGGATGAGGAAAGATGAAGAACCTCCTCTAGTCTCCACAGACGATGAAGACAGTGATGATAAGGATGTCACCTGCCCTTACAGTGGAAAAATGTTTTCTGAAGATCAAGGAGGGATGCCATGAAGACTGTGCAGACGGGGAGGAAAATCCTAGATTTATTTGTTCTGTATGCTTGGAAATTAAGCATATATGAATAAATAATATTACTTTTGTCGAAACTGATTTTTTTAAGTTAATTAAAGTTACATAAATAATTAATAATAACCGCTTCTTATTTATTGCAGCACATAATTTGTGAGATCCCAATACCGCACTCTAGTGGCGAAATTGAGGACACAAAATCAACAATCCATAAATTGCTCTAGTCATATTTTTTTAAAAAAATCCAAAGTTGTATGGCTTCAAAGCATTCATAATATTATTTTTTAAAGGTGTGATTGTTTCGTAACTAATTCGGTTTAAATCGGCATTCGACATCCGCTTCGTTGGGAATAAAGGGGAGGCCTTTGCTAGGTCGCTTTCTTTAAAAATCATCTCAACTAACTAACTAATAGGTGAATTTTATTTAGTAGTAATAGATTACTACTTTTGTTAACCGAAAGATAAGTCTTTTGTGAGTATTGTACTCTTTTTGAATGTTTTACTGAGATTTTTAAACAACTGGTTTTTTGAGAAAATTACAGAAATATAAAGAATTAGTTTTAACAGCCCAGCACCGTAAAACAGATTATTTTGACCACGTCATGCGGAATACGAAGTATGAATTACTACAATAGATTAAGGAAGAATTGAAGGTAGACGAGGAATTGATACAAAGCAGAAATCATACATACATACATATAGTCACGCCTTTTTCCCATATAGGGGTAATCAGAGACCACTTCCTTTCACTTGCTACGGTTCTTACATACATCTTTTGCTTTATCAGTGCTCTCGTACATGCACGTCGGTTGTTGGTACAGAAATCATGGTTGAGAAATATAAGAGATTGGACCAGTTGAGTACTATTGGTGAATTGGTCCATACGGCAAGATGTCGAAATGCATAAGCCAATATCGTAGCTAACATCCAATAGTATCAACATTGTGATCGCCAACAAGAACAAGAAGAAGAAGAATTAATGACAGAATACAAAGCTGACTCAGTTTTTCTAATTGTGACTGACCAAAACAAATCATTTAAGATTATTTGCATTTACAAACGGACTTTGGATTAATCATCAAAAAGTACACTGGTTTGGGACCTATTTACACAACACACAAGCGACTTTTTGTTCATTACAGAAATGGACGTTGTACAGTGCAAACAATTGAATTGTATTGTATTGTATTTCCAACTTTCTCGAGCTGAAAATTGCTAAAAAATACTCTGTGCATTGCTTTCGACGTTTGTCGGCTTCGTACTTAGTATCTGTATAGAGGGTTACGTAGAAGCTTCCACCAAGAAAATAATTGAAGTGACATTAACGGCTAGTGAAGATGTAGGACCATCTTGTAATATGCACTATGCAGATTTAGAAGAGAGTAAAGAAAACATTAATTCTTTAAATTGTTTGCAAAATTTACCCGGAATATCAATCAATCGCAGGGGACAATAAATAATACAATAAAAGTTTACAATAAATGCCCCAGTGAATAATTTTAAGTAGTTTTGTGTAATATGTTTACAATATTTTCAATAAAATAAAGTTTGATTAACCTGTTTGGCTTAGTTTTTTCCAAAGAATAAAAATAATCCTAAAAGTAACGAATTTGAAGTTATAAGACAGTTTGGCATTGTTGAGGGTACGAATATTAGAAAACTAAATGACACTAAAAAAGAATAAGCTTCATTCTTTAATTTTTCGAGCAAATATAGACACAGACACCCTACTCAGAGGAAATACTAAGCAAATACCAATGTGGATTCAGAAAGAATAGATCGACCACAGACCATATGTGTACGTTAAGACAAATACAGGAGAAATGCTATGAATATAACATAGATATGCATTATCTCTTTATAGATTTCAAACAGGCATTCGATAAAAGACACAGGAAGTAAATGCTACAAAGTTTAACCCTCCTAGGAATACCCCGAAAATTAGTAAAAATGGTGGAAGTTACCATGACCGAATCGACAGCAGCTATAAGAGTACAACAACAGCTCAGCGAATAATTTAAAGTGAAAGTCAGGGAGACGCTCTCTCGGCATTGCTTTTCAACCTAGTGCTGGAAGCAGCTATCAAAAAAGTCGATAGAACTGGAAGCATCGTAAATAAAACCACACAAATACTTGGGTATGCGGACAACATTACAATAATTGCACGTGACCTCACCTCACTAAATCAAATCGCCATAGAGTTGAGCCACAGGTAAACAAAGGAGGCATCTGCAAGTGAACAAAGACAAGACGAAATATATATCCCCCAATACATCTACCAAATATTAATGTAAACGGCGGTATGATCGACAGTGTCAAGACTTTCAATTTCCTTGGCACGAAAATTACCAATAATGGTAACGTCCAAGATGAAATAAGAACAAGAATCCTAAAAGGAAATAAATGCTATTATGCATATCTTAAACTAATAAGGAGCATAATACTAAACAGAAAATCTAAGATCACAATCACACATTTATAAGACCAGTAGTAACCTATGGATGTGAAACATGGACACTAACAAACAACGATGAAAATCAATTGAGAATATTTGAAAGAAATATCCTTAGAAGAATATACGGCCCAATACATCAAAACGGTACGTGGAGAATAAGAATGAATCACGAAATTGATGCACTTATAGAAGGAGAGGATATAGAAAGATACATAAAAAGTCAAAGGATAAGATGGTTAGGACATGTATACAGGATGGGGGCAGAGAGAAAAAATCCTCGAATGGAAACCTCAAAACACAAGACCGAAAGGGCGTCCCAAGAAAAGGTGGATAGACGATGTGGAGGAAGACCTAAAAACTTTGAGAATAGAAAACTGGAGGAAATTAGCGGTAGATAGAACTAGATAGAGGAACATAGTTGACCAAGCCACAACCCACCAAGGGTTATAAGATAAAAGAATAAGAATATATAAGGATTAAATGTTTAAACGAAGTTTTAATAGCAACAATTGATCAACTAATTTAAATATTAAACGTTCTCTGCAATATGAACACGTTAAAATTTTCATAGAAAAACACTTGTTGAAAACTAGTGTTTGTTGACACGTGTGGTTGTATGTTTCTAATGCTTCGAATGACCTTGTGAAAATTAAATATTTTCATTCTAAATCTTGGATTTAAAAAGCTGTACAAACTTGGCCTAGTATCTCGATAAAGAAAATATTTATTGACATTGTCTATCTACTTTATTTATCCAAGAGAATCGATTTTTTTAACTCTTGTAATAAAAAACTTGATAAATTTTTTTAAAGATTTTGTGGTCAAGTTTTCTAAAAATATAGGACGAGGTATACTAAAAAAAGCAATCTACTTACTAGAGTGATAAATTTAATAATTTTATTTATTTTGCATTTAAATAAAACAATAAATTAACATTGTTCACAAAACCTTTCATGACAGATTCCAAACATTCAGAGCATTCGACACATTTTACAGGGCCTACCAAAGCTTTTTTTAAAAATGATCGAAACCTAGTATGTTACTATAGAAAATTCGTAGTAGATATTTCTATGCCTACTTAAGGTATAAAAAATTTCATAATACTAACAGTCATAACAAAATTGTAGTCTCATCGTTAAGTGTAATTAGAATAATGGAAAATTTATCAAATACATTTACAGCAGATACTAATATTGTATATAAATACTTAATAAACAATAATAAAATTGAAATAAACAATAATATTATGCAACAATGTTTTAGTATAACTGGTAACACTAAAAAAATTTTTATAGCCAAGGAGTTGCCAAATGAAAATTGAACAAAAAAATCATTTGTAGATAACCCTCCATAAAATGGGGGTAACTAGTATGACTGGACAATTTTTTATAGTTGCTAAATGAAAATTAAAAAAAAATTGCTTGGTGTTGACCCACAAAATGAGGTAACTAGTATAACTGAACAATTTCTTGTAGTTAAGGAGTTGCACAAATGAAAATTAAAAATTTATTAGTTGTGGTGTTTCTAAATAAAAATAGAAAAAAAATCCGTTTTTAAAGCCCATAAAATGAGGTAACTAGTATAACTACCCTATTTTTTATAGTTAAGGAGTTACCAAATGAAAATTGAAAAAAAAACATTGGTGGTTTATCGCCCATAAAACGGTACTAGTATAACTGAACAATTTTTTATAATTAAGTAGTTGCTAGATGAAAATTCGAAAAAATCTTTTCATGGATTTATTCTCCATGAAATGGGGTTACTAGTATAACCAACATTTTTTAATAGTAAAGATGCCAAATGAAAATTAAAAAAAAATCCTTTGTGGTTTATCCCCCATAAAACGGGGTACTAGTATAAATGAACAATTTTTTATAATTAAGTAGTTGCTAGATGAAAAGTCGAAAAAATTCTTTCGTGGATTTATCCTCCATGAAATGGGGTCACTAGTATAACTAACATTTTTTAATAGTAAAGGAGATGCCAAATGAAAATTGAAAAAAAATCCTCTGTGTATTTATCCCCCATGAAATGGGGTATAACTAGAATGACAGAAAAAAAATTTTATAGTAAAGGAGTTGCCAAATAAAAATTGAAAAACAAGTGTTTTTATTCCCTAGAAATATAATCCTTTGTATATTAATCGCTCATGAAATAGGATAAGTAGTATGACTGAACAATTTTTTATATTTAAGGAGTTGCTAAAGGAAAATTGAAAAAAAATTCCCTTTGTGTTTTCATCCCCAACTAACTTAACCATATTTTGTAGTTGGATAGAAGCCAGATGAAAATAGAAAAAAATCTTGTTTTTATACCCCATAGAATGGGGTAAGTAGTATGACTAAAAGTTTTTTTATAGTTAAGGAGTTGCCAAATGAAAATTAAAAAAAAAACCTTTATCCCACATAAAATGGGGTAACTAGTAAGAAAGAACAATTCTTTATAACTATAAGAAAATTGAATGTCGTTTGTGATTTCATTCCTAATAAAATGTAAAAATTGTGTGTAAATTTGGTTGACTTACCATATCACTTTGTACAAGTATCCTCAATGGAAAGTCGGTTTGCCTGTTTTGACCTGGTAAACCTCCGAATGGAGTACCTGGGCCCCTGGGACCCCGTTTCCCCCGTTTTTCCACAGCCAATTCTACTTTTAATGCTTTTCCTTCCACTTCAACACCATTAAGCTGATTCACAGCTCTAAAAAAATAAAACAAATGTAATAATGTTAAATATTTATAATATAACTAATAAATAACACAAGTCAACAAAGAAAATTATTTTCTTGAGTCTATTATTTGATGAATACTTTCTGATTGTCTACATCGAAAAGTAACTAATAACTTCATTCATAATTAATAGAGTTTGCTTTTGTACTTTATAGAATAAAAAAATAAATATTCAAGGTTTTGGCGGATTGTTTAAGGACTAACGGTTTTTAATACGTAAGAGAAGAGGTGAGCGGGGTAATTGCGAGAGGCATAGTAGTCACGTGTGCGCATAATTAGTGTTCGTAACGTAATTCGTGAGTCAAAAAATTTTGTTTGACAACAAATAAAAAGCTCTGTGAAGCCTACGAAGCTTATAGTATAAAAAGTTTGTCCTGCCTGTGATAAAGGATTTCAAAACGATTTGTTTTCTGATAGGAAACACTATAACTATCCATGCTATCTTTGCTTATAGACAGACGCAATTCACTACCTCGCGCTCGGAATATTCCACTCGTATCAAAGTTTTCATCCTAACCTAGTGACAGAATCTACTATTAGATCTTCAACTATGCATTACTCAATAGTAATTTATTTAAAGGGTAAATTATTCAAAAATACTTAAATTTTTTTTTTACTGAAAATAGTCGCAAAAAGGGTAGACCCATCGTGTGGGCCGCGGACGGCCCGCACTGCGACTATTAGAAGGGGAAGGGATTATAGAAAGGAAATGATTGTGGACCCGCTTTTTGAAAAGTTGCAGGTCATAGTTCTCTGGAAAAACTGATTACGGAAGCTAGTTCCATTCCGTAGCAGCCCTGTAAAAGAAGGATTCTTGATGAAGATTGGTCCTTGTCTTGAGAGTAAATGGGTGAGACTGATCAGCGAGCCGAGTTCTTCGGCCGAATGTGGCCAATGGTGGTAAAAGAGTTTTTATTTCTCTGGAGCATCTGCCATGGAAATATCTGTAGAGTAATGACTGGTCTGCATTTCTTCTATGTTCTAGAGGATGCAGGGTATCTGTTAGGTGTACTTCCTGTTGAAATGATATTTTCTTTTCTATGGTCTGGGTGAGAGAAAAAAGATGATCCACTGCAGACCTTCCCTGTTTAAAGATCTAAGGTATGTAATTTCTGGAGAAACGGCAGAGGTACAAATAAGAATGAGGGGGTGGTTTCCGAACGAAAGGCAGCGGTACAAAATCTCCAACTTTATATTTTAGTGGTACAAATTATCCCGAATCAAATGTACAAGTAGATATTGATTCTGCTCGTGAAAAGGGCTAGTTTACTCTCGAGATTAATAAGGATCAAGGGTAGTATCAAAAAACGGCGGGGGTTTAAAATTTTAAACTCCATATTTTCGTGGTACAAATTAACCCGAATCGAATATACAAGTAGCGATTGATTCTGCTCGTGGAAAGGACTACTTTACTCTTAAGCTAAATTTATTTAGGGGTTGTTTTGAGCGGAATGGATCAAAATATTAAGTTTTTGTTAATGGTACAAGTTAGTACAAATTCAGTTCTTTGCATTTCTGTCTTTTATTTTCTCTTTTTTTTTTGGTCCCGTTGGCTTAATATTAAAGGTAGCAGCGCCACGGTTTTTTTTAATAGCACAAGGTACAAAATTATTATTAATGGTACAAATTAGTACAAAATAGGTACTAAATAATCCAATAGGTCTAGTTTAATTCTGCTGGTTTGTTCTTGCTAGTTTATAGAGGTATTTTTTTCTTTATTAGTAAGGCATCAGAAATTAAAATCAGATGTAATGAATCCAGACTCAAAATTCGTGTTGACTCTTGTTAAATACATTTCTGGCCCGCTAAAAAGTCCATAATAATTACAATGTAATTTTATTTAAAACATAAATTTTATTTAGCTGGATAAAGCATTTTTAAATCGATTATTATGTTCGAATTGACAGTTGCAAACAAAAGTGATAGATAATAGAGAAAAGTCACGGAGTGGGCCACATCTATAATTGATCGTATGAACTTCTCGGGGTGTTAACAACAAACTAACCACCATTTGTTTATATAGGTGAAAAGTTAACTTTATATATTATTTTGAACAATTTAAGCAATGAAAGTGTTATATTTTAACGATATTTTATGAAAAATTGATGTTAATAAACCACAAAATCTGAAAATGCAATGGATTAAAAAAGGTGATATGGAGATAAAATCGCGAAAAATATGCTCTGTTCCACAATGCTCTGCAATGGCAATTCGTTTATATCTTTGCATAAATTTCCTTTAAATCCTAAAGCAGCTGAGAAATGGAAGATGATTTAAGAGATATGAAAACCAATCTCGTTTATGTTTGTTTGCAGCAAGCACTTTGTGAAAGATTATTTTTTCAGCGGTACGTTTAATATTGTTGTCCAATGATCTATCATTTTATTTGTGATTATTTATGGTGACTTTAACAACACAGAAAAATCGTTTGAAAGATAGATCTGCTCCTAGCCAGAACCTTCCAGTGTTGAAGTAACAACATTCCATAATTAAGAAAGATAGAAGTGACCGAAGTTAATTGGATTATAATATATAATCCTTAATTTGTCGAACACATTCACCCACATAATACAAAATGTCCGAAATTGATATTTCGACTTTCATAGGCATTGCAACTAGAATTCCAGCGACAACAGAACTGAAAAACTTTGAAAACAAACCAAAATTGATACCTGGACACACCTGTTCTTTATTGGCATTTAACAAGAATTCAGCAACAATAAAACTGAAACGTCGAAAACAAACCTTAAATCCAACTTCAATCGAATAGTTTTACACAAAAAATCAACTCAAATCTCTGAGATAACTAAAATTCTCTTTAATAAAAACTTTGGTTTTACAAGTGATCAAATGACAAAATGACAGAATATTTGTTGTTCGATCCGACATTTTGTCATTGTCAGCGCCATCTCGCGTTACGTGATTTTTCACTATATCTACTGAAGACTCATTTAAACAATATAAAAAGAAGTAAATTACGTAAATAATTATTCATTTACGATTTTCCATTGTAATTAAAATGGCACACAAAATAAATAAATTTTAAAATTACCACAATTAGGTACTTGTAATGTAAGATAAAATTTACTTACTGTTGAGCCTGCTCAGTGGTATCATACGTGACGGCGACAGTCTGCGTGCTTGGGTCTTTTGATGTTAACTTATCACAAGAAACAACACGTCCATGTTCGTTGAGGAGATGTTCGATGTCCTCAAACCTGACATGTGGACCCAAATTTGATATAATAATTTTTGACGTTTGACTGCAACAAAAATAAATCATCGTTACTACTGAAATTTTATCTACTACACAATGTTCTTGTTAATATATAATTTCTTTAGAGAGAAACTTGTTTATAAGTGATTTACATTTAATTATATTTACATAAGACCACTTAACTTATAATTAAAGGCATTGTACATATTTTCGATTCTACGGTATCAATTAACAAATAGAAATTCAATATTTTTCCCATCAATCAATAGAAACTATGGAGAAATTAAATTATCTAAAAATACATACCCAAACATAATTAATTTCAAATTAATTGCAACGGCAAATTATTTAAACGTTAGTTTATCCAATACTACCAGCAAACACTCACATAAAATCTATAACGCCTAGTGCGTATATTAAAAATAAATAAAGATATCAAGCCTATCAAAATGTCTGTCGCCATATTCAACACAATGTAAACGATTATCGCTCATGAAAAAATATTGTCTATTTTCGATATGAAGATTATACATACAAGGTGATTTAAATACCAAACGACATCGAAGGCTATGGAATTTTCGGAAGAGCATAAAAATTATAGGACGTGATCACAATTTTTTTTCACTTGCCCAATAAAATTTAAAATTGATATTGTAACTATATTTTATTAATAAATGCAAAATTTACTAAATTTAAGATATTTTACAGCTAATACTTTCTATTGGTTTCACGCCAACTTGTTAAATACAATTGTTGTAGTTATAAAATCTTTTACAAAAGAGTAATTAATAATGTTCAGTCCCCGTTTATTTTCCTTCGCCCAGTATATGGTTGATGAATGACATTTTAGCTCTAAATTTTTGCGAACCAATGGCAAATCTAGATATGAGAAGAAGTTGGCTGGATCCTAAAAACGTCGCAGACTACGAGCTATAAAGGTCAACGCTATAAAGCACGAACCTCGAAGCCTACACGAGAGAGAAAATCAATTTACCCCATTTAGTTAAGTTTATTATTATTATTTAAGATTCACATTTGATACGATAGTGCATCATTTTAACGACAAGCTTAACGTTGCATTTCGAATACCGAGCAGTGAAAGGATTTATGCTTACCGAAGTCACCGGCGATCGGTATATCTTTGTATCCCAAAGAGACAGTAAGATCATATGTGAAGAAGTGAGAATAGGACGTCTAAGATTTTATTTTATGTACTATTTTTTCAGATTTGCTATTGGCGTTTAATTAGTTAACTTGTTGCAATATACAGTCCACTACATATGAATCTTGCCTCAATAGACTGCCAATATTATAGTTACAAATTGTATGTATTCTCAATTGACCAACACTTAAAGAAGTGTTGCTATTGTCATCTATTTATACTTTATTTTTATAATACCTAAATAAAGATCTATGGGATATTATTGTGAGTAAAAGCTAGATAGATTATTATTACATATTGCAAGTTTTTGGACTGCAACTGACATACAAAAAGATCTGTTAAAAATCACTGATAAAAATTGGTAGTAGTATTTATTAAACCCTTTTACTTTTTATGACTACTTTTATCTTTCTTTTAGCTTGGATACCTACTCGTATATAAAGTAACAAAAATTAAATAAATAAAAGATAAACAATCATAAACCCCACACCGGTAATGAATAAAAACGTGTTTACAGGATATTCAAAGTTTTGTCAGAATGTGTCCCATATTGGCGAGTTTTGTGTGTTACATTTACGCGATAATTACTAGAGGCGTATCAAAAATTATTCTTTAAGGAAGAAAAATATTAATTTTTTTAAATCAATGTGCAAAATCGATTTTTTACCTTTAACTGTGAAATAAAACACATGGTATTTGTTTGGAACTGGGGTCCACCTCATTTTTAAAGAAAAAACAACGAAAAATTACATTTTTTTTAAATTTTTTCGTAAATTCTTATATTAAAATTTTTTTTAAATACTTTTTGATTTTTTTTTATTCTCGTAAATCCGATATGAAATGGACCAATTTGAAAAAAACACATTTGAAAATGTTAATTTTTCGATGTTTTTTGGCTGAAAATATGGTGATTCAAAATAATTACCAAAATATTTGCCAAGTTTGGATTGCCCAACCTTTATAACAGGGCGAACTAAAATCTTTTTTATTTTCAGCAGCATCTATTACAAATTTATAGCTGCTTTATTAAAGCTACTTCCCAGTTAGTAAAATCAATTATTAAGCTATAGTTTAAAATTACAAAGTTCCATTTTTGGAATATGAAATTACAGTTTTATATACATTTCTAGTTTTAAACTCTATATCATACCAGCGATGGTTCTTATTAAATTAAACTAAATAATCTATGAATCGGTTTTGCAAAATATTACATAAATTGTTTTTAAGACAGTTCTCTGATAAACCTATACTATATTGTTTTCTAACCCAAGTGATGTGTGTGATTTGTGTTTTTGATGATTGTGGTTTAGCATTGTTTGTTCAGCAAACAAGATTCCTATAAATGTTGATGCAATTACTTTTATCAATATTTTAAATTGCATGTATGTATGTATATATATATATATATATATATATATATATATATATATATATATATATATATATATATATATATATATATATATATATGGCTAGAAGTCAGAAGGTCTATTGCGCTTTTATAGACTTGGAAAAAGCCCATGATAGAGTGGTGAGGAGTAAATTGTGGTCGACATTGTCTTTACGAGGATTCCACTGCTTGTGTCAGGATAAACGGAGCTTTCACGAACTGGTTTAACATCGAAAAAGGTGTGAGACAGGGATGTGTGGCTTCGCCATGGCTGTTTAATTTATACATGGACGAGTACTTTAATCCAGTCACTTTATTAGTAATTTTGGTTAACTCTACACAAATAAATAAACTCCTAGACAAAATTGACGCAACAATACGAAATTATCCAAAAAATTAAATTTTGTTTTTCTTATTTCCGCTTTTAAATATAATCGAGTATTTTAAAAGTATGTTATGCATATTTTGTCTCGTTATTAAAGACAGGCTATCAAAACAATTCGTTTAGATTTACAGTTTTAAAGAATTTGTTAAAATATAAACACTTTTGTGTAGCACTTGCGATAGATTTTCGTTAAAATAAAGCTTATAAATTTTTCCTTTTTTGAAAGTAATACGTTTTTTGTGGTAGACTTTAATATTTGACCTCGAAAAATTAGAAAAATGAATCGAGCAAGAAATTTAACTCAACAAAAGGTAGTGCGGGCTTCACATTTATTGGATATATTGTCAAAGTTACGTTGCCAATTTGTTAGACTGAAATCGCTCCACAATAAATCGTATGGTAGTAAGACGCATTAAATAAGATGAAAAATTATTCTAGAAGGCCAGGGCAAGGGCTAAATCATAAAATCGATGCACTAATGACCGAGATGACAATACACTTTAAGAAACACGACTGCCACTTATGTGATCAGAAACGAACTCAAAGCTGTCCGCAATGTCACAATTTTTTCTATAACAGTTAGAAGACGGTTAAATGAACCTGGAATAAACAGTAGGAGACCAGCCACTGCACCCTTTTTTACCAGAGAGAACAGAGTTGCCAGGTTACGTTTTACTCGAAATCATCAAAATTGGTCTGTGGATAATTGAAAAAAAGTTTTATTCACAGATGGAACTAGGGTTAGCCTAAAATATTCAGATGGTTGTACGAGTATGGCGAAGACCAGAAGAGAGGTTTTTTGCTCCTTGCAATTTCTCTGCAGGGATTCCATTCGGCGGTTAGGTTAGGTTAGGTTAAAACGGCGGTTCGGAGGAAACCCACTTATTAGGTTAGTTGTTTCAAATTACTGAATGTATTTTACCACTAAAAAGTAGAGTTATTCATATTTCTTTGTTTGTATGCTTAATATGCATGTTGTATTTTTATGATTCTCTTTCAGGTTTAGCAACATTTTGTAAAATGTTTAAAACCTAATCAGAAATCTCATCTGGTTTTCCATTTACATTTAAACAGCAATTCTTAGTAAAATTGCACATTTTTTTTCGTGTAAACAACGACTTTGGCATTATTATGCCCCCTACAAGCCGGGAGCTTGTGCCCTTATAGAAAATACAGTACTGGATTTATTTCTACTAAAACTATCGCCAAAAATTATTCATATTTTAAAAAAAACTTTCGTTACTTTGAGTTATCGATAAATACTTATTTTTCACATCCCTAGTGTATATTGTATTACTTTAAAAATAGAGCATTGTTTATTTCTTGTATTCATTTAATTCGTTCCATTTAAAAAGCAGCAAACAAGCAGTCTTTGGTTGCGCTGCATATTCAGAATTTAAAGAGGAAAGCTTGGGAGCACATCAACACAATTTGAATTATTATTATATTGTTATTTTGAAGATACCAGGAAGCCGCCGGTTTAAAATAAAGCAAAAAAAACTATTGGTGAATTGTGGAAATACTGGTGGGTTAAGGTAAGGTTATTGACATTCTAGACCCTGAAAATATTATATTCCACAAAAACGCTACGTCGGTACGCCTATGATAATGTATTTGAGAAGATGGTTTTAGTTTATCTATTGTTGGCCAAGTGAAATGAGATACGATAACAAAGTACATATACTCATACTGATATAAGTAGTTATTTTATACATTTAATAACCAAATTCCATCAAATATACAGTGATGTTTAAAATTTCCGAAGCTACATATATATCTTAATGGAAATACAGCACAATTTTAAAACTAACTCCTGAGAATTTTAGCGTTTTTTTGAAATAACAAAAATGTTCACTGTCCATCGCATGCAAGTAGCCCTAAAGACAATCAGAAACTGGTGCGCAAAGGATGTACTCAATGTAGATCCCAGCAAAACAGTGTTGGTTCCATTCACCAGAAAGCGAAAGTACGAACTTAAAGCCCCAACTCTGAATGGAATCCAGCTTACATTCTCCAAAGAAGTTGAATATTTGTATCTATAAAACAGAAGAATGCCGTTTTATTATACTCTATAGACTATTCGGTTATCTGTCTAATAACAAACATTGCGTCCGTACATGATCGTCCAGATCTAAATCCTTGTTGTTCATCACATAATGTAATTCGTTTATTAATTACATTTGATATCACTTAAGTGACTAGTTTTAGAGTGGACCTTTTAAAGCAGGATTGTCGTACTTGTTCTTTATTCATCGGGATGTTTTTGATGTTCAAATATTTTTTGCGTTAAAAATGTTAATTCACGAACCAATCTTTCGCCACCATACTTGAGGAGTTCGTTAGTAACGTCATCTTGACCCAGACCTTTCCTATATTTGAGCTTATTTAGTGCTTTTTTAGATCTTGTAAGTAGCTGGTCCATGTTTCCTTACCGATCTGATTAACGGGTATTAGCTCAATTGTTTCTTTCTTTTGGCTTCTTATAAATCGCCACATCTGCTTCTAAAATCCGTAGAAGTCTTTCTTTAAATAACAAATTGAATTATTATCAATCATCCAGCAGTGTTGCAATTTTTTACCAAATTGATATAATAATATATATAATATTAACAACCAATAGTCAGATATTTTGTGGGATCCCGCAGCAGGGTTGTTAAAATTTTAACGTGATTTTCTTTGTGGGTATTTATCAGTAAAAATAATAAAAAATGTATTCAACATAAAATTTTCCTTACACATAAAAAATACCTCATTTAATATATATATATATATATATATATATATATATATATATATATATATATATATATATATATATATATATATATATATATATATATATATAAATATATTCAAAATAAGCCGACCAGTTTTAAGTTATTCTGAAAGCAATCAGCTCGATATCGACTGAAATGTTTTTCAGTGTAAAAGTACCTTTGTTTTAAACGAATTAAGTCGGCAAATCATCAAAGATCACGCAGTTGGTGAAGAAACAATAACCACTAACGACTGTTTTAAAACTTTTATACATCAATTAAAGGCCCTTTTGTCGATATTTTAAATGGGATCAGACAGAAAAACAATACACTGTCGGAAGAAAGTAAAGACTCTTTCAAGGGTGGCTGTGTGTTCCAAAGCCTTCGATGTTGTTGTGAAACATTTTATGCTGTAATATTGTTTCGTAAGCACCTTATGAAATTATTAGCCCTATAGAATACTTAATTGCCTTTATCGAGAAAAGTTGTATGCACTTGTGGTCGGTTCTAAAAAGGGAAAAAATTAAAAAAAAACCATCTTTTCAAACTTGATAGGTACCTCTATATTAAACATATCGCAGGACTGACGTTAAAACTTAAAATTAATTAGAATAATATACTGTTTTAGAAGATTTACAAAAAATCAAAATGGATCTATTTTTATCTCAAACAGTACAGGTCAAGATAATAAATATTTCAAATTATCTATAACGGCGAAGTCGAACTAGATTCTGTTTGAAAATGTTCAATGGTTACAAAATTATAGACAGATATTTTTGAAATTTAAACATAGTGTTACATAGAACTTAAAAATACTTTATGAATTTTTTTAATTATTTTTTACCGCGTTTTTTTTAAATAGCTTTATTTAGCTTGGGTTCCTATGTTGTTCCTCGAACAATTTTTGCTTACACCCTACTTACATTTTGCAGAATCGCTTAAGTTCGTGTATTATCTGTCCAATGTAAACAATGAATTTGTAGGTTAATAAGAGTGTAATTTTAAAGAATACTAAATATTTTTTAAAGAAAAATGCACGATTATTTATTGTATGATTTAAAAGGAAGTTTATGTGGATAAAAAATAAAATGTATTTGAATAGTATATCTAATGATACAATGATTTTTAACTTATATTTAACTAAAACAATATAACATTAGACGTTAACTATAAGTAAAAAGTTATGCCAACATTTAAATGCTTAAGTTGTTGTCACATTATGAGTTTAAAAACATTAATATTTTATTAAAATAACATTTAAAATTTTTTTACTTATTTTAAAACAGATTAAGTAAATAATAATTAAATATTTTAGAGTGTTATTATTTAAAAACGTTTTAAATACATTTTTTTAAAAAAATGTTTGTAACCCTGCTGATAGCCTATGTCATAAAGTAACCCCTTTCCCTCTGACTTCCTAAAAATACTAAAGGGAACCGGGTTGAAATAGATAAAGATTATAATTACATGCCATAAACTTGTTATAGTTATATGTCCAAGATTTGGGATATTATTTCAAGAAGAGAGGATCTGCCAATTAAGTACGATTGCATAATGTACTTATAGAGGAGGTGTAGAAACGATCTTAATTTTTTCAAATGCCACTAGATATACTTATACCAATTGTGCTTCCATATGCCTCCACCATTTAATAAAATTTCGTACTGGTACATAATAATGCACGACTATATGTAGCAACAACAGTAGCAAGCTTTCTTGATAGAACATGTACAGGACATGCTTCAAAGAAGAGTTTTGGGAGGTGGCAAACATTTTCAGAACCGTCAAAAAAACCATGTTGGGCTTTGCAGGAAATATGGATAATCTATACATCAACAAGAAATGAATAACTTGATTCTATCCATGCAAAGACGATGTAGATCTGAGGACACACAACTTTTTAAATTTTTTTTATTTTGGAATAAAATTAAATTTTAAATTTTTTAAAAATAATTATAAACTAGGGAGAGCGGTTTCTACCGAGTGATATTTACTAACAGAGGGGTTCGGCCGAATAACAGTCTAAGTAGATTTGGTTAAATTTGCAGGAGATAACTAAAAGTCGACCCCTAATTAGGATAACACCTTTTTTGCTGGAAAGTTATTCCGTCAAACTCTTATGAAAGTGACATTACTTAAATCATTGTTTTCAAAGAATATATTTGATTTAATTATTTATAAGTAATGATCTTATACTATTGATGTGCGCTAAATATTGAAATAATAATTAATACTAAATAAATAAATACGAAAATTCGATAAGTAGTTATCAAGTACTAAAACTGATATGTTTGGATTAAAAAAAATTAAGGGTGGTATTCCACTCGTTATATATTCACGTAAAGACCGGCTGTCATCAATTTTGATTGCTGATTCTTACATTACAGGCACTATAAGTAAGTTTTCCTAATAGAAACAGTTAATTGAAAAATTATAATAAAATAATAAAAATTCACTAGTTGCTGATTTATTTCTTTATATTTACCTAACTACCTATCTGGATGCCAAACTTAAACTTTCTAGGTTATCTGGAACTGGGTTAGAGTTTTGATCTACAGGTCAGTCAGTGATAAAAATGACGATTTTTGGATGTTAATATCTAAATAACTGTTTGAGGTGTGTTTATGAAATTTGAAGCACATATGTATCTCAATATATGAGCCAAATTTGACATGTTCATTTAAGTGAAATAGTTTTTGAGTTATGAAGGGATCAAAAGTGACTCCAAATGGTTCGTGTAATATTACACACGGTACCCGCTCGCCATTCTGTAAGCTTGAACTTGGCTTGACACGCTACCGCGTGTCTAGATAGCTAAATAATTCTTCTTACAGTTACAAATGATGGAATCTGGCGATTTAGGTGGGAAGCCGAGTACAGATCTGGGATACTTTTCATTGAATTACCAGAGTAAAACCATGTTACAAACATTACTTTCTCATTAACTGTATAATAATCCATGTCAAATTAGTATTACAAAATAAATAACAAGAAAATCTAGCGTACGTCAGAACCAATGCAAACGCGCGAAATAGTTTTTACTGAATAATTTTCCTTCCTTTTTTAGAAAACAGCCGAGAATAATTAAAATCTTATAACTGTATTAACTTACTAACAGACTTGAAAATCATTCAAATTTACTCGCTAACAATTTAGCTTTTATAACGTATTATAAAACTTAAATTTTTTACTCCATATCACTTGGTCAACAGATTTTAATTTTAAATGTTATGTCTTATTTATCTATATTTATTTATACTTACACCTGTGACGTCCCAAGCTAATATTAGTCTTAATGTAACTATAATGTAATAGGAAATACCCACTGGGTTACTTTCCATAAAAAAAACTTTAATTTTATTGTCTCAAAAATTTTATTTAGTATTTTGCTATAAAATAATTAAGGGAACCAATTATTGAAGAAGTTTGTTTTTTCATGTTAAATCCTATGATCCAGAATCAAAGTTCCACCGTGTACATACAGAGTGATTCACTAAGAATGTCCAATCTCTGAATTGTAGATTCTAGACCTCAAAAAATGATGATTATGCCCAACATGCCTTATACAAATATGGCTAGTTTCCGAGATACCGGGTGTTAAAAATTTAAATATGGATTTTGATTTTCACAATAATTTTTCATGTTTTTACAATTCCTATTTGAAATTTGGCAATTTTAAGTTTTTTGGCTTGAGGATTGCCAATTTGGACTCTAATTTAGCATTGCTAATAGAGGGTGCTAGTTACACTTGGTTGTGTACAGTAAATTACAGCAAAAAAATTTTTCGGCTGAACTATAAGTAAATTAAAAAAAAATAATTAAAAAGCGTTTAAGTCTACAAGAAAAGTTACTCTTGTTCGATTCGTGTAACTCGATCGGTTATCGAGTTATTTGCTTTTAATAATTGTGTAACAACAACAAATTAAAAAATAAAGATCTATTAATATCAAATAACCTTCGACTATTATTTTTAACACATTCCCGAATTTAGCCGTGGTTTTTTTCTTTTCCAAGTAGGCTTGTGTCACTTTTAGACAGTTTGTGTAGAAATAAAAATATACCGTTAATATTATTTGATATTAATAAGAGTGCTACATTAGTATACCATTTTTTAACAATTTAGTTATAACAAAGGTAAGTTAATTATCAAATAATGCCTAGGCATAACGATTTTTCCAACAATGAGATACGCGATATGATTTGTGTTTTTGCTCATTCAAATTACGGTGGAACAGCTGAGGCTCGAAAATATTTACAATTAGGTATACCCAATTCGAAGGCAACCCAACTACAAGCTTTACGTCCTAAAAGTCAACAAGGAGCTAAAAAACTATCACTGTCGATGAATTAGAGAAAATTTTAATTCGGGTTGCAGAGAATCCAGATATCAGTACTCGCAGATTAAGTCTGGCAACTGGGATAAGCCAATTGTCTGTTTTGGAATATTGAAAAGGGAAATACTGCATCCACTCCTGTTCAGAATTTATTACCTCAAATTTTTGCAAGATGTTAACAAATAAATTTTTTCCTTGGCTTTAACCTAACAAAAGAAAGTTGGCAACAGTTCACAGTATTATAACAATTGTCGGTAGAAACATTTGATAAATAATTTGCATGCACTACGACCCGTAACTTTATCGATCGCAGGTAGTATTATACTGCTTTCAAGACGTAGACTAAAAAAATCAAAAAAACCCTATTGTGTTTAATTCGATGTTCTTGCAACCTTACGAGCATAAAAGGGTTATTTTGATTTTCAGTCTCATTTCGTTTGGATCGTGATGCGAAACTATCAAGTACACCAATAAAAATCTTTCACCGATTTATACATTATTATTACACAGTATGTAAGATATATTTGGATCCACCCTGTATGCAAGGCGAGCTTTTGGATGCACGAGCACATCTGGAGGCCAGGTATCTGGAGAAAGGGACAAGAAAGAGGCTGGCGGCAGTCTTGATGAAGGGACGACAATAAGTAGACGCATTGTTTGTTATCGAGAGATAGTTTGAATACGTTTTACGATAAATATAGTTTTTGAGTAGAATACGTTTTTATTATTTCTTACAAGTAGCACATACTAACGTAACTGTATACTTCCAATGTTTCAAATCGTAATCAATATACATTCACTTATCACAAGCAACAAAGTTCTTGAACAAAATTCTCGTCAAGAAAATAATAACAAATATTTATCTATTACAAAGAATAAATAACCAAGTAATCAATTGCCACATAATTCATTCACATCATCAGGATTGCCAATCATTCGCCAGTGAAAGGAAAATTACCAACATTAAGCCAGCTATTAAAAAAAATGACATACTCTACAATGTCTACATATTTAAAAGTTACTCAGCTTTTTTTGAAAGATATTAAAATAAATAGTTGGAAATATACTTAATTAAAAAAATATTTTGAGTAGAAAATTATCGATTTAGGAAATCCTCTGAACCTTAAGGACCAGGGTGCCCGGTATTTTATAATTTCGTCAGTCAGTAAAATTGTGCTTAGAATTATAATAAAATAACGGCAGCGTAAATGGTATATCCCTATTTAGCTTTGAAGAAATATCAACAGACACTGGCGCCAACTAAGTAATAAGAAAGCCCGCTCTGTTGATTCGTAGAATGCGAACGTAATATAATTTTATAAATTAATTACTGTCGATTGTTGTGACTAATTTATTTTTAAATATTTTATAGATTGATTTGTAGATAAGAAAATATGAATAAAACTTAAGAATTTGTTTTAAAACAATATAATAAGATAATAAGAATTTAAATCAAATAATTTGAGATAATAAAAAAATAACGTTTAGCTGGTAAATTAGATTAAAATTATTTATTTCGCTGCTTTTTAAATATATTAGTGTCCTGGTTATTTTTTTTTTCCGTTGGTTTGTGGTTTGCCAAATATATTTCCGACTTAATTTTTGTGTTTGATGTAAAACAATTAATCGAACACCCCCTGTAAATACGACTAGACGCCGGAGGATGCAAAATATGTGCGCTTCTATTCTCATACGACGGATGCATCGGAAATAGACGCCTAAAATAAACTGTAAATATTGTCTCTTCTATTTTAACAAGCGTTTACAATTATTTTATTTCACAAGTCAGATTCGAAATATACACGATCGTTATTTATATTTATATTTACTTTTTCGTAATATTTTGTATTATTTCGTATGTGTGCAATTTTTTTAAGATATTTTTGCAATTTGACAAAAAAAACAAAGAATTGTAACTACGAAACTATGAATTCGACACTAAATTTGGCGTTATTCATAGTTTTTATATTCCATCCCCTTCCCACCCTGTTAGAGGTACCAACAAAATTAGGAATGTCACTATCAAGCTCAGCGACCCTAAAAACTAAGAATTCAACACTAATATCGGCGTTTTTAATAATTTTTATGTTTCATCCCCTTCCCATCCCCTTTGTATGGGTGCTAACAAAATTGGGAATATTATTGTTAAACTCAGCGACTGCAAAAACTATAAATTCGTCGCTAATATCGGACATTTTTGGCTTTTATATTTTAGCCCCCTCACGCCTCTTTAGTAGCGACTTATTGGGATAAAAACATTCCTATCTCTCAAGCTGCAACAATCAATACACAATTACACATTTTTATTAAAATCGGTCCAGCGGTTTAAAAAAGCATAAAGGGAAAAGTTTTGAGACGAAGACTGTTTAACTCTGCTTTCTGCAATATCCAGACCGAAGTCCTACCAATCCAACAATAATAAAAACGGACATAATATTGTGTTTAACCAGTTTTTTAATAGTCAAAACATTGTTAAAAGCTATTTTCAGGTCATTAGTAGCTATAATAATATGCATAACTGACAACGCTATAACCAATGTGAACCAATTAAAACAAGGTAGACATGAATCAAAATTTTTGCATCACCTTATATATACATTTTTAATGTATTAGAGAAATAGGAACAAAAATTTCGAGTAAATAAAATTATTGTTACGAAATTCACTTCTTTCTTGGGTTCGGTGATTTTAAACTCTCGATACAGTAACAAAACAATTTTTATTCCAATTCTTTTAACCAATAAAATTTACTTTTACAAGTCACATAGATATTCACTTAAATATTCAACTTATTACAACTTTTACTATTTAAATTACATAACTCATAAAGGCGGAAGCCGACAAAGGGCTCATTAATATGCACCCTAGTTGTGGTCGATTCCCGGACGCCGACAAATAGACAGGACCGGGTTGTAACATTATTTTATGCTGTACTGTTAGGATAACATTTTTAGTGTTTTATTTTGTTGGTGCATACGATTAAAAATAATCAGTAAATGACAACCTTAAAATCCAGATATTTTTTCTATAGATAATGCTTGGGATGTGCTTTCAAAAGCTATTCGTTGTTAAAGAAATCCCAGAGCTTGTTGTAGCTACTACAGAAGAATGGCAGTATATTTAACAAAAACAGATTGCTAAGCTTAATAACAGTATAAAACGGAGTCTATAAGCTTGCATTGATGCCAGAGGTGAAAATGCACTTTATTACAGACATCTATTTTATATTAAATTTTTATACATTTTCTAATTGTTAAAAACTTTTAGGAACAATAAAAATTTTAAAAACTCATTGACTGACTTAAAAATAAATCAATAAGTATTTAATCAATTTATAGCTATACTTAAGATATTACTTCAGTATCAAGGTGATGCAAAACTTTTGAACTCATGTGTGTTTCACGTATCACGTAACTAGATAAAAAATAGTAAATTATCGAAATATTACAATAGGTTCAAATCAGCAAGGTAATATTTAACGATAAAATCGGCTCATTTGTTTTTCTCTACTATTACTGTGATTACAAACAAGCATTTAGTGCAGGAACAATTTTACCATTGTCTTATTTTGTTGCCGACTACTAAGAACTAAAGAGTAATAGGGAATGTCATTGTTAAACTCAGCGACCCCAAAAACTATGAATTTGTCACTAATATCGGTCAAATTTGGTAGTTTTTATATTTCATTCCCTTCCCATCCCATTTGTATGGGTGCTAACATAATTAGGAGTGTCACTGTCAAACACAGCGTCCTCAAAGACTAGGAATTCGACACTAATATCGGACGTTTTTAATAGTTTTTATATTTCATCCCCTTCCCACGACTTTTGTTAATCCGATCGCTAAACTTTAGAGGAACACTCGCCGGTTTAATCTAAAAGTTTCATCAAAACAAACAAACATAATTTGATTTTTATATAAACTGTTTAATAAAAATTTCTGAAATTTCGATGTAAATTTTAAAATAAAAAACATTAGTCACGTGGAATAAAAGTTTATTTGGGGAAATAACAGAAGCAACCTAAAAACTTATCTTTAATAAAGCAAAATGGGTGTTTAAGAAAAAGTGACAAATTATCTAAAATAACAACATACAAAGTTTATTCATTACGTTACTTTCAACAGCTGTATACCAAACTTAATACCGTGTAGGACCACCTCGGACTCGCCTTACTGCTGTTACTCTATTTAGAAGACTATCTATCAAATTATTAATAAAGTGCTTTGAAATGCCTTCCCAAATGACTTGTAATGCGTTAGCTGCAATGTTTGTCGAGGTTGTTGGAGTCAATACAATACTTCTGACAACATTTTTAAATGCCATTTTTGCTAACATTATAATTATCCACTTCAATTGTTGAGCAGTTTATATAAATGGTGACCCCGTCTCTAGGATAGGTAGAAAACTGAAAAATAATTGGGGTTTGCTTGGTAAAAAATTTTCGTAACGCCATCCGTACTCAAGATAAAGGGCGTTGAAGAAGAAAAATTTATACACATTCATTACGATTTTGCCGAAACTACTGGAAACATTGTAATGAAATTTTATACGAATATCTTTTAGCATCTGATACAACCCATGAATTTGTTTTTATATCTGACTATTATAGAGGGCGCTAGTTACACGGTTCGTACCAAGTAGTATTGAACATAACTTTTTTAAAGTTTCAAGGATTTCAAGTGAACTAAAACATCATTAAATTTTACACCAAAAGGGTACTGTGTACCGTTTTCGGAATATTTTGATTTGAAAATTATGAAGTAATAACCAAATTTTTTTTCTTCAACGCCCTTTATCTTAAATACGGATGGCGTTACGAAATTTTTTTACTAAGCAAAGCCCAATTATTTTTTAGTTTTCTACCTATCCTAGAGACGGGGTCACCTTTTTTTTTAAACACCCTGTAGATAATGAATACATTGCAGCATTTCTTTATTCCGTAAGAAGTTTATCTTTTAAATTCACAGTTTTTGACGAGTACAAATAAAGGTTCATTGTTAATCAGACGAATGAATACAGCGCCCTAAATAGTCATAGTTTTGTGTAGTTTAGCCATTGCACAGTGATTATTACATACTTTTATGGTACAACAACCCAAGGCATTACACAATCTGTTAAAAAATAAATGTAAAAGTAATTAATCAATTTGCAATCAAAAACTAAATTGGTTCAGTGACCCTAAGGAAATAATTTAGAGAATAGTGATTCTCTTAAACCGTGTCGCATACATGTAAGTGATTTTACACATCGCCGTATGACGCCATATTTAGAATCATTTTTATTTTCCTCGTGTTAGTTTTGACCTTGAAATTTGATATGTGGAATATTATATTAGCGAAGGAACATTCTCTTTTCAATCATTAACACAACATATACGGTTTGCTTTTGGTTGGTAAACCTTTTGGGAAAATAATAATGCATTATTTCATCATTTATTTTATCGTACACAGAAACATGCATTTTTATATTTCAGATGGTACTTCTGATGGAATTTTAATTGGAGCTAGGTAAGTATTTCTGATAAAAAAATAAATACAAAACGGTCAACGACTAAAGTATTAAATTGTTATCTCGTTGGAAAAAACCACATACGCTCATTTAAACATGAAACTCTGTATTAACCACGTTTTTGATATCGTTTGCAACTAAAAAAAATGCAGTAAACTTGTAAAAAAATGTTTCTTTTTATTTCAATACAAACAATTGATGCCAATTTAAATAAAACACGTTTAAGACAAAATAACAGATTAACTACGCAAAGATGCGAAACCCGGCGAAAGATCAAAGGATTTCCTGATTTATGTATGGACATTTAAATGGGTTTGATTGCATTGTTGTCACTATCGTTGCTCAAATTATTTAATACCTAACGTTTCTGTGTGATCGAGGCTTACGTCCGAACATCGCGAACGCACACGAAAGCTCTTTAAATACACACGAAGACATTTAAATCGGTTTGCATGTTTATCTCTCTCGCCGCAAGACTTTCTCCCTTAACTTTCGTATCTGCTCGTAATCCTCGACAAAATTATATAAACACAGGTACGTCTTAAAATTACTTAGGGTAAGTGAATTCAAGATACGCCACTGATGTACATTTTATTTATTCGGGAACGTCGTTTAGTAATTTTGACTTACAATTCCAAGAAACTAAAGATAATAAAGCTCATTTAAATCATAAATTAAATGATTAACTGGCTTTAACTATTATGAATAATACTAAATTCATTTCGAAGCGAGCAAAGATTAAAGGGACATCAGCCATATTTACACCCCGATAAGATAGGAGTTATCTGTTGATTAGGAGTATACATAGTTTTTCCTTTATCAGCGTCAGGGGCAGAATACCATGAGATAATAAAAAAAGACGGAAAGATACAAGTCTGTTTCCGGAGGTGTTAAAATTAAGTCTTAATCTATTTACAATGCTTCTTTTCATAGGCCAAAAAATTGTATGAAAGAAATACAAAAATTAAAATGTCCTTTGGAGCTTTACTTCATTATTTACTCCTAAATAAAATTAAACGTATCTTGGAATCCTGTGGCGTAGAAATGTTAATAATGTCTGTTGAAAAAAAAACGACTACTTCCTTGTTTGATGTGCCCAAGTCAACTATTGTCTAAAGAAGTTCTTGCCTAGTAGATAAAAATGGTAAATTTTTTTTTTTTTTACATGATATAGTCCCTAACTGTGCATAATTTAAAAAGATTTAGAACTATATAGGGTGTCCCAAAAAGCATAATAAAGTTGCAAGCGTAAACAGATTGGTTTAACATCAAAAAAGGTTATAGACAGAGATGTGTGGCATTGCCAGGCTGTTTAAGTAATGATGTTTGAAAAAGAAAATACATGACAAACTGCGAACTGCTGATTGAAGGAGAAAAACTGGAACTTGGGTTTAAAGTTTACGAAAGATGGAAAGTATAACTGTGATAATGAGCGAAGGGTCTTGGCAGGGAAACAAATGAATGGGGCTCTGTATAGAACAGCCGACCAAGGCGAACGTATCTCGATCAGAACAAAATTGTTTTGAAAAAAGGCCAAGTCAACAGTACCAGCAAACGACGAGCAAGTATGAAAGCATTAATGAAATTAGAAGAAGCGAAAGAGGTGTGTAAGAAGTGGAAGTGAAAAAAAGTGGTCTTTGCCAACCCCAACTTAAGGAATTTTTTACTGATTAAATCAAATAAAACGGATTTAAGTAATAACACAACAATTTTAATAATAAAACGAAATATTTTAATGCTACTTTGCTATTTTGGGAGACAGACAGGGTTTCCAAAGTTAAGTCGGCACTATTGCTAATTTCGTTATTATTGGAGATACAAAGTCAGTCAAATAGGCAAACTAGTAGTATTTTTTTCGCCAATCAATAAAAATAGAACATCGCGTTCGCGTGTTATGTTAAAAAGTTTTATTTTTTTAAATGGAACGCCCAGTATACAATATTCACAATCGATAGGAAGTTGAAGTATGAACAAAAAGTGTCTCATGTCCTTTTTTCTATTATCACTAATGACAAAGCTATTGATGATTTTTCAAATTCGTCGAGATGGCTGTTATTTCATAAACAACATTCGTTTGTTTTATAAATGTCAGGATTAAAGTGTCAAATTGAAGTAGTGCTAGTAAACAGTCTACAGTTTGTGTCTTTTGAGAGCAAACATGCCTTTCACGCATTCAGGAAAAGGTGATATGATGAAATGTTATTTCGTTTGTCTAAAAATGGAGCCACCGAGCTCGTTACAGTTACGTTACAGTGCGCTTTGTTCCCCCTATGCGCAACTCGCCAGATCGAAGGTACTTTTTGCTTTGTATCGCAAGTTTAGATCGAATAAAAAATACGTTTATGAAAACAAGAACTAATAAACAATTCATATTAATTGCAGCAACTGAAATTGATGACTTAGCTTACTTTGAAGCTCATCCTACTAATACAATCAACGATTTAATGCAACAAAGTGGACTATGTTTGAAAACTATCCACAATATTCTAAAAAAGCATAAGTTGGCACCCCATGTAGATACAGAGTTCTGTCAGTGGTTCATTAATAAAATGAGAATTAATGATAATATTTGGCGCTTGGTTCTTTGGACTGACGAATCAAATTTCTCCAATAGGGGCATGTTCAACAGGAAAAACAACCACTATTGGAGTCGAGAAAATCCGATGCTCGTTCGTCCTTGTAACCCGCAGAGACGCTTTACTGTTAATGTTTGGCGTGGGTTGATCGGGTCAAGAATTGTAGGCCCTGTATTTTATCAGAGTGCATTAACTGGTGAGCGGTACGTCGAAATGTTAGCTGCCACACTCCGAGACTTCCTTGATGATTTGAATTTAATGCAAAGACAACAGATCTACTTTCAACAAGATGGAGCTTCTGTCCATAATGTTTGCCAGATTGATATCCTATTACAAGACCTTTTTGATGGCAGATATTTATCAACTAACGGCCCTATCCGTATGCCTCCTCGATCACCAGACATAACTCCTATGGATTTTTTCTTATGGGGATATGTGAAGAGTATGGTCTATACCAGGCGGTATGATAATCTTAAGGATCTTCAGCAAAGCATCAATCATGCTATTGAAAATATTAATGGTAGAATCATTGGCAGAGCCACTAGGAACGTTTACCAGCCGCTAAAATTGCTTGGAGCAAAAGGGTGATGTTTTTGAGCATCTAATTTGAAATTTGTTTTTTTTTTAAGTTTATAGAATAATTTAAAATAAAAGATATTGTTTCACTTCATGGATATTCTTACTTACTGTTTATTTTATCGTAAGGCAAAGTTGCCATCTTGACGAATTTGAAAAATCATCAATAGCTTTGTAATTTGTGACATTAGGATAAAAAGTCATAGGACACTTTGTTCATAATTTAATTTAAAAAAAATAAAACTTTGACATAACACGCGAACGCGATGTTCGATTTTTATTCCGTTTTTACCATTGACGAAAAAAATAATATTAGTTTGCTTATTTGACTGACTTTTATCTCCAATAACAACGAAGTTGGCAATAGTGCCGACTTAACTTTGAAAACGCTGTAAAGTTCCAAATACTTTTAAATTAAGCACAATTTGTAACCATATCATACGGCAAAGATTTTGACTCTTTATCTACTAAGCAGGAACTTACTCAATGCATGCCATCGTTGACGGTAATAATGGTAAGCAAGATTTAGGTTCATTTGCTTTTGTTCGCGGTTTATTGCATTTCTAATGCAATATTTTATTTTATTTTTATTAACCTTTTCCGTTAGATAGAAATGGATAAGGAATAAACGATAAGGATCAACGGTTATTTCAAGATTTGTGATCTTGTTCAGCGCTTCAAAATACGTCAGAAATTAAAAAAAAATTATGGATTAATTAACATCCTAAATTTTCATTTTCTAAAATACCTACCCAATTTGAATATTTTTTGTTCGTTAAAATTTAATTTCGGCACACCAAAATCAATTTGAAATAATGGGTTTGGTGAAAAAACCAGACATTTTTTTTTGTAGACCTGTTGTTTATTTACGTAAATATTTGATTTACTTAATGTTTTTAATTTTGTTTTCTATTTGAACACTTGCCATTATAATATAATATTCAATGCAAATTATTAATTATGTTAAATATACTCCAAGAGTCAAAAATCTGCATGATATGGGTAAAATGTTGTATCACTTATTTGTCAGAAAATACTATTACCTACTAATAAAATTGGTGCATTGCGTAAAACTTACATTGGTGCCATTAAATTTCTAAATATCTAAAGAAAATCTCTATACAGGAGAGAACAAAAAATAGAAATTTAGATCAAATACATATTACTCTTGTTTCCTATATTAAGGAGATTAAAGCGTTAGGCGGAAATAATAAAAATTATATCAAATTTTCTAATAAAATTTAATGTATGAATTAATTAAATCATAAATCTAAGATCATGTTAACTTAACATACAATTGACACATTTTGTTTTATAACAAATAATGTCAGCTGCATAAAAATTAACTTTGTTAGACATGGATATTTCACGATTATTTTAAAAAAAATTCACAGTGGTAAGGAAACTTTTACATAACAAATAAATTTTTAATTCATCATAAAGTTTGCTGTTTTTTAATTCTTTCAACTATTTCCTGTAATAATTATTAAAAAATCATAAATTATTATACATTTTTGTTTTTTTTTTCCATAAGTTTGGGCAAATTATTTTTTAGAAAGAATAAAAATTAGAGTTGTAACGGAATAACATAAGACAATCTAGTTAACTTTTTTGTAGCAGAAAGGTTAAGATTTTAGTCATTGAACGTTCATAATTTGGGAAAAATAAATTGAATTAAATCTTACGGTAAAAGAGTTACTGGTATCCATCACAGAACTCATAGAAATAGAAGGCCAATACCACTTTTCTGGAACGAGCCCTACTGTACCACATGATACACACATGAGCATGCGCAGTAAAACCGTTGCCATGACAGGGGGGGTTTGATTGAAATGTATGGCCTCTATTTACTAAAATAGACTGACTTTTACCGTGAGTAATTTCTTAAGAAAGGATGTACTTAGAATGTAATTGAATAGTCCAACTGAAATCAGGAAGAAAGACCGATTTGAACGAATAATTTTTATATAGCGGGTATTGTGAACTAATAAACGCACGCGCACACATAAAAAACATTGGAAATATTTTATTGTTTCTAATACCCTATTTAGATTTAGAATATCAGAGGTATAGGTACTAATGAAGTTGATTTGTTAATATTTACATCATTCAAATAATTTTTTATGAGATTGCACTTGATTTATTAAGATTTATCAGTTATTACACTGTAATTCTCTTATATTCAGAGTGTGTTACATGGCAATGAAAAGGCGCAAGATCGGCTCTGAAGAAAAACGTCGTCGGACTAAATGACAGGAGTTGATGTTAACAGCGTTGTCAAATGAAATTGTAAGAAATTATAATGCTTATTACGATTCCATCAGTTGTTATATGCTACATTTATCTTGCGTATAGATACACTTCTGAATACTAGTGTCAACAACTTAATGATCTTAAGTAATCGATAATTAATGAGTTTCGGCTGTTTATGGGAATTAAATGTAATATGCATATACATCATATTGCCATTAAATTAGATTCTCGTACAACTACATGAACTGGCAATGTTGTTGATGAAATGCGCTTGATTACGTGTGTCTCATCTATACATGTGGTGATGAATCAAATCAATTCCTCCCACTTATATTAGCTTTCTAGTCCTATGAGTTCTGTGGTATTCATTGTACGGAGATAGTAGGAAAACAATTTTTTTGCGTAGATGGCCGTGATTTTAAATCTGAACATTATTTTAAATTCCAAACGACTTTTTAAAACGAACTTTGAGTACTCCACTCTTGATCAAAATTTCTATTTTTTTGTTCTCCCCTGTATACCGTTCAGAATAGATACTTAAAAATTTGATTACGCAAAATATTGCAGCGAGTTAATTTCTTGAATTTATTTCATGCCCACGTACCAAAGTTGCTGGTTGGTCTTGTAACCAGGTCTGATAAAAGGAAATTAGTGAATCATTCATTCGAAAGTGCGTTAACCTAGCTGTAGGGAGCGATGTTCTTTTTGATAAACCATTGCTTAATACTACGTTTATTATACGCATCTATTACTAATGGAGCACACAGATTATTAAATGTAAAAAAAGGAGACGATGTCAATAATAACGATGTGGAGGTAAAGGATTATCTCCTGGACTTGATTACAATACTGCGCGCATTTAATTACCGGCAACGTTGCAAAATTTGAGACTGGAAACGTCTATTTATCTATGTCATAGGATAGTACATTTTTTTAACATGATCTAACAACATACGACATAAAGTGATATAACTTTCAAAACAAATTTTTTTGAATGGTTATTAATATTTCATAATTCTAAAAGGTCTAGGTCCAATTGCAAAAATTGATCGTTAATCCAGAACAGCTGGAAATTTCGGAAGATGTAATCAAGACCGTGTCCTTAACGGTAAGGCTAGTCGGAAAGCTCCAACCGGGGCTCGGTGGAGCCAAAGATGTAGCTTTCTTCCAAAATTAGTGATGATTCCAGAACGAACATATTTAAATCAAAAGATATGTATTTAAAAAAAAATTACCAAATGTGAAGTTGTCCGTAATGGAAGTGGGGCGGTTTAGCGAAATATGTAATGCCAGTCTCCCGGTAAACATGATTACAGAACAGCTGTAACTTTGCACGCATAAAGATTGTCACCTAAAACACCTAAACAGCTAAAAATCATTTTGTCCGCAATTGAAGTGGAGCCGTTTAAAATGTCCGCAAGCTGAACCAAGTCCGAAAAATGATCAAATTTGCGAAAAATTGGAAAAAGAATGAAATGTTGGCTGTATAACTCAAAAATAATAATGAGAGATTAGATTAGATTAGAGATTATTTGGACCAGTAGGATCTGAGAGTACCAGTTACGATTTTTCTGAAATAACTCAAAAACTACTGAATTTGGGTACATGGGAAAACTGTTTATAATAAAAAAACCTTAATTCTAGACGAAATAATAGACCTCAATAGGACCAGTAGGACCAGATATCTTAATTTGATTGACACTAAAATTTTCGATATACGTATATATAGTTTAAATTATTGTAATCAGCCAAATGTTGCTAAGGCTAGTCGTAGTTCCTACATACACTAGCTACAAATTAAACCCAAATTCGATCGTTCTGATATCATCACTGAGCTTGTCCGCTACGTAAATTGTATGGAATATATGGAAAAACCGTAATCTTATCGCTGTTTGGACAGAGTTTGGTGGAACTTTGGTTTTTGAGTTATTTCAGAAAATTCGCGATTGGTACAAAAATGCGTTATATTAAAACATAAATTTAACAAGCCATATCTTCGGTACTATTGGTCCAAATTAGATCTGTTACGTCTTAAATTGTAGGTCTATACAGCCAAAATCTTATTTTTTTTCGATTTTTTCGCAAATTTGATTTTTCGGACATTTTCCACTTGCGGACATTTCAAACCACCCCACTTTAATTCCGGACAATATAATTTTTACGTTTTTGGGTTTCAATCTTTATGTGTGCAAAGTTACAGACGTTCTGGAATCATGTTTACCGGGAGACTGGCGCGACATGTTCCGCATTGTGAACTAGCTAAACCACCCCACTTCTTCACATTTTTTTTTTTATTATTTATCGATTTAAATGAGTCTTAAGCGTTCTGGAATCATCACTAATTTTTAAGGAAAGCTAAATCTTTAAAGCGCTTAACTATCTCGGGGCCATCGGACCCGTTAGATATACCGTTGAGGACATGGGTCTCTGAACTTTTTAGCCATTCTGGAATACCCATTAAATTTGCATTTAGCATTAGGACTATAATTACTATTATTGCAACTCAGCATTGATTGATAATTCTGCTAATGCTGTGTTACTATATTTGTAAGGAATTGTTCTTTCTTTATTTGTATTATTATCATATACATTATAAATTATTTCTCAACCCTGACTATGAATCACTTCCTACTCATGTTTGCAGATGTTTGAAAATGTTTCCAATTAATTCAACTTCCTTTTAAAAAAAAAAACTTACTTAGCAGTTAAAATATTTTCACAAATAATAATTTTCTACTAATTCAATAACAATAAATTACCTTACTACGATAAATTAAACGAAAATTAAAACCTACCAAAAATTTAGCAAATTTTACACACAAAAAAACACAATTTGACAACATGATAAAAACTCGGAACAGATTTCACGTTGTTTTTACAAGTGAGACCAATTTGAATAAATCGACTCTAAAAGTGTGATGCTTGTTTGCGGTGTTGCACGGTTCATAATAATTTCCTTTGCCTCTAGACTAATGATATTTTAGGAATTTAAATTGTGTAAAAATGTGTGATTAATAAAACTGCATGTGGTTGATATAGAACTAACATTTTTAAGAAAATTATCATTATTTTGCGATGTGTAGTTAGGTTAGGTTAAAACAGCGGTTCGGAGAGAACCCATTTAGGCCGTTTAGCCCGTTGCGATACCGTAAAGGACGGCAGTGCCCTCCGCTTCTACCGTGAGAACCAGTTAGCGCTTTAATGCTAACTGAGCTAAGATCACTTAAGCCATCAAAGTTTGGTTGCTCTAGTATAGAAAGCCATTTTTGCATAGAGCAGGATAGTGGGAGAGAAGATGTATTATTGTTTATTTCTTTTCCTCAGCGTGACAGCTTCTTCAGAATTCATATTGTAGCTCTGCGATTCCACTCTGCTCAGTGTCGGTTATGGCCACGATCGCGTTTTCATATAGTTAAAACATCATTAGTTCGACGTAGATCCAGTTTAGGCCAAATCTGCTTCGATGATGTGCAAGTGGGTTCATTTTGCCACCTCGGGTTGACTTATGAACTACCTTAATGTGCAGCCGGCAGTTTGTTATCGGGACTCCTGGCTGAGATGAGACAGATACAGCCGAGAGGGTGGTACCCCCTCTTGCTAGCTCGAACGCCCTACAGTTACCTGGTATGTCCATGTGGCCGGGTACCCAGATAATGTGAACTCTGAACTTAGCTGCTAGCTCATTCAGGGTGGCTCGGCAATGCAAGGCTCAGTGATTAGATAGCAGCCTAGCTGTCGCAAAGAATGTATATCTCGCTGAACTTTTGTTCGTTGCGGAGTGTCCAAACAGCTGCCTCAGTAATGGCTGCCATTTCGGCCTGATACACACTGCGAGATGTGTTGTTAGTAATTACGATTTATTACATATTACTTAAGCTTAAAATGTTTTAATCATTACAATTGTGTTGTAAAAATACATAAGTAGTTAAACAACAGGAATTCAAGCCCACTTGGAGTGGGGGGAGGAGTGGGGGAAGTGGTGGGGGTGGGAGTGGGGGAAGGAGTGGTGGAGTGGGGGAAGTGGTGGGGTAGGAGTGGGGGGAAGTGACGGGGTAGGGGTGGGGGTAGGAGCGGGGGTAGGAGTGGGGGCAGTGGTGGGGTGGTGAGGAGTGGGAGCAGTGGTGGAGTGGGGGTGAAGTGGGGGAAGTGACAGGTGAAGGAGTGGGGAAATGACATTGTTGACATATGACATTGTTGACATATGACATTGTTGACATATGACATTGTTGACATATGACATTGTTGACATGTGACATTGTTGCCATTGTTTACATACGGCATGTTGCCATTGTTGCATTGTTGACATATAAAATCATTGTTTACATACGGTATTGTCCCCATCGACTCGATTAAGAGGGTTACGTAAGCACGTTGAAAAGTGGTGTGACGTAAGCGTTGAAAAAAAACTTGATTTTTCGGTGATTCGAACCTTAATCCTTTGACTTACTAAACAGTTAGCTATACCATTCAGATAACTCGCATATTAATTTTATCGTGCAAGATTGGATATAAAAATATATATTTGTGACATCATTATGTTAAAAATAACCTTGAACTACCAGATAATAAAAATGAATGAAAATATGTCGATTTAACGTGAGTTACATGCGTCATTTCCGCAGACTTCTATTAGAACCATTTTTGCGACTCAGCAGTTCTAGAAGCTTCCAGAAATTGCTTATCTAAAAAAATGTCACACTCGTAATTTCCTTTTGATATCGTATCCCTCACAGAATCGGGGCAAACATGTTTACAATTAACATTGAGCAAATGAATTACATAACAAAACAATATTAAAACAAATAATTTCTATTTCTTTAATAATATTAAAATCACATACAGATTTAAGACTTCCACGAATTAAAAACCCTTGAGAAAGATCTAAAATAAAGATCGAAACGTCGACGATTTAAGAAGAGCGAGAAGTTTGTTTTCTTTTGTCCTAAACCCGCTATCCACCCCAAAAAATAATTAAGAAGGACATGAACCACAATAATATCTTAACAATTTTACTTTCATAGTTTTTTTGCCTTTATTATAATAACAAAACTTACACTACCGCATTATTAAGATACCCTGTACATTCTTAACTTAAGTAAACACAGGATAATGCTCAAAAGATAGTTGATCTGTATTCCAATCAACAAAATGAACCGGATTGCATTTCCTCTGATGCATTAAGAACCAATGCCGGGGTCCCACAGGGTTTCTTCCTGTCCCCCACTCTATTTTTTTACACATCAACGACCTCTTAAAAACCACTACGAACCCCATTTACAGTTCGCAGACGACAGCACACTTGTCTCAACTTTCACATCCTATCGATCACTTTCGGTGAATGTTAAAAATAGATTCAAGCAGGAACAGGTTGACTTCATCAATAGAGATCTTAAAGCAATCGTCGAGTGGGGAACCAACAATCTTGTTCAGCTTAACGCCCAGAAAACACAAAGCGTCACGTTTTCCAAGAAAGTGAATTCCTCAAATCATTTCATCACAATGTCCGTAAATATCCTTGAATCAAGTGACTTCATCTTGATTTTGGGAGTTACGGTGTCTAATAATATGTCTTGGCATGACCATGTTGCTGACATCGCAAAGTCAGCAAGCCAGAGGTCGGATTTGAGCCTTCTATGATGTCACAAATTAAGAAGTCAAAAGAACCTTAACGAATGTTGGCATGGGAAAAATTGTTTTTATGAAAATTCCCATACGCTAATCTTAAGATACGCCGTTCTAAATATAAAGGGGTTGGAAATTCCGATTAAATTAAATCAAATTTTAAAGTTCGAGAAGCTAAACAAAATTTCAGTTAACGTCTATGCTTTAGAATTAAATAAAACAGAGAAGAGATAATTTTACATAGTTATACCTGTTGTGTTTACTAAAAATAAAATGAAACGTCACGTCAATTTGTTACTAATACAAGATCAGTATTTTCGGAAACTAAATGATTATGAAGCGCCACCTATCGACAATGAAAATGTTGAAATCAAATATGTTTGGATAAGTACGAGGTATGTCGTAAATTAGGAAGTCAAAAGGACCTTAACGAATGTTGGTATGCGACCCATCAAACGATTCAGCGTTGCTTAAAGTACGTCAAGTGTCACGAGAGTACGTTAAATGTCACGTGAGTACGTTAAGCATCACGTAAAACGTCACGTGTCACGTTATACGTAATGTGTCACATTAAACACACACACACACACACATGTTGAATATTTTTGTTCATGTACAGGGAATGTCACAAATCAAGAAGTCAAAAGGTCCTTAACGAATGTGGCATGTGACCCATCAAACGATTCAACGTTACGCTCGTCACGTGTCACGTTATACGTAACGTGTCACATTAAAAACACACACACACACACAAGTCGGTCGACCTCGGAGAACAGATCAGATCAACATTGTTTTGAGGAAAGGCCAGGTCAAGAGTACCAACAACCGACGAGCATGTATGAGAGCACTGATAAAAGTAGAGGAAGCAAAAGATGTGTGTAAGAACCGTAGCGAAAGTAAAAGGAAGTGGTCTCTGCCTACCCCCATAGAAAAAAGGTGTGACTTTATGTATGTAATAAAATCTCAAGAGTACCAACGACCAAGAACACTAATGCAAGTAGTTCATTGTATTTAAAACAATTTCCGGTAATAATGTATTATCGTACCGATCGTCGGTAAAACATCGAAACCATGACAATAAAAACCCCAATAATCTTTATTAAAAATCATGAATCAAACAAACAAAAATTAACTTAAGTCCTCATGATGACATTTATTGCCTGGGATTATCGATACTCTTGCTTTGGGTTATTATAGTTTAAATAAATATTTTTTTTTCACCCTAGCGCATATCTATAGTTAAAAAAATGAATAGTTTGTTCCTTATTCAGCATTTAGACGATGCATATCTCTAAAGGTAGTGTCAAGGCCGGGATGCGTACGCGCTCGCTGGCCGCTGCAAAAATAATATAGATAGGTATATATACAGGGGGGTGCATGAACTGGCAAAACTTTTGGAAAAAATATCTTTTTAACAAAAAAAAAAAAAAAACCTTGGTTAAAAGAACTATTTAAGCTCTCTTTTTTCATGTATCACGCAATAAATCGTCTTGTGACGTCATCAAAAGATTCAGCATTACGCAAAGTGCGTCGACCATCACGTTAAACGTCATGTAAGTACGTCAAGCATCACCTTAAACGTCACGTGTGTATGTCAAACGTAAACGTCACGTGTCATATTAAAACACACATACCAGTTTGATTTAAACAATCTGCATGGTTGAAGCCCTATATCGAGCTGAACACTCGTTTAAGGACTACAGTTCATTTGCAAAGAAGCTCCCCTTTTTCATGTATTACACAATAAAGTGTCTTGCAGCGTCATCAAAAGATTCAGCATTACGCAAAGTACGTCGACCGTCACGTGAGTACGCCAAGCGTCGCGAACAACGCGGTGTTCGGCAAAACAATGGAAAATAAACGCTTCCGCAGTTAGTAAGTTCATACGATTGTCGTTACAAGACAAAAAATTTAATTTCTAGAGCCAGATTTCACAATAGATCAATTTTTGATGATAATCTAATGTGCAAAGTACGTCGACCGTCACGTTAAACGTCACGTGAGTACGCCAAGCGTCACATTAAACGTCATGTAAGTACGTCAAGCGTCAACTTAAACGTCACGTGTGTACGTCAAACGTAAACACAGCGTCACGTTCAACGTCACGTGTTTATGTCAAACGTAAACGTCACGTTAAACATCACGTGTTACATTAAAAAACACACACATACCAGTTTGATTTAAACAATCTGCATGGTTGAAGCCCTATATCGAGCTAAACACTCGTTTAAGGACTACAGCTACCAGTTCATTTGCAAAGAAGCTCCCTTTTTTCATGTATTACGCAATAAAGTGTCTTGAAGCGTCATCAAAAGATTCAGCATTACGCAAAGTACGTCGACCGTCACGTGAGTACGCCAAGCGTCACGTTAACCGTCATGTATGTACGTCAAGCGTCACCTTAAACGTCACGTGTGTACGTCAAACGTAAACACAGCGTCACGTTAAACGTCACGTGTGTATGTCAAACGTAAACGTCACGTTAAACGTCACGTGTCACATTAAAAAATACACACACCAGTTTGATTTTAAACAATCTGCATGGTTGAAGCCCTATATCGAGCTAAACACTCGTTTAAGGACTACAGTTCATTTGCAAAGAAGCTCCCTTTTTTCATGTAAAGTGACTTGAAGCGTCATCAAAAGATTCAGCATTACGCAAAGTACGTCGACCGTCACGTGAGTACGCCAAGCGTCACGTTAACCGTCATGTATGTACGTCTAGCGTCACCTTAAACGTCACGTGTGTACGTCAAACGTAAACACAGCGTCACGTTAAACGTCACGTGTGTATGTCAAACGTAAACGTCACGTGTCACATTAAAAAACACACACACACCAGTTTGATTTAAACAATCTGCATGGTTGAAGCCCTATATCGTGCTGAACACTCGTTTAAGGACTACAGCTACCAGTTCATTTGCAAAGAGTCAGTTTAAACTCGCGAACAACGCGGTGTTCGACAAAAGAATAGAAAATAAACGCTTCCGCAGTTAGTAAGTTCATACGAGGGTCGTTACAGGACAAAAAGTTTAATTTCTAGCGGCAGATTTCACAATAGATCAATTTTTGAAAGCGAACGAGCAAGATATTTTAAAACATTTTAGTCATTTGAAAATTGCAGGACCTCGAAAATTTAAAGTTGGCGCCATTGTACGCCAAACACGTTTTTAAGAAAGGTTATACACCCAATTGGTCAACGGAATTATTTAAAATCACAAAATGTAAGATAACCAATCCTGCAACGTATCTTCTGGAAGATATGATGGAGGCACAAATCAAAGGAGCCTTCTACGCGGAAGAATTACAGAAAACTGCTAATCTTGATATCTACTTAGTAGAAAAGGAACTTGGACGCAAAGGAAATAAAATGTACGTCAAATGGTTAGGCATAAAAGGCAACAGTTGTTTAATTATGAACAAAAATCGACTTTTAAGTGGAGGGGAGGAAGGTTACAAATATGCGCGAGTTATATGCGTCATTTCCGCTGACTTCTATTAGAACCATTTTTGCGACGCAGCAGTTCTAGAAGCTTCCAGAAATTGCTTATCTAAAAAAAATGTCACGCTCGCATTTTCCTTTGTTTAACTTTATTATAAAATAAGCATTATGTATTAAAATTAATCAATTTTGACTTTATTTCTAAATTTTTTTTATAAACATCCTTGAAGATATAAAAAGAAAAAAGCCATACGGTTTAGTACCATTTGACTATTCACATTAAACGTTGATAGATTTTTGCGTGCAAGGGCTCCAAGAAGAAAAAAGTAAGTTTAAATTATTGTTGTGTGTGTTTTGTCTCACAAAATATTCTTATTTTTGATTTTAGATGAATTTGGAAAAATTAAACGAAGTTTCCTCCATTTTGACTTTATTTCTGAATTGTTAACTTCGTTGTCATATTTTTTATATTATATTTATAATTTTGTTAAAGTAAAAGTTTTTTTTTAAAATAATTTAAAACGAACTATAAAATTCGCGTCATTGGCAGGTGGATGTCAGTCATCATGTGCAGCAGTCAAGACAGTAATCATTTTAGTATGACGTCGAGTAGTGATGATAGCGTGAGTAATGACTTTGAAATGTCCGAATTCGTATTGCCGGGGGCACCTTCCATAGAAACAATTGTTCAATCCTACGAAGATGCTGCCAAACGTGAAGTGCATTACTTACTGCTAACGACATATATGTTGTCAGAATATGAAGTTCGATGTGGCCTTAGTCCTGCGCGGACGTTTTCTCCGACAATCATTTTGGCTAAACATTTTGGGCCTACTAAAATATCTTTTGACGTTTTTGAATGGGGTACCCTCATCAGTATTTTGGAGAAAAGGATGGAAGATTTTTTTCATGAGATGTCGCCTACGTATCCCGATGAAGACGATGATAACACCCCTATAACGTTTCACTGTGGCGATTATTGTACTATCATGCAACAAGTTTATGATGATACCAAGTTCCTGGTTTTAAGAAAACACGACGTTGAGTACTATTTGTGCGAAGAAGATGTTCAAGAAATTCTTAAAATCCACGCGCATTTGCTGACGCATCGAGTAAATTTATTAAACAAACTTAGTTTCTGTTCATATTATCACAATATTATTGGTTTTTGTAAACTGCATGGTGAATTATCGTTATCATTATTGTCGGAAATACTTCCAAATGATTTGTTAAATAGTGCATTGAGAGAGTTTATCTACTTTTATAGAATTACCACAATTAATGATTTAAATAAATAATTTTTTTAAAAAGTTTTGTTTTATTTGTTCCCCGAAATTTTAAGTTTCTATAAATATACTGTAAATAATATTTGTTAATCATTTAAGATGCTGTGCCCTACTTAAAGTTTGAAGAAACAATTGAAATATCTACTATTAAAGCTAATTTCATTTTACGAATAACATGTAATTTTTTTTTAAATTGTTGATTTGTGCATGTATTTTTTTAATATCGATCTTTTCTTCATTTAACGTTCATAAACCATTAAGGCTTATTTGACTAGCCAATATGAAAACAATTGTTTAAATTTCAGATATTAAATGCATTCTATAACATTTCTTCATATAATATAAGAGTGTAAGAATTTTAATTGTAAAATAAATATTTTAATTTTTTATGCGTGTTAATACTACTGGGAAACCATAACGCGAAAATGAATGGATGTACTGTTGTGGCCAAGGCACGTGGGTTAGAGGTGATCTTCGTGGAAGCAAATATGATGTGTACATGAAATGATTATAATATGATATTGTTTCTTGAAAAAATAATTGAATGTAAAAATTACAATTGGGCTTTTAATAACTGATGCTATTGCTGACATTGATATAAGTTTGACCTGGTAATTCAGGAATGCTTGAATCTACGTTTCTATAGAATATGTATTATAAATATATTTGCATAGTTGTTGCTCTGTTGTGTTTTCAAGTGTCACGCTTATTATGGGTAAGAAACATTTTTGTTAATTTTTATTTATTTAATTTCTATGTTAGAAAAAAATAATTGTAACTATTTTATTATAAATAAAGAAATTTTGTCGGTGTTTTTAACGGACGATCAATTTTTCTATCGACTTTTTTTTTAACTTTATTAAGCAATGGTTTTTTAAAATATAAAAATATTAAGTGATTTTAAGTTTTAAAGTAAAGAAATCAAATCTTGTAACACCTTCAATAAGCATTTACAATTAAAATATTGTGTTTCTGTTTTAAATCTTAAATTACACAGAGGACATCTTAAATGCGTAATGATATGACGACAACTTATCTTTTTAAACGGTTTGTAACAGAAATTACAAATTTGTATTTTTACAGATTTCTTTAAACTTAGCAAATTTATTGTTTTTGCACTAAATCTAAAAGAAAAACAAAAAAAGCGCATACAGTGACCGCTTACCTTAAATATATTTTACCTACGGTTTAAAATCTATAAAAGGGAAAAACAAAAAGTGCATTTTTACTAGAATTTAAAACGAGATGGATAAGTAACTAAAACTTTTTTAATTGTGTTTTTATTTTAAATTTTTACCCTTTACAAAATTTTAGCAAATTTTCAAAATACTTTTTTATTTATTTTAAGTTATTTTTCGTCATTTAAAAAATAATTTAAACACCACTCACAAATAAATTTTTTGTCTATTCTTAGTTACTCGACTATTTATTAATCTAGACAAATCTTTGATGCAGCAATAGTTATATTTAATTTTACAATTCTCATCATTTGAGCTTCATAATTATTTAATTTTTGATAATACTGATTTTTAATCAAATTTGTTATTTTTTACACACTAGTTTTCAATTTAAAATTGTTTTACAGACAGATTAGAATACTACATATATAGTAGAGTAAGAGGAGCATTACCCCCGCATCAAAGAGTAAGTAAACAAAACCATTTGCTAATTATTTCTACCAATCTTACTTTGGTGTTGGTAGTTTTAACAATAAATTTAATTTCCAACTAAAATTTCTTAGGCTAACTTTTTTTATGCTAATTTTTGTATTAACATAAGGTTTTAATCATTTTAGATATTTTTTTACTAAATTAAAAATTCTTTGTGTCAATTTTAGTAAATTAAATTTTAATTAAAACTTTTTTTTTTTACAGGCTAAATCCATTATAATTATGATGGGTTCTCGTGGAGGCAAACCACCTCCATCAATGATATGCGTAGGGGATGTGGGCCCCTACAGTATATATATGGAGGTACTAGAGAGCGAGATATGGGTTTGGGCATTAAGGTATAAATTTATCTATGATTTTATATTTATATTTTACAAATGTTTTTTTTTTATGTTGCAGATAATGGGCCTATTCTACTTTAATTATGTAAAGTAATTAAAAAAAAAACTTTGAGTTAAATAAAGGAAATGAATGAATATTGTTTCGTTTCAATTATTTTTGAAAGTAACGTTCGACACATGCCTCAAACATTTGACAATTATTTCAGTTAATTAACGTAGAAAATGTTAAAATGTTTAAAATTTAAGTAAATATCTAAAATTGGATTTAAAACTAAAAAAGTACTCGAAAAAATCATTTTAACAGTATCATACAAATAAAAATGTTTATAAAATTAATTTTTGGTTTTAAAATATAAGTGTTAAAAATAAATTTAAAAAGTTAAACAAAAGAAAATTAATTTAAATACAATGAATATGTGAATGAAATAAAGATTATGTATCAAAAATCTTGCTTCCCAAATTTTCCAAATAATTGTGTAAACTAATTAAAATTTTTTTTATTTTTGAGTTAAATAAAGGAAATGGATGAATATTGTTTCGTTTCAATTATTTTTGGAAGTAACGTTCGACACACGTCTCAAACATTTGACATTTATTTCAGTTAATTAACGTAGAAAATGTTAAAATGTTCAAAATTTAAGTAAATATCTAAAATTGGATTTAAAACTAAAAAAGTACTCGAAAAAATCATTTTAACAGTATCATACAAATAAAAATGTTTATAAAATTAATTTTTAGTTTTAAAATATAAGTGTTAAAAATAAATTTAAAAAGTTAAACAAAAGAAAATTAATTTAAATACAATGAATATGTGAATAAAATAAAAAATTTGGATCGAAAATCTTGCTTTCCATATTTGCCAAAATTCCGTAATGACATTAGATAAAAACATATGTAGTCCCATAGTATTCAAGTATAAGGGAAATTTGATGACATATGTCAACAATGTCGTATGTAAACAATGGCAGTCAACAACGTCGTATGTAAACAATGTCAAAAATGGCTACAATTTCATATGTTAACAATGTCATATGTAAACAATGGCAACAAGTCATATGTCAACAATATTAACATTGCCCAGGATCCAAACCCCTGCCACGCCTCTGGACCATATTCGTGTACCGAACGAAATGTACAACGTCTCCGTCACTGGTTTTCTAATGTTGTATTACCATTATAATTATTTTAAATAAATGTTTAAGAAAAATTGGATGTTTTATTAAAACACTATGTGTATTCATCATCAACTTTTATATTACATGTAGATTTAAATTTTCGTTTTACAATTTTTAAAATAAATTTTAAAATTAAAACAAAAATAGATGCCAATATTACACAAGTCATTGCAAAAACATTATCGACTTTATTTTTCATGCTCTCATTTGTTGGAATATCGGACTAAATTTCTTTAATTTCAAATGCTGCAGCCAAATGGGGGCGGCCACAATCGTAAGATCCTTGGTATGTTAAGCTGTATTTCCCTTTCTCGAAATGGCTTTTATACGGCTCATAGGTAGCAGTCACTCTGTTGGGTAGGAATGTTTTAAGAAGAACGCTTGTACCATATGGTGTTTTGGTTATTTTCGCAGCATAAATTGCTTGAGAAACTCCTATTGGTAGCTCCTGCAGCTTTACTATAGGTTTCCGTGCTGTAATGGAGGAAACTTCGTTTAATTTTTCCAAATTCATCTAAAATCAAAAATAAGAATATTTTGTGAGACAAAACACACACAACAATAATTTAAACTTACTTTTTTCTTCTTGGAGCCCTTGCACGCAAAAATCTATCAACGTTTAATGTGAATAGTCAAATGGTACTAAACCGTATGGCTTTTTTCTTTTTATATCTTCAAGGATGTTTATAAAAAAAATTTAGAAATAAAGTCAAAATTGATTAATTTTAATACATAATGCTTATTTTATAATAAAGTTAAACAAAGGAAAATGCGAGCGTGACATTTTTTTTAGATAAGCAATTTCTGGAAGCTTCTAGAACTGCTGCGTCGCAAAAATGGTTCTAATAGAAGTCAGCGGAAATGACGCATATAACTCGCGCATATTTGTAACCTTCCTCCCCTCCACTTAAAAGTCGATTTTTGTTCATAATTAAACAACTGTTGCCTTTTATGCCTAACCATTTGACGTACATTTTATTTCCTTTGCGTCCAAGTTCCTTTTCTACTAAGTAGATATCAAGATTAGCAGTTTTCTGTAATTCTTCCGCGTAGAAGGCTCCTTTGATTTGTGCCTCCATCATATCTTCCAGAAGATACGTTGCAGGATTGGTTATCTTACATTTTGTGATTTTAAATAATTCCGTTGACCAATTGGGTGTATAACCTTTCTTAAAAACGTGTTTGGCGTACAATGGCGCCAACTTTAAATTTTCGAGGTCCTGCAATTTTCAAATGACTAAAATGTTTTAAAATATCTTGCTCGTTCGCTTTCAAAAATTGATCTATTGTGAAATCTGCCGCTAGAAATTAAACTTTTTGTCCTGTAACGACCCTCGTATGAACTTACTAACTGCGGAAGCGTTTATTTTCTATTCTTTTGTCGAACACCGCGTTCTGACTCTTTGCAAATGAACTGGTAGCTGTAGTCCTTAAACGAGTGTTCAGCACGATATAGGGCTTCAACCATGCAGATTGTTTAAATCAAACTGGTGTGTGTGTGTTTTTTAATGTGACACGTGACGTTTACGTTTGACATACACACGTGACGTTTAACGTGACGCTGTGTTTACGTTTGACGTACACACGTGACGTTTAAGGTGACGCTAGACGTACATACATGACGGTTAACGTGACGCTTGGCGTACTCACGTGACGGTCGACGTACTTTGCGTAATGCTGAATCTTTTGATGACGCTTCAAGTCACTTTACATGAAAAAAGGGAGCTTCTTTGCAAATGAACTGTAGTCCTTAAACGAGTGTTTAGCTCGATATAGGGCTTCAACCATGCAGATTGTTTAAAATCAAACTGGTGTGTGTATTTTTTAATGTGACACGTGACGTTTAACGTGACGTTTACGTTTGACATACACACGTGACGTTTAACGTGACGCTGTGTTTACGTTTGACGTACACACGTGACGTTTAAGGTGACGCTTGACGTACATACATGACGGTTAACGTGACGCTTGGCGTACTCACGTGACGGTCGACGTACTTTGCGTAATGCTGAATCTTTTGATGACGCTTCAAGACACTTTATTGCGTAATACATGAAAAAAGGGAGCTTCTTTGCAAATGAACTGGTAGCTGTAGTCCTTAAACGAGTGTTTAGCTCGATATAGGGCTTCAACCATGCAGATTGTTTAAATCAAACTGGTATGTGTGTGTTTTTTAATGTAACACGTGATGTTTAACGTGACGTTTACGTTTGACATAAACACGTGACGTTGAACGTGACGCTGTGTTTACGTTTGACGTACACACGTGACGTTTAAGTTGACGCTTGACGTACTTACATGACGTTTAATGTGACGCTTGGCGTACTCACGTGACGTTTAACGTGACGGTCGACGTACTTTGCACATTAGATTATCATCAAAAATTGATCTATTGTGAAATCTGGCTCTAGAAATTAAATTTTTTGTCTTGTAACGACAATCGTATGAACTTACTAACTGCGGAAGCGTTTATTTTCCATTGTTTTGCCGAACACCGCGTTGTTCGCGACGCTTGGCGTACTCACGTGACGGTCGACGTACTTTGCGTAATGCTGAATCTTTTGATGACGCTGCAAGACACTTTATTGTGTAATACATGAAAAAGGGGAGCTTCTTTGCAAATGAACTGTAGTCCTTAAACGAGTGTTCAGCTCGATATAGGGCTTCAACCATGCAGATTGTTTAAATCAAACTGGTATGTGTGTTTTAATATGACACGTGACGTTTACGTTTGACATACACACGTGACGTTTAAGGTGATGCTTGACGTACTTACATGACGTTTAACGTGATGGTCGACGCACTTTGCGTAATGCTGAATCTTTTGATGACGTCACAAGACGATTTATTGCGTGATACATGAAAAAAGAGAGCTTAAATAGTTCTTTTAACCAAGGTTTTTTTTTTTTTTTTGTTAAAAAGATATTTTTTCCAAAAGTTTTGCCAGTTCATGCACCCCCCTGTATATATACCTATCTATATTATTTTTGCAGCGGCCAGCGAGCGCGTACGCATCCCGGCCTTGACACTACCTTTAGAGATATGCATCGTCTAAATGCTGAATAAGGAACAAACTATTCATTTTTTTAACTATAGATATGCGCTAGGGTGAAAAAAAAATATTTATTTAAACTATAATAACCCAAAGCAAGAGTATCGATAATCCCAGGCAATAAATGTCATCATGAGGACTTAAGTTAATTTTTGTTTGTTTGATTCATGATTTTTAATAAAGATTATTGGGGTTTTTATTGTCATGGTTTCGATGTTTTACCGACGATCGGTACGATAATACATTATTACCGGAAATTGTTTTAAATACAATGAACTACTTGCATTAGTGTTCTTGGTCGTTGGTACTCTTGAGATTTTATTACATACATAAAGTCACACCTTTTTTCTATGGGGGTAGGCAGAGACCACTTCCTTTTACTTTCGCTACGGTTCTTACACACATCTTTTGCTTCCTCTACTTTTATCAGTGCTCTCATACATGCTCGTCGGTTGTTGGTACTCTTGACCTGGCCTTTCCTCAAAACAATGTTGATCTGATCTGTTCTCCGAGGTCGACCGACTTGTGTGTGTGTGTGTGTTTTTAATGTGACACGTTACGTATAACGTGACACGTGACGAGCGTAACGTTGAATCGTTTGATGGGTCACATGCCACATTCGTTAAGGACCTTTTGACTTCTTGATTTGTGACATTCCCTGTACATGAACAAAAATATTCAACATGTGTGTGTGTGTGTGTGTTTAATGTGACACATTACGTATAACGTGACACGTGACGTTTTACGTGATGCTTAACGTACTCACGTGACATTTAACGTACTCTCGTGACACTTGACGTACTTTAAGCAACGCTGAATCGTTTGATGGGTCGCATACCAACATTCGTTAAGGTCCTTTTGACTTCCTAATTTACGACATACCTCGTACTTATCCAAACATATTTGATTTCAACATTTTCATTGTCGATAGGTGGCGCTTCATAATCATTTAGTTTCCGAAAATACTGATCTTGTATTAGTAACAAATTGACGTGACGTTTCATTTTATTTTTAGTAAACACAACAGGTATAACTATGTAAAATTATCTCTTCTCTGTTTTATTTAATTCTAAAGCATAGACGTTAACTGAAATTTTGTTTAGCTTCTCGAACTTTAAAATTTGATTTAATTTAATCGGAATTTCCAACCCCTTTATATTTAGAACGGCGTATCTTAAGATTAGCGTATGGGAATTTTCATAAAAACAATTTTTCCCATGCCAACATTCGTTAAGGTTCTTTTGACTTCTTAATTTGTGACATCATAGAAGGCTCAAATCCGACCTCTGGCTTGCTGACTTTGCGATGTCAGCAACATGGTCATGCCAAGACATATTATTAGACACCGTGACTCCCAAAATCAAGATGAAGTCACTTGATTCAAGGATATTTACGGACATTGTGATGAAATGATTTGAGGAATTCACTTTCTTGGAAAACGTGACGCTTTGTGTTTTCTGGGCGTTAAGCTGAACAAGATTGTTGGTTCCCCACTCGACGATTGCTTTAAGATCTCTATTGATGAAGTCAACCTGTTCCTGCTTGAATCTATTTTTAACATTCACCGAAAGTGATCGATAGGATGTGAAAGTTGAGACAAGTGTGCTGTCGTCTGCGAACTGTAAATGGGGTTCGTAGTGGTTTTTAAGAGGTCGTTGATGTGTAAAAAAATAGAGTGGGGGACAGGAAGAAACCCTGTGGGACCCCGGCATTGGTTCTTAATGCATCAGAGGAAATGCAATCCGGTTCATTTTGTTGATTGGAATACAGATCAACTATCTTTTGAGCATTATCCTGTGTTTACTTAAGTTAAGAATGTACAGGGTATCTTAATAATGCGGTAGTGTAAGTTTTGTTATTATAATAAAGGCAAAAAAACTATGAAAGTAAAATTGTTAAGATATTATTGTGGTTCATGTCCTTCTTAATTATTTTTTGGGGTGGATAGCGGGTTTAGGACAAAAGAAAACAAACTTCTCGCTCTTCTTAAATCGTCGACGTTTCGATCTTTATTTTAGATCTTTCTCAAGGGTTTTTAATTCGTGGAAGTCTTAAATCTGTATGTGATTTTAATATTATTAAAGAAATAGAAATTATTTGTTTTAATATTGTTTTGTTATGTAATTCATTTGCTCAATGTTAATTGTAAACATGTTTGCCCCGATTCTGTGAGGGATACGATATCAAAAGGAAATTACGAGTGTGACATTTTTTTAGATAAGCAATTTCTGGAAGCTTCTAGAACTGCTGAGTCGCAAAAATGGTTCTAATAGAAGTCTGCGGAAATGACGCATGTAACTCACGTTAAATCGACATATTTTCATTCATTTTTATTATCTGGTAGTTCAAGGTTATTTTTAACATAATGATGTCACAAATATATATTTTTATATCCAATCTTGCACGATAAAATTAATATGCGAGTTATCTGAATGGTATAGCTAACTGTTTAGTAAGTCAAAGGATTAAGGTTCGAATCACCGAAAAATCAAGTTTTTTTTCAACGCTTACGTCACACCACTTTTCAACGTGCTTACGTAACCCTCTTAATCGAGTCGATGGGGACAATACCGTATGTAAACAATGATTTTATATGTCAACAATGCAACAATGGCAACATGCCGTATGTAAACAATGGCAACAATGTCACATGTCAACAATGTCATATGTCAACAATGTCATATGTCAACAATGTCATATGTCAACAATGTCATATGTCAACAATGTCATTTCCCCACTCCTTCACCTGTCACTTCCCCCACTTCACCCCCACTCCACCACTGCTCCCACTCCTCACCACCCCACCACTGCCCCCACTCCTACCCCCGCTCCTACCCCCACCCCTACCCCGTCACTTCCCCCCACTCCTACCCCACCACTTCCCCCACTCCACCACTCCTTCCCCCACTCCCACCCCCACCACTTCCCCCACTCCTCCCCCCACTCCAAGTGGGCTTGAATTCCTGTTGTTTAACTACTTACATATTACAAACACATTAAAAAATTAATTATAATAAAAGTAAAATTACAAAAGTGTCTCTAGATGCGTTATCAATCTTATCTTAGCTTACATAATGTGTAACTAAAGTGTTAAGTTTTATTTGTGATGTACCTTAACAATTAGTCTATTTTTGATTTCACCAAGTTTCAAAGATTTAAGATAATTTTTTATACATTAGATAAATGTTACAATTTACTTAGTAATGATCGAATTTTTAAAGTATGCATTTTATTTCTTTTAATTTGCTTATTATTTGCAGCTAAATTATACTATTTCCATGTTTTTTTTTTCAGTTTTAGGGCCTTTATTAAGAAAAAAATAGTCTTCGCAATGTTACTTCCCTTTTTTAGTTTACAGCTAATAATTTCTGCTCATATTCGTTAGGCCACAGAACATTACAACTATGAGATAGGCTATTATAATACTAGTACAAATACTGCCTAATACCTAAATTGGGGTGAAAATTGGTATTAAAGAAGTAACCTCATCGTTTTCACTTGGGTTTTTCATTCATTTGATTAAAATTAACTTTATGTCACCGTGTCTGGCCCTTCGGTTAATGTCACTGTCATACTTTCCATCTCTCGTAAACTTTGAACCCAAGTACACAAATTTATTTACTTGTTCCACTTTTTGTCCCTTAATGAGAACTTCAGTTTGCCATGCTTTCTTTTCTTTCAAAAAAAATTACTTTCGTTTTACTTACATTTATTTTTATCCCTTTGATTTTCAGGGAATCATGCATAACATTAACCATCGCCTGCAACTCCTCTTCAGATGACGCTAATATGACTTGATCATCGGCGTAAAGAAGGCATTTAACGATCAAATCATTCATTTTTAATTTATACGCACTCTCTTTCAAATCTTTTAAACAATCGTCTATGTAAAAGTTAAACAGCCATGGCGAAGCCACACATCCCTGTCTCACACCCTTTTAGATGTTAAACCATTCCGTGCAAGCTCCGTTAATCCTGACACAAAACATGATTTTAAAAAATTTGATCAATTTTCTCTTAATCCGCATCAATTGACAAAAGCAATAATTTCGCATTACACTCAAATACATCAGTTATAATTATAAATAATTAAAAAAACTTATATATTTCCGTTTTAAAAAATTGTAATTAAAATGTTATTAAATATTTTACAATATTTATTATTTATATTATAAATATATATTTTTAAGATTATTTCAATTATTAATGAGTGTTTTTCTTAACTTTATTGTTTTTACTTGGGTCTATTATTTGCCCTAAAGTGACTTAAGTTTCCAAACAAGTACAACAATATAGACGACTTAACTTGCTTTGGGAATTAATAATTAATTTTTTTAATTTGTCGATTTAACAAAAAAACAAAAGCGGGATCATTTATTACATCAATTTTAATAAGGTTTTCAATAATTGTTGTCACATTTTTTTTATGTGGAAACGACTTAAGCGATTTAATTAACTTTTTTATTGCAGAAAAATAGGTTTTGTCGGTTTATTACCAAATTATTGTGTTAACAAAACTAAAGATCTGTATTTTGTAGTACCTACCTTACAGTTTTAAAGAATTTGTTAAAAGATAAACAATTTTGTGCAGTATTTATGATAGATTTTTGTTAAAAGTAAGCTTATAAATTGTTTATCTTTAAAAGTAATACGTTTTTTGTGGTAGACTGTTTAAATTTTGACACCGAAAAATTAGAAAAATAAATCGAGCAAGGAATTTACCTAACAAAAGGTGGTGCGGGCCTCAGTTTTATTAGATGAGGGATATTGACAAAGTTATGTTGCCAATTTATTAGGACAAAATCGGGTAGTTAGATTAGCTTACACCTCTCCGATTTCCTTTAAATTTTAGTATGTTGTCAAGTTTGTCATCCTGAACAAGAATTGGGGATGGGAAGTGATTTTCACACTGGGGTCTCAATCTGCCTACTCCTCAGGTGTAGTCCCTCGGGTAAGGTTTAGGGATTTGTTACTTGACGCGGGGGTCTCAATCTGCCTACTCCCCAGGTCTCGGCACTGGTTCTCTCTAAGGTCTCGATCAGCCTACTCCTTCAAGAGAACTCTCTCCAGGGTAAGGGCGAAAACAATGCACTAACGACCGACATGAACGTTTTATTAGACAATACGCTTTAAGAAACAGGACTATTACTAGGTTTGCTCCTTGCAATATTGCTTAGACCATTAATTTCGCTACTCATGTCCTTTTTACACCAAAATTAATTTTTTTTAACAATACAATTTTGTTTGTCTTTAGAATAATTTTATGTCCAATCTTATAGAAAAATATTAAAGATAATTAACTTTTAAAGGATCCGAATACGTTTTTTCTAACTGTTAATGAAACCAATGTCCATCAAAAATTATTAAAATAAGTTATTATAACAATTTGACGATTTAATATGTGTAATATGATTTAATATATTAAGAAATAGTTTCTTTTAATTTATGATTAAAAATAAATGACCAGTAACAAATTATTGATAAAAAGAATTTAAAGTGGGGAATATTTGTTAAAAGTATTCCTAGCCCAATGTTTAAATACGCAATATTTATTAATAAGTAACGTAATAAATGGAATAGAAAAGTCAATTTTTGAAGGGAGCAAAATGACACTTTACCGGTGATCATCCGAAGTTCAGAAAGAGTTAATAAATTAGGATAGTGCCCCACCGATCCCCCATTAGCATACACCCATGCTTGCCGCATTCTGAAGTAGAAGAAAAAAACAGTGCCAATGACCTCATCATGACTGGATACCACTCTATGAATGGAAATTTTAAATTCAAGGTGAAAGATTGTTTACTACCGCTTTCGGCTTTCATAAATTCAAAAAAAACTGACATGTACCGAGATAAAATCCAATCTACGAAAAACATTTTGATGAACACTTTTCGAGTGCGATAACACAACGTTGGCACCATCGATATCTCGCGTAAGCATTTACAACTTGCTCACTGACACACACATACACACACACACACACACATACAATTTGATAATACATTTAAAAAAATTCTCGACAAGAAAATCATAATGCAAGCTAAGAAAACTTACTTCGGATATCTCAACATTTGAGTGGCCTTGATGATGACCGGAAACTAAAAAACAACCAATAAAAACTTGGATAACTTCAAAAATTCTCGTTGAAAAACATAAAAGTATCAATGAATTAACACGCGCGACTCTGTACTACGTCGGTAACTGCTGGAAATAAACCGTTCTGAGGGTCGAGCGGCGATGCCGGCTTTATTTGTTGAAATGGGCGAACGCAATTTGTTAACAACAAATTTGAAAAGTTTACATTCATCACCAATATGAGAGAGCACATTAAATGAAAAATACTTCTATAGATTTTATTTTGCGAAAGTATTATATTTTGTTGAGTCAGCGAGAATCAAAAGAAGCTACAAATTTATACACTAGCAAAGGACACAGTTTAAAAACAGGATTTCCCATTTAGAGCGATTTTACTTATTCTCTCCAGAGCTACCAGGTGAAAACTCTAGTCATTCTTCAAAATAAATGCTTTATAATTATATTTCAGATTTGTTACAGTCATAAAGTATTATCACCATTGTACTTCTAAACACAAAAATATTGTTGTATAAAACCTTTTATAAACACTCATACAAAATACAAAGACCTTAAAATATTCGACTCTCGTTTCAGAAATATTTTTAGACCAGGTGGACCAAAACAGCCACCAAAATTTCCTGCTTAATGTTCCAAAGATCAAAACAACCACGGGTTAGCCAGGTACCTTTTAACATACAGTCGACAACTGCCATCTTCTGTGTATTTATTAATTTTGCAATACGAAGATACATACCTACACATAACAAAATGAAATCGTTATTGCATTAACTGATTTATCAAATCATCTATAGTTTGTTGTTTGCGCTGTAACTTTGGTTTTTTCGATACTCTAAATGTTGATATAAGTATAAAATTGGAAGTTCTTCAAAACTCTTAAAAAATTGTATAGATATATTATCGAAATAAACACTTAAATTAAACCACGAATGAAATGATTCCGAAGCATTAGTTGTCCTAAAAAAATTTGTTTAAATTTTCTTCCAAACTTTTGGAGGAAAAGTAGACTGTTCATTTATGTATTTTTCCTTTAAATAATCGTAAAATGTCAGTTGGGTTATGTTAGGTGCTGTTTTGGGCAATAACTTTTGCTACCATAAAAGTTGTCGCTAGATATGCAGGTGGCTATTTTGATTGGTCTTCATTAGAACTATTCGTGCGTACGCCGGGTGTTGGCCAAGAATATATAGGCTTGTTTTCTTCTCTGCTTCTTTGCTTTTGGCTAGGTCCTATCGGAGAGATTTCCATATGAGGGCTTTTGCCTGTCTGCAATTGTCTCTTGTTTCTGCTTTCCAGTTTGATCCCTCAGCCAGCTTTGAATTGCCCTTTTGTCTAGACAGAAGGGAATCTCTAGGGCTGGCTCTGGGTCCACTAACTTAGTCTCCGATGCCGCTTTTGCTAACTTATCAGCCCTCTAATTGTCTTTGATTTCCGAGTGACCAAGAAACCAGACAAGAGTGATCTTGTTGTTTTTTTTCGCCAATGCCTCTAGGGTTTGTCTGCAACCCAGAGTCAATTGTGAATTAATAGTCGGAGCACCATCGCTTTTTAATTGCCCTCTGGCTGTCCGAGCATATTTTGATGCACCTGTCGGCTCCCCCTATGGAGAGCGCCCATACAGATCGACTCCCCGATCCCATTCTGACGGTTATAGATTCCAGCCCCAGTCTCGGCGCCTCACATGTAGCAAATTAACAAAAAATTTCTCGTCGTTAGTATTATAGTATAAACTTCTTGTTCGGTATGATTGAGTAAAAGCAAAAATTTGTTTAAAATTTAAAATTCTCATTTTGATGCATTTTTGTTAGTAAATAAATGTAAGCAAACTTTTTCGGGGATGTAATTAAAATTAGAAACGATCCTCTCTCTCTGTAGCTTTTACAACCCTGGGTGGGTCTTAGCTGACTTTACGATTTGTCTACATTGGTTTCTGTCCAACATAAGCAGTTCGGCATTGACGATATTTAGAGTTACCAAGTCTGCCGACAGGTTATCCCTCCAGAGCAATTCGGGTCTTCCAAGTGGTCTTCTGCCGGTTGGATTCTGTTCCCATACTGGTTTCACCACTCGTTCGTCATTTTGTCTTTTAATGTGTCCGGCCCATCTGAGTCTTTCAGCGTTAATTTTTTTGACGATATCTGTTTAACGGTATATGTTTTCCAGTTCTCTGTTGATTCTGATCCGGTACTGTTCTGAGTTTTGGTCATTTACTGGCCCATATATACTCTGAAGGATTTTAGTCGGTTTTCATTTTGTTTTGTCATGGTCCACGTTTCGCACGCATCTGTCATAATGGGTCTGATAATAGTGTGGTAGGTACTTATTTTTGTTCTTCGAGAGACTATTTTGGACTTCATTATTTTCTGCAGTGCAAAGTAACAGCGATTTCCACTTGTATTTTCATGTTAATTTCCTCTGTTATGTTATTATTTGCTGTTATTGTAGCTCCCAAATATTTAATTAATTGCCAATTACTTACTTAAAATCAACATAAATTACTTTAAAATAATGAATTAAGAGAAGTTAATAATTTGGATAGGTGTGCAGATCTATATGATAGGAAATTCTTTGCTTAACGATTAAATACTTTAAATCTTATTATTTAATAGGAATCTTGGGTTTTAAATAAGGTAAAGCATAAGTAAGTACTACTAGGTGGGTTACCGAAAGTGGTATAATGATATATTTATTAATAAATGCGTGCAAAAAAATAATGTAAAGGAGACCTCCAGTGATACATCGTTGAACAAAAAAACAGTAACACCAACAGAAGGTACGAATTGATTTGTTTACGTAGATAAGTTATTTCGAAAAGAATCTGACAACACCGCAATACATTTAAGACAGAGATAAAAGACGCCGAACGAGGGAGAGGAAAAAGGATCCATTCGAAATAGTATGTAGCGGCAGATTCTTTCGGTAGCAACTAAATCGGCGAGTGGAAAAGCAAAGCGCACACTCTTCCCCAACTCATCGACTTCGGCGATACCATTTCGACCGACCGTCCGGCATTTTTTGGGCATTTTCAATGCTGCCGAATCTCTTTCTTCCTTTCGGTTGTTTGTTAGTTACTACTTACGCCACTACCGCACATAATCGTGCGAGTGCACTTGTAGAGCTTGAGCGGTTGGTTGGTTGGTCGAGTTCAAGGGTTCCCTTTTTGATCATGGGGTGAATTATAAGAAATGACACCCTATAACGTTGCTCTCTCTATTGTCAAAAGCCGATAAGCTAGATTCCCAGTAAAAGTTTTTTCCATTTTTATCTATTAAGCTTAAAATATCAGTAACGGATCTTTTTGGGGGATGGAGGGGACTGACTCTCTCTACCCATTAAATTGTTAATTGGGAAGATTGGTAAATACAAAACAAAGCAAATAAGTTTTAAAACTTATTAATTTCTGTTTCTTTATCCTAATTTAAGTAACAAATTATAAAACTTAATTTTTAAAAAAAGAATTTATACATTGATACAGCAATTACATTTCTGTAAGGTAATTTTAAAAATTTACCAAATAAAATACAATGTATACCTAGATAATGTATTTTCTACCGCTGCCCAGTGATCTGCTTTACATTCAATATGTTATTGAACTGTACCCTCCTGGGGAAAACCGGATGTTTATGGTCTTCAGAAAGTATTTTTTGAGATATGTATTTCGAGTAACCTTGCATCAATGAATGTAGCAAAAGAAATAAAGACATTCTAAAACTTTCGTTTCGACTGTATTGAGCTTATTTTTATTGCAGGATATGCGGTAGGAAAAAACGAAAGATTACAACTTTTAAGAAAATAATTAAATCTAAAAAGGACCTTTTTAACGTGCGTGGACTAAGTTAAAAATACGAAGAATACGAATTTCAGAGTAAAATGATTTTTTATTAAACAATACATTTTATAATTATACCGGGTATTTTATTTGGGAAATGGTAATAGAGGGCACCAAGGTGGTTCTGAAAGTATTATTTTTGTTGGATCTTACACGTTTTATAATCGATATATAGGGTGTTTTATTAATTTTGCACATTCCTTTGTGAGATCATAACTTCCTAACTACACATTATATTTTTTTGATATTTGCTACACTCCTTCTCCTACTTCTTTCTACCCAAGTGACAAAACACCCTGTATTTTCTATTTTCATAATATGCTTAAATAATTGAAAAAAACACAAAAACCGAAAAAAAACTATGTACTTTTCATTTTACCGCATGTTCTTTGTCTAATAACTTTTTGAATTTAAATTTGAGGTTTTATGCATTTGGATATTTACAAATTATATGTTTCCAATTGTCCACATGGAATTATAGAATTCTACAATGTTCTTTCATATCCTATTGACCACTGTTGACAATTGGACCTTTTCAAGACATTCAGATACATTTGCTACATTTCAGTGACAAATAAATTGTGCCATATTATATATATATATATATATATATATATATATATATATATATAAATATATATATATATATATATATATATATATATATTTTTAGGACTACACAACTGTAACAATCATTTCAGTACAGGCAGTCATACCTATACATAATTCACCAAACTTTTAATGCAAATTTAGACAATTAGTAGAGAAAGAGCATGCGAAAAATAAAAATCACACAGTTTGATTCAGCTTTTGATGCTCTTCTTAAATATGTAGGCGGATTTCGGAAATTCGAAAATACAGGGTGTTTTTTCGAGGATACAAAAATATGCTCAATTATTATTAAGCCGGACCTGGATTTGTCACCTGACTGATAGGCAAGTCGCTTGTATAGAAGTAGAAAAACGTTTGTACCAAATATTATAAAAATATACAGGGTGGTTCGTAAGTTATGACCCCACAAAGAAATGAGTAAAATTGATAAAGCACCATAAATAGTTCGATTATAAAACTTGTGAGAACAAACAAGTAAAACAAATAAAAATATTTTTTTTGTTTTTCAAGCAGAGAGTTTATTATTAGTTTTATTTGCTCAATCCTACTACTATTATAAACGCGAAAGTTTGTGAGTATGTATGTATGTATGTATGTATGTATGTATGGATGTTTGTTACTCTTTCACGCAAAAACTACTGATCGGATTTAAATGAAACTTTACAATAATGTAGCTTATATATCAGAATAACACAAAGGCTATAATTTATAAAGATATTGTGTGAACCTACTACTATTATAAACGCGAAAGTTTGCAAGTATGTATGTATGGATGTTGGTAGCAATCAGAATCAAAATGACATTAGTTAAATTTAAATTAGCTACATAAATTTTTAACTGGCATTAGTCAACTTCAAATTGGCAATAAAGTAAATTAAATTGACACCTGTCACTTTTAAGTTTCTTTGTCAGTGTCAAGTGTGTATTATGTTATTTTGGAAAAAAAATACATTTTAGTTATTTACTAAATAAATGGGATAAAGGCATCATTAATATATGAGTGTGTAAGTTTTAAACGAGTGCATAGTACGAGTTATGTAAGCACACGAATGAGTATTAAATTTTGGCATAAGTCGCGGGTATCACCTAGGATAATAATGTTAATATAAGACTGATTCCGTTACTATTTTGTAAATTAAAATATTTAAAATTAATAAATATTTACATTCATTTATTTTTACTTTATTATATTACTTAACTGACCGCTATCGTTGCGAAGTATTCGCACGGGTCACCTCTAGTTCAAAATAAATGTTTATGCTGTGAATAAAAAAGTTATTATTATTATTATTTGTTGATAGCGATGAGTACCTATTGATAGTTGTGAAAATCGCCTTTAATCCCTTTCTCCTCAATAACACACCATCAGTCACACACATGTAAATAACATGTAACACACATGTAAATAAGAGAATACAAAAACATTGATACCAACGTCTGTCTGGTCGTTTATGAAGTATAAGTATAATTTGTCATCAATATATTATCTTTGTTATTACAGCAGTCTATCGAAGTTTTATATTATTATCCTTAAATTATCCATACAAAAAAAACTAATCTTTTTTTCAGTCTAAAAGATTTGTCTGTGTACATTTTAGAACCGTATCTGGAATAATAGTTTTTTTCAAAAGTACAATCTTAGTCGTATTCTCATGTCTGATAAATCGTGATCTCATGAAATCAGGTACATCCATTTACCCTAGTTCTCCATGTTTGTCGGTCCATTGTTTCAGTTAGTAGGGTTTGTAGTGATGTATTTGTGATTTTCTTTACTTGGTTTATCCATCTAACAGGTGACCTGCCTTTTGGCCGTTTACCTTCCACCTTTCCTGTACTATCAATTTTTCTAGGTTGTCTCCCTCTCGTCTTGTGGTGTGTCCAAAGTATTTTAAAGTTCGTCGGCGACATATTGTGGACAATCTGTCTTTGACCTTCAGTTCCTTTAATATAGATGCATTGGTGCGTTTCTCTGTCCATGAAATCTGCAACATACGTCGTTAGCACCACATTTTAAACGCCTCCATTCTTTGTATGTCTGATGTTTTTATCGTTCAGGATTCCGCTCCGTACAGGAAGATTGAAAATACGAAAGATTTGACTAGCATGATCTTCGTGTTTTTTGTAATGTGACGATCTTTCCAAATTCTTTTAAGGTTGCTCTTTGCTTCTTCTGCCATTGCCTTTCGCCTTTTTATTTCTTTTTCGCACCCTTCTTGGTTACTTATTAGGGATCCCAAGTATACAAATTCATCCACATTTTCTATATTTGGTATGTTCGGTCGTGGGAGGATTTCCCCTCTGTCGGTTAACATTAGTATAATAAATAGGCCATAATTGTACTGAGCTGACTGCGGAAAAATTTAACTTTTTCACCAGCGGCAGAGGGAAAAGTGTGATAGTGTAGCGGCTGTCATTTAAAACGTCACAAGTTGTGATGTTAAATCAAAACTTGCAAAATGACATTTTTTTATGCTGAATGACAACTATAGAATAAGAGATGTCAACGAGCCATTTTTGCATTTAACCGCGTTATATATTTCGTGTTTATGACCTAATTATTGGACGTTTGAAAAAAAAATAGTGACTTTTCAAGGCTTTCTCAGGCGCGCCATCAAAAGTCCCACTTTTCCTCCGCTTGAAATAATCTACAATTAGTCGTTTGATTTTATTAGTTTTTTCTGCTTCTTTCCAATTTTTGATTTTTCATTTCAACGGGTAATATTCCAATCGTGCACGTACAAAAGGAAATAAAATTAGAATAAATTGTTCGTGTAATGAGTTCAATGAACAAGAATGATTTTAAACATCGATTCGTTTCGGAAGTTCTTTATGATAATTACTATAATTAAAAACAGGTTTATTAAATGAATTAATTTATCATTCTACTAAGCGTTTATATAGTCCAGTCAATTTAACATAAGACCTATTCAAAAGGCGCACCCGGACGGTAATCAAAATATTGCAAATTTTTTTTTTAAATTGTTCGTTTTCCAAAAACGTGTTATATGGTCCAAGAATTTTTCAGATATCTTTGCAACTTTGGTCGGAGTTGTTAATTGTTTATAAGCAAAAATCTAAAATCGCCGAAAAACGGTAATTATTTTTAACAAATTGTTTTTCCAAATTGCTTGTGCATGATAATACGAAGCTCCTCGATTTTTTTCCACCCGGTGGGCCTTCGTCGGGAAATTCTATTGAAGGGCAAAGATTTTTCGATGATCGCAGATTGTTGCTAAGATATATCTCACAGATCGATAAATCTTGCACGCTTCTCTTGGGGTTTGGCTCCTTTACATAATGTACGAGTTTCAAACCGATATGTTGATAAACACCCGATTGCGGTTGCAAAAACGATATGTAGAATTTTCAATTTCATTTGCCATTAACCGCTTAATTAACAATATTAGCACTTTTTTTTTCAGGACCTTTTTTACAGAGGACGTTATTGCAAACTTTTTTCGTTCCAAAAAAATTATCTCAAAAATATCTATTTTTTAATTTTCAATAATTTTTATATTTCCTAAAATATACCCCGGCAATGGCAGAAAACTCAGGACTATATTCTTGTGGGTCCAAACAACCTTTAAAAAATTGGCCAGAGGGTGCGCCTCTTGAATAGAACTTCGTAAAATATGGCATAAGGTGACTGGACTAATAAGCCAGCACCACATTGGTAAAATCTGTATTTTTTATTTTTAAGAGAATTTTATTCTGAACAAAAGTTGTTGCATTAAGTAAACTTAACATAAAATTTTGTAATATCCAAACGGTATACAGGGGAGAACAATAAATAGCAATTTTCATCAAATTATCAAAATTATAAAAAAAGTTTATTTAAGAAAGCGATTTGAAATTTAAAACATTGTTCACACTTAAAATCACAGCCGCCTACGTAAAAAATTTTTTAAACGAACACTAAAATGTATGGACATGTGGAAATTTAAAGAGTTAAGAGTTATTTCATGCATTTAACGTTTGTACGTTTTTTTTTCTTTTCGTCCAATACTTTATTAGGTACTACCGGTTTAGCTACCAGCATGGTTATAATGATCGTATAACTGTAGATTTGTATTATTTATTTCATTTATTTTATGCTGATCAATTAGTTAATAATGGCAGTTATTACGTACATGCATACTGGGTAAAATAACAACTTGGCATAAAAAAAAACTAAAAAAATCATAAACATTTTAAACAAACTTCCATAATTTGGAATAAAAGGGAGGTATCTCCCTTAGGTGAATATGAGTTTGTACAGCTAAAAACTACAATAATAGGAAAAAAATGTTTTAGTGTAAGCAGCTGTGATTTTAAACCTAAACATTGTTTTACATTTCAAACGGCCTTTATAACCGAACTTTTTGATAATGTCGTAAACAGGAGTAACTACCTAAATCTTGATCAAAATCCTAAATTTTGTTCTCCCCTGTATACTATTGGAATACTCGGAAATTCAATGGCACCTTAATTCACCAACTTTTATTAAGAATCAAATTTTGGAAAAAAAATAACACAAAATTTTACCCATTTGATGCAGACTTATTGACACTCACAGTATGTATTAAATACTGTATTAAATTCAAATTCCGCAGAAATTTTTAAATTTATTCAAAATTTTGAGTAAACAATTATAAAAAGTTTTTGATTTTGTTTGAAAATGTCCTAAAAAAATAATTTACAAAATGACTTCTTCATTATGAAGCAAAACAATTCAAAGAATATTTTTATACCTAAATTTCAATATTATATTTTTTAATAAAATGGTTGCAACAAACTTTAAACTGAAAAAATTAGAAAAATGGAAACGTAGTACAAATATTGATAACGTTTTTATAAAAAAATACGTTTGCAATTAGATGTTAAATTGTATGACAAGAAACATAATCCCAAAATTTATAAAAAAAATCAGACTGCATGTAGCATTGCTTTTTATTTAAATATTTTTAAAAATGAAATAAAATAATGACTTTTTTTCCATCCAAAAATATAATGAAACGAAAAAAAAATTAAATATTTTGATATTGACTGTATTTGAAGAATACCAAGATTTAATAACGACTGTTTTTTGAGCAGAGCTTTTATCTATTCACAAACAAAACCAAACTCTTACGATTTTATAGTTAATAATTTTAACCACAAGTGAATTATATTAAAATTTAATACATCCGGTCTTGATTAAAAATATTCCAATACTAAAATTAAATTAAGAATGTTACACAAACAGTTGCAAGTTATTAAGAAATTCCAAAAACAAATAATGTCAAATAAAACTATCTTTTTCTTAAGGCTCGGATGTTTTTCACACAAATACGTACTATATTTAGTATACAGTGTGTATCATGCCTAATGGAAACTCGCAGTAATTGTGCGTCAATTTACAGTAAAATCAAAAATGTCAAATACAAATATGGATTGGCCTATTTGGCGAAACATTTGCAATCGTATTTATAGTTAAATTTGCTAGATAACGAATTTTTATAAAATAATTTTTTTTTATACGGTTGGCCAATTACATTAAGGTAACTTAAGAGGTTAGTAGGAATTTGGATCGGTAGATCGAAGAAAACGTTTCAAATTTGATTAAATTCTTCCTTATGACTCAACAAAAATAGTTTTTCTTTAATACACTGATCCGAATCCCAACTTACCTCTTAAAATAAATGATGTATAAAAACAGTAAGATCCACGCTAAATATTGTCTATCTTGTAATTGAGGCTTCCGTTTGACGGGTGAATTTAAGAGAACAAACACTCTTTATTAAAGAGTGTTTGTTCTCTTTAAATGTACTTACATTATAATATCAGTGGTCTGGGTGCGACCCGAGAGGTCCACACGACTAACTTCCAGTGGAAAGAATGAAAAATACCATATGTTTTGTTGTAATAATTATTACTATTAAAATTATTATAAAAAACGAGTTTAAATTGTTGATAACAAATTATAATTGTCATTAATAATATTCTGTTTATGTCAACCGTATTCTTTCAAACAGTTTTAAGTTGTCTAATTATGCGTCGAATGCAATGGTCCCACGTAGATATTATTTTTTGTTCTCAAGATAATCGAGACGAAAAATCCCCTCCTGTGACCAAAAATCATGAAATGCTTTTGACGTAATTTATGAATGGCTGGCTCTAAATCATCCCCACATTTTCAAATAAAAATTGTCCCATTTTTTTTCTTTTTATTTATTGTTATATTTATTAATAATATTAAATAACTTCATTTTCATGTAACAGCTTAGTATAAACCTGCATCAATAATGACATGACGTGGTGCAGAGGCGATGGGCCGTGTCTTTTGTATGCCGGAACTTCTTTAAAATTCCTCAACTTAGTTGGAGGTATGTAGGTAATCGAAAAATTTTTTTGTCGATTTATCTTTTACAGAATAACAGCTTTAAAAGGCAAGATGGGTCTGAGAAGAAAAAGAAACGGCAGGCATTTAAAATTCGGTTCTCACAATACCAAATTGGTATTGGTGGCTGTACGGGGTCTAGTCAGAGAAGTGGCCAACAAAATTTTCCAAAGGACGCAAAAGATAAAAATATTCATTTAAATCGAAAATGAATTTTATTGTTTTACAATTTATGTATCGAATTATTGAAATGATTTATTTTACTATAATTATTAGTGCCAATTTGCGAATTTTTAATGTTTCTACTGAGTCTTTCTATATTCACGTATGTCAAGCTGACACAGCCGTTTTGGCACAAACAGTGGAAACTATCCCAGTATTTTCTAACTATTTTCTAACACAAACTAGAATTTTCTAACTCAAGTGGTTAGCAAAAAAATGGTGTTGTGTTAGCTAATCTGTCAAGCTGACACAACCATTTAAAACTTTTTACCCAAAATAGTTATGAAAAATATTCAAACCAATTATTTAACTTATTAAAAACTCTAAAATACTAATTTCTTTTCATTTCAAGCGATTGTGCTGGGGTTATTAAATAGTGGGATGACCAAACCGCATTTAGAATTACTATTTTGCCATTTCTTGGATCTACAAAAATTTCTCTTCGGGTAATTTCCATCACAACTGTACTATAGTTGGAAAATGCAAAATAAAAAATTTGATTTCCTGTTATTTCAAGCAATTGTGCTGGGGTTATTAAATAGTAAGATGACTTTCTCTTCGGGTAATTTCCATCACAACTGTACTATAGTTGGAAAATGCAAAATAAAAAATTTGATTTCCTGTTATTTCAAGCAATTGTGCTGGGGTTATTAAATAGTAAGATGACTTTCTCTTCGGGTAATTTCCATCACAACTGTACTATAGTTGGAAAATGCAAAATAAAAAATTTGATTTCCTGTTATTTCAAGCAATTGTGCTGGGGTTATTAAATAGTAAGATGACAAAAACGCTTTTCGACTCACTATTTTACCATTTCCTGTCTACAAAAATTTTTCTTCGGGAATTTTTTTATCACAACTGGCATATGAATAATAAAAAAATAATTTATTTTTATTTCAAGCGATTATATTGGGGTTATTAAATGCTAAGTTGACGAAAACGTATTTCACCATTTTAAAATTTCCTGGCACCATAATATTTTTTTTTAGGTATAACTGTACTACTGTTGGAAAATGCATAATAAAAAACTAATTTTTTTTATTTTAAGCGAATGTGCTGGGGTTATGAAATAATTGTAAATGTATTTGATAACTATTCGATTTTGCGAAGCAAATTGATACAGATTAGGTTATAAAGCATTATAATACTTTGGTAATCGCTAAAAATGTGTTGATATTTGCTAAAAAATATCATTTTAAATTCCAAGTAGGAATTTTGGAGAATTGTAGGTACTGCATGCGGATTCGGCGCTTGTAAAACCTTCAAATACGCTCGGATTCAAATTATTTAAGTATATACCAATTAAGAGTTTTTAAAAAGTTAGAAAATGAAGCGTTTGAATAATTTCCTATTTTGGGTAAAAAGTTATAAATGGTTGTGTTAGCTTGACAGTTAGCACAACACTAACTACTCGAGTTAGAAAATTCTAGTTTGTGGTAATACTTAATAAATAGTTAGAAAATATAGGGATTGTTTTCACTGATTGCGCCAAAACGGCTGTGTCAGTTTGACATACGTTCTATATTCCCTTTTAGCAGAAAAATCTTGTCATGTTTTATAAACAACGGATTTCCTTCGTTTTTTATCAGTTTATTTCCAAAATATCTTCTTCTTCTTCTTCTTCTACTTGTTGGAGATCTAGATGATCTGTTGATTCCGGACTTGCCAAAATATTACTATACCATTTTCGCATAGGGTAAGTCCGGGAGAGATCGACCATCGGGAAAGACCGACCAGTACCGATAACTTAAGAACAAAGCAATAGAGGGCTCGTGTGTGCCACATATATGAAAAAATTAATTGAGCTTGTTGCATCCAACACGTTAACACAGCCTGAGACGACAGTGTAAATTTTTAAACTGGGTTTGAAGATATGGGCTAACTTCAAAGTTTTTTGGTGGTGATACTTTGAAGACGGGTAAGTTTATTTGAACTGCTTGAATACTGGACAATAAAATATATGCATGGAACTACATAACCTCAAAAATGTAAGCGTTTATTTTTTTTCGGTTAATAAGGTGGTCGATCTCTCCCGTTACTTCGGTAGAGTACGACCACATCAATCCGGAAGAAAGCGAACACTAGAATTATTATAATAGATAATGATGAAATATTATGCGATTTGAAGAAAATTGTTGATGTAATGAATGAATCAATTTAAACAGATAAACATATTGTAAAATATTGTTGTTACAGTATTACAAAAATGCCCACGACTTGGAAGGAATGAGGAAATAGCTAAATGGAATGCAGAATCTTTGAGAAATGCAATCGACATACATACATACATAAAGTCACGCCTTTTTCCCATAGGGGTAGGCAGAGACCACTACCTTCCACTTGCTACGGTTCGTACACACATCTTTTGCTTCCTCTACTTTCATCAGTGCTCTCATACATGCTCTTCGGTTGTTGGTACTCTTGACCTGGCCTTTCTTTAAAACAATGTTGATCTGATCGAGATATGTTCTCCGAGGTCGACATCTACCGATTTGCCCATTCACACTCGCCTTATAAATTTGTTTCGTCAATCTTCCTTCATCCATCCTTCCTACGTGTCCAAACCATCTAAGCATTCCTTTATCTATCTTTGTGACCACATCTTCTTTTACACCACAGCGTTTTCTTATCTCACTATTCTTGACTTTATCCAACCGAGTCACTCCGGCTATACTTCTCAGACTACTCATCTCCGCAGCATTAATCCGTACAAAATCGTACAATGGGTGTAAACGAAGCCGCCAGACAATTTGAAATTCCTAAAAACAACTCTTAAGGATAGGATTAAGAAAGGAGACGCAATTAAACAACATAGGCTAGTTCCGTCATCAGCCTTTGGAGAAGCTGCAGATTAAAATTGGTGCGCCACATAAAAAAATTGCAAACATTTGTATTTGCACCAGATCGGGAGTCCGTCCAAATATGGGCTTTTCAACTTGCGGAAAAACTAAAACTAAAGCATACATTCAATAAAGAAAAAGGCAAAGCCGGCTACGATTGGATCAGCTCATTTTTGCGATGACATCCTGATATATCAATTAGAAAAGCCGAAGGAATTTCTATCAATCGAGCAACCGGAATGAATCGTGTGACTGTGGAACACTATTTTTAATGTTAAATTATTTATTGTTTCATTTCCATATTTAAAAAGTATTATTGAATAATAAATATGCGATAATTTGCGTCGAGTCAAGTACGGATTATAATTTTTGGCGGAGGAACACTTGTCACATTCCAACGGCTGCACTTGCTATTATCAGAATGTGACTATTTCTGAGTACGTTAAACATCCGTAGATATTTATTTTGTATTATAACGGGCGAATAACATTTCGACAATGTCGCGTTACCAGTTTTTTTTATTAAACATTTAAAATTTTGGCGAATACGCGCTCCGGACGCCACAATCATATAACGAAAAAACAAGGTCGTCGAACCGTTCAATGTTTGGGATGTACGCAGACAAAATAAAATTCTAAAAAAAAAAAACAAATTGTATGTTTTTATAAACGCAACGTAGGTTATGTATATAGAGCGCGGTATATTTATCGAACGGTAATTTAAATGTTAAATGCTTTCGCTAATCTTCTAGTCAGCTTGTTATAAAATCGAGTCTTACTACTCGTATTAAACAAAGCTGTAAATCGCAGTATACTGTTTACAATACATAAAGAATATTAAACCAATACTTGTTACGCAAATTGCGTTAAAACTTGAATCATAATTTATAAATTTTACTACAAAGTAAATGTGAAAAATATGCACCACGATGCAGGTAAAATTATTATTATTCATTTGCTAGAAAATTTTATACTTAATAAAAGTTGGTGCATTGCGTAAAACTTACACGAGCGCCATCAAAATTCATATCCTATCGGTATACAGGGGAGAACAAAAAATAGGAATTTTGATCAGAAGTAAACTTTTCTTACTAACGACGATTGTCCTAAAGACCTGTGCTCAGGAGCTCACCCCAGTTCTCTGTAGACTCTTCAAGCTATCATACAGCAAAGGAGTATTTCCGTCCATGTAGAAAAACGCTTAAGTCCAACCCATTCCAAAAAAAGGAAAGAAGACTAATCCTGCGAATTATCGCCCTATTGCATTGCTCTCAGTCATGTCCAAAGTTATGGAAAAAGCGATTAACATAGAACTCATCAAATATCCGGAGAAATTTGAGATAATTCATGACAGACAATATGGATTTCGACAACTTCGGTCTACTGGAGATTTGCTGGCTTATGTCATTCAGCCCTGGACAAACACTATTGAGAAGTTTGGTGAATCCCGTGCAATAGCCTTAGATATATCTAAAGACTTTGACCGCGTTTGACACCAGGCATTGTTAAGTAAATTGTCTACCTACGGTCTTCCAACGAAACTGCGCTAATGGCTCATAAGCTTCATGCAAGATCGCTCCTTACATGTGGCAGTTGACGGTATTTCTTCTAATGCGTTAAAAATCAATGCCGGGGTCCCTCAGGGTTCCTTCCTGTCCCCCACCCTATTTATTTTACACATCAACGACCTCTTGAAAACCATCACGAACCCCATTTACAGTTTCGCAGACGACAGCACACTTGTCTCAACTTTCACATCCTATCGATCACTTTCGGTGAATGATACAAATAGACTAAAGCAGGTACAGGTTGACTTCATTAATAGAGATCTTGAAGCAATCGTCGAGTGGGGAACCAACAATCTTGTTCAGTTCAACGGCCAGAAAACCCAAAGCGCCACGTTTTCCAAGAAAGTGAATTCCTCAAATCATTCCATCACAATGTCCGGAAATACCCTTGAATCAAGTACTTTTATTTTGATTTTGGGAGTCACGGTTTCTAATAATATGTCTTGGCATGACCATGTTGCTAACATCGCAAAGTCGGCAAGCCAGAGGCTAGGTTTGTTGTGGAAAGCTATAAAGTTTTTTTACTCCCGATCAACTGTTGACGACATACAAGGCTCAAATCCGTCCTCTACTTGAGTAATGCTCGCACATTTTGGCTTCAGCACCAAGGCATTCTCTTCGTCTTCTAGATTCCATTCAGAAAAGGGCCATTCGGTTGTTGAACAGCTCAACTTTTACAGATACCCTTCACCCACTAGAACATAGAAGAAGAGTTGCAGACCAGACATTACTCTACAGATATTTTCATGGCAGATGCTTCAGCATCTCTTATACCACCACTGGCCGAAGAACTCGGCACGCTGCTACGGAATGGAATAAGCTTCCAAAATCAGTTTTTCCAGAGAACTATGACCTGCAACTTTTCAAGAAGCGGGTCCATAATAATCTTATTTCTATAATCCCTGCCCCTTTTAATAGTCGCAGTGAAAAAGTTCATAAAAAAAGCAGATCTGTTTAACATTAGCCGAACTGAGAGTAGCAATGCGTTTGCTGACAGGACATTGTTGACTCCGCAAACAACTTTGTATGCAGGTTAGGAGGGGCTCAGATCAGTGAATTCTTTGTCTGTCTTGAAGAGTATGAGACAACAGAACACGTTTTATGCCACTGCGATGGTAAGGTCACGGTTCCTGTGCTTATACAAAGAAAAACTTGAGCCAGAGAGCTACATCAGGACCCCCAACAACTTCTGGAAGTTGGTAAAACATTGGTAAAACAACTGGGGCTGGAGGGGGAATTCTAATCATAGGGAGGGCACAATAGACCACATTAGATCGGAGTGCATACTTACAAAAAGTCTCGCATTAAAATCTAATCTAATTTACTCTTGAACAAAATTCCTTTTTTTTTTGTTTTCTCATAAATACCATTGAAATGTTTGGAAACTTGATAGCACCAATTTAAGTTTTACGCAATGTACCAATTTTTATTACGAATAAAATTTACTGACTAATAAAAATATTACTTGTACGATGCAGCCCTTTTGACACTACATACGATTACAGCTTCATAAATGAGAATTCTTAAAAATTTCTTAAATAAATGATTTTTTGAAAACAACGTAGGTTTTGTATCTTATAAAGTGGAGATAAAGATCTTAGTGGTTAATAATTTATTCAAAAATATAACCCTTTCTATACGTTAGTATTGTAAGTATTTATAAAATGTCTTAAAGATTTAATCGCTGCAACTATAAGGAAATAGTTCTTAAAAGTGCTTTAAAATTTTGTAGGTGAGAGGGAATAAAGGTTATGTTCAAGCTTATTTTTTAAATCAACCTTTACCATGTAAAAAGTATGAAATTAAAAATGTACTTTTATTTATAACTTCGAATCTCCAATTTGGTGTTCGTGTTCGTTTTGGATCTGAAAATTAAGCATTAACTTAAAATGGGCTTGATCTACTAGTTACTAAATTAAAAAATGCTACAAAAAAGTCTCATAATTGTTAATAGTATTTTTCGAAACATTTAGTCTTTAGTATTTAAGTGCTCTTTGAGATACAGAATATTGAAAAATTAACCGGCGCATTCACCATTATTTAAATAATTATTACTGTTAATTGTAAATCAAATTAATTAATTATAAAATCTAAATATTAAATCTTAGAATTATTAAATTTTTCAATAAGTATTAAAAGAATTTTAAAAATAAAATACAGCTTTTGGAGTTTACTTCTTAGGAATCAAACTGAGCGTTACACGAAAAACGTTATATGACGTATTAGTTTAAGATTCTTTTAACTTTTACAAAGTGGCCTCGGCTACAGGTAACATAAACCCTACTTTTTGATGCTGCGCATTTAAAAAATGATTTCACATTTTGCTTTGACAGCGGCTGTCACCTCAAAAATCATTAAAATTACGTACAAAAATATCGGGAGCTGTAGCAGAAAGTTATATCAAGGAAAAAATATCTAATAAGCTTGATATAGCAAGAAAAATCCAAGGTTCTCCTGGTACTAATCGTTCCTTACAAGATAAGATTGATTCTAGAGAATTATTAAAAACTTCGACAGGCACTACGCGTTCTGAAACCGATGACATACAAGCTTGTTAATAAAGAAAACGAAGTGAAATATGATAAAACAAAAAATTAAATGTTCATTAATATGAATGTTAATGTTAATATTAATAATAAATAATATCGATTGATATTTATTTGCGAATTGAGTGATAGTGGACAAGAATTTGAAAAACACGTGGATGCGGTTACTTGGTAAGTCTATAACTCATATTTACAAATAATATAAATTGTAAATACATCTATGTTCGTTATTTTGGGCATATGCATTTAATTATTTGCTATTAAAATTTTATGAATCAGGTCTTTTCATTACGAGGTATAGTCGAATAATTCTTTGCTAGAAGTCAGAAGGTCTACTACGCTTTTATAGACTTGGAAAAGGCCCATGACAGAGTAGTGAGGAGTGAATTGTGGTCGACATTGTCTATTTATGGGGTAAGCGGTAGTTTAATACGAGCACAGAAATCACTGTACAAGGATTCCACTGCTTGTCTCAGACTAAACAGAGCTTACACGGACTGGTTTAACATCTAAAAAGGTGTGAGACAGGGATGTGTGGCTTCGCCATGACTGTTTAACTTATACATAGACGATTGTTTAAAAGATTTAAATGAGAGGGCGTTTGGATTGAAAATGAATGATTTGATCGCTAAATGCCTTCTTTACGCCGATGATCAAGTCATATAAGCGTCATATGAAGAGGAGTTGCAGGCGATGGTTAATATTATGCATGATGCCCTGAAAATCAAAGGAATGAAAATAAATGTAAGCAAAACGAAAGTAATGGTTTTTAAAAGAGAAGAAAGCATGACAAACTGTGAGGTACGATTAAGGGAGAAAGAGTGGAACAAGTAAATGAGCTCGTATACTTGGGTTCAATTTTTAAGAGACATGGAAAGTATGACAGTGACATTGAGCTAAGGGTGTTGGCAGGAACACAAATGAATGTGGAACTGCATAGCTTTCTAAATAGCTATAAAGTGTATAGAGAAGTGTTGGTTCCTATACTTATGTATGGTAGTGAATGTTGGGTTTGGCAGAAAAAGAAGGAAAATAGGATTAATGCTGCGGAGATGAGTAGTTTGATAAGTATAGCTGGAGTGATTCAGTTGGATAAAGTGAAGAATAGTGATATAAGGAAACGCTCAATCAGATCAACAGTGTTTTGAAGAAAGGCCAGATCAAGAGTACAAACAACCGACGAGCATGTATGAGAGCACTGATAAAAGTAGAGGAAGCAAAAGATGTGTGTAAGAACCGTAGCAAGTGAACGGAAGTGGTCTCTGCCTACCCCTACGGATTAAAAGGCGTGACTATATGTATGTATGTAAAATTGTTATTCATTTCTTTTTCTTAAATTAAATATGCTTGAATTTGTTTATTTACATTTCTGAAACCTAGCACTATCAATACACAAACATAAACCAAAAACTCCAGCTGATCGGCATTTACTAATCTATGTTTTTTATAATAGTTCGTAAGGAGTATACTTCCGTCGTGCATCGGAGCTGACACAAACACTTTTTTTTTATAATTTGTATGATGATAATTAAATATAATATGCAACCGTATTCGAATCATATTATTTTCGAATGCCAAAATGTTATCACAAATGACTTTAACATGCTAAAGTGAATTATTACATAGCAAATTACATATTTTAACCAACTTCTAAAATACCCACGAAAATAAAACTGGTTTTAATATAGGAAAAAACGTTCCGATTTGAATATTATAGAAGAATAAGGATGCATTCAGCAGACATTCAGATTATCACTCACTCATAAACTTTAGGGATTAGCTGAAGGTGGTTTATTAAATTTGTAGTTGGAGAAAATAAAGATATAATAAAATAATAAAAACTTTATCAGCCACGTAGCTAGTTATATCAATTATTACATTTACATTTAAAAACTAACCAAATATCACAAATACAAATTAGTATAAAATACACTATTAATTTTTTGTTAGAAACAAGAACTAAATTTAAATTAACTAGTGCAGCAAACGATCGTACAAGGAATGTATGGGAATAGTGGAAAATGGAACCACTTTCATCAGCTATATTTAATAAGTAATGTTAGTGCCTTACAGAGGTGGGTCGCACAAAAGAACATCTCTAATATTGCGAAACTTCTCCCTGTAGTGAAGCAATTGTCTCCGCCAGCTTCCATAAAAAGATAATTTTCCATATTTGAAATCGTTCACTCCAATTTATGAAATGAACTAGAAGTGGAGAAAGAGCAGGAAAATAAGTGTTACTGTACACATATTATAATGAAAATCAATAAGGGTATGTATGAATAACATTATTACCCATGTAGTTTTATCAATCACATTTAATAATAAAACAAATAAATAAGTATGCAATCCCCTATCAACTTTTCTGTTTGACATATTATAAAAAATATATTTTTTTAAACATTTAATGGACCTAAGTCGTTATTTACCAGCAAAGGTAGAAGGTACACAACTGAAAAAATAGCATTATAAGTAGTAGGTCTCATTCCCAACGATTTAAGAAGGCGAAATTTGCGAAACGAAATTAAAAAAAATGACACAATGATTCGCATTACAATAGCATAAAAAATTACACTCATCACTTGAACTGTTTTATAACTTAATTTTTAAAAATTATTGAAAAATGTGCAAGAACATTATTTTTAGAAGAACCAACATTGGGAAAGTCAAGGACTTATTTATTTCAGATTTATGTATACAAATTACTAGTATTCTCTTTGGAAATTAATAAAAAAACTATAGAATATAATACTTTTATGACTTTTTGTTATACACTTTATCGGACAAATATTATATAAAAAATATTTAAAATGGTATTTTATTCACGAAAACTTAATCGTTTCCCATAATTTGTAACGCATAGAGCGATTACTTTTGTTTCAATTATTAAAACGGACCAAAATTCAATGCCCCCGTTACAGCTCGTACCCATTTAAGTAAGCTAACTACAAACAAAGGGTAGCAAATTTCTTAGAACCATAATAACTGCCAAAATTCTAAATCCGGTCGTCGAGGAGGACCCCAACCCAAAAAGTTTTATATTTAGGGTCCCTTGCGCTAACATTTTCGGGGTAGGCATCTAACCGTCTCTTTCTTTAACGCTTAATTCATCCGTTTTTCTCTCTCTCTTAAAACGAGAGAGTTCAAGGTCAAGCCACCCCTACACCATACACTCGCATACATAAACATCACCATCCTCTATCTATCTCCGTCCAACTTATGGGATCGGGGCGTGCATTTGAAGATGACGCACGTTCGGGTAATCGGTGAATGTGTTTCGTATACAGGGTGGACTTTACTTTTAAATCGCTGTTGCTACCTGAGCTTACAGATAGTGTAGCAGTTTGACGAACAAAAAGGCGTGCGTAAATTGTTTAACGTAGTTATCGTGGTACAATATTGTCAGAAAATTTTAGATTATGCGCGCGGTAAAAGTATACAAGCTTGTAGCGAAGTGAGTCATAACTTTTATGCAAGACTGTACCCGTGGAGACGCGTTACCCATACAGTTGTCTCTGTCCAACTCACTAGTATATGTATACTGTTTTATAAATTGTTGAACTTTAGACGGTTATTTATTAACAACTTAGCTGGTCAATAATTTTTTTTATTTTTTTTAACTTATTACAAAAACCTTAAAAGGCTGTTAGTTTTTTTTAGAACTAATCAACTGGTACAGAACGTATACTCTCCATGATAATTATCCAATTTTTAATTAAGTTTTTCTCGGGTTAGGGGAGGTCAATTGAATTTAAATTTTAAGGGTAACTGTATTATCATGTCCTTAATGAGTATACAAAAATTTAGAATTTTCTGACGGTATGCCTTACACCGCGACAACTACCTTAAGGGTCAGCCGGTGATTTTTATAGTATCGTTTTTCTTTTATAAGAATTGTTTGCGGATTTACAAACAAAACTAGCATTTTTAGCAACAATGTATACTATTATCATTGACATTATAAATTAAAAATTAAAAATACTTCGTTTTAGAATTTTGTTTTTAACAATATATCGTTAAAATGGGAAATCGGAATAATTCATAAATAATTTACTTAAATTTTATTCGATGAATAAAACAATAAATCTTGTTTACTCATATTTTAATACCGTGGGTCACAAATAAAGTACTTTGTTAATGCGAGTCTTGAAGATTAGTTAAAAGTTAAGAAATGGAACAGAAGCCTTACAAAGAAGTGCATGCGCAGTTTACAAATTACGGCTACTAATTAGACCAATAAAAATATATTTTGTCATTGATAGGTACAATCAATATGATTTGATCTTAAGGCAATGTTGGTAGATTTGTAGGCAAGAAATACTTCCCAACTATGAAACAGTTTGTTTCGTAAGTCTTCATAATGCATATTGAAACGTTAAATTTCATTTAACATAGAGATATTGTAGATTTACAGTTCTTCGATAATCAATTGTTGAAACCGGTTTAGTAGATATTTATTTATCTTTTACTATAACACAAAAATTTAGAGTTTACATTCTCTGGGTACCCGGACACAGATATACCAGGCAACTGTAAGGCGGACGAGCTAGCAAGAGGGGGCACCACCCCTCCCAGCTATATCTGTCTCATCTCAGCAAGGAGTACCGATTGCAAATTGCCGGCTCCTCTTGCACAGCAAAGTAATTCAAAAAGCCAACTTGAGGTGGCAAAATGAACCCACATGCAGATCATCGAAACAGATTTGGCCTAAACTAGATCTACGTCGAACTAACGATGTTTTAACTCTATCCAGAGCTACAACACGACTTCTGTAAAAGCTGTCACGATGAGGAAGAGGAAAAAACAATGTTACATCTTCTCTGCTACTGCCCTGCCCTAGGCAAAAATCGGCTTTCTATACTAGGGCAACGAAACTTTGATGACTTATCTGATCTTAGCTCAGTTAGCATTAAAGACCTCACACTTTTTATTAAAAGTTCCAACTGGTTCTCACGGTAGAGGGGAAAGGCACCCCCGTCCATCATGGTATCACGGGCCAAATAGCCCAAGTGGGTTTCCTCCGAACCGCCGTTTTAACCCAACCTAACCATAACACAAAAATGGAATGTTATTATAAGAATATTTATTAGAATTCATACGCTCTATATTTCAATAGATCAAATTTGAAAAACCTTGTTTTTAAAACAGTGGAAATTTAATCGACTGTAATTTTTCATTAAAAATATTTACATAATTTTTGTATAAAACGCTAACAGTAGATGTAGAGGAATTAATTTTCTGTAATATTCCCGATAATATTTATGCAGGAAAATTCGTATCAGGGATTAATTTCATGGTGACGCTTTACGCTGGATTTGAGCTTTAAATGCGTTACTAACTTCTCATAGTAATGTGATACAAGCCCAACTGATCCTTCGGGATTATCTGTAAAGACTAGAGAAGTTGAAACATTATTATAATCACATATAAATCTACACATATAACATTTACTTTGAGAAAAGATGTATGTCCTCCGATACAGCTAAACAACATACAAATCCCACAGTCGACAACAGTGAAATCGCTGGGTCTACATCTATGTACGAAATTGATCTAAAAGGAGCATATCAAGAAGAAACGAAAACAAATGGACCTAAGAAATAAAGCGATTTACTGGCTAGCTGGACGAAAATCTTCTCTTTCCATTGAAAATAAAATTTCGCCAGTAAATCCAGCTGTCATACAAAGGAACCAGTCGAAAATACTAAGACCTATTGATAATGCCCCGTGGGTATATAACAAACGAAATGATCCACAATGACCTGAAGATTTGAAGTTATTTACGAAAGAAGTGTTGCAAAAGATTAAAAGCCCATATAAATCCTCTACTACAACCGCTACTTGAAGTTAAAGTAAAAAGAAGACTAAAAAGACGATGGCCAACTGATATATAGATCACCATTTTCGCTTAAAAAATGATCCGTGATATCTAGTGAATTTTTGAGGAACTAAATTTTAAAATGATACTTGTCAGGTGGATCGTTGTAAAAATTTCTATAGCGCGTTCTAAAAATAAACAGCGCCACCTATTAATTTTTTTAAGAAACCAAACTATAAAGCCTATATTTTGCTGCTAGCCAAGCTCTATCTACCCGTGAAAACCGTATTTAAATCACTTCAGTAATTTCAGAGAAGTGCCCGGACAGACAGACAGACCAAAAATTAAAAAAATTGCGTGTTTATGTTTGAGTAACGTGCGAATAATCATATAAGCTTAGAAATACGGAATTATTTTGAAATCAAAGACGGACACTTCAATTTTATTTATAAATGTTAATTACTTAATGCGGTCACGAAATTTTTTTGACATGAATGCCATCTAGAAAAAATGAAACGTCAAAGCTTAACATTTTTGCTCGGGTTCTGGCGTCAACAAAATTTCTTTGCATCAGGGATTTTACAAAGTGCGCAATTTAAATAATAAACGTACCTAAAAACGTTTTCTTTCGATATTTATTGTTTTAATTTTGTACAGCGATTTTATTAAGTACAAGGGTAGCTATAACCCTATTACGTCTGGCACTCATAAATCAACATTTGATAATCACATTCACCAGGCATTGTCTTCTCTATTTAAAAATTTATATATAAAAGAGCTTAAAGATAAAAAATTTATTATTACAATAACTCCAGTACAATTCAATGTTTATTATGCGTGAGTATGTTGTATGCGGATAAATTGGTATTTCGATATTTACTTTATACACACTAATTTCGCTGACGCTACAATTTCAAAATGGCACTTCATTTTTGCGAGATGGTATTTATGTCAAAATTCTAAAACGTGACCGCATCTGCCACTCAGCGTCAAACGTCAGCATGAAAATGTACCTTCAAGTGTAATTAATATAGAGGATTACAGAACTAACCCTCATCTTATAGCAATCCACTCTGTATCCGTATCCTCTTTTCTTCTCTCGTTTTCGTTTAGGTACCTCTATATACATATAAATATGTGTGTGCCTTGTGGATGGATTGTGGAAGCAGCTGCGAGGTGGGCCAAAACGCATTCATCAGGGGGCCTTGCCGGACAGAAAATGCGACGCGGCGGATCTTTAGACACACGCCAAGAGTCACCTGCCGCCGGGGCACGGGCTAGCGGGGCTCTTTTTCGCCGAACGACCGGCCCCGCAACACGTCAAATAAAACAACCCCATTAAAACCAAAAAGTAATCATCTCTCTCTTATTCTTTCGATGTGGACGTTCGTCTTATATATAGGGTGGTACAATCCGAAAGTACGACATACAGGTTCGGCTTTAACCAATGAAAAACATCCTGTAAATGCACCTAATACGTGCGACCATTTTTTCAGCAATCACGCACATTATTTTTTGTCCATTTTAAAACTAACAATTTACATGTTTCCATATTTGGAGATCGAACACGTAAATTATTACTCATACTTCTTTATTATGTGTCAGTCTTTAAAACTGATTTGCGGTAAAACAATATCATTTTATTTATCAACAGATGCTTTTTTATTTTTATCCTATCAGACCGCAAAAGAACTTGTACCGATAAATAATGTGAGATGAAGTAAGTGATTATTTTCATGTATTTTATGGTGTATGGTTTTATTGTGAGCCATTTAGTGTATAAACAACAAGCCACGTTAGGACTTGAATATTAAAAAAAGGAACCAAATGTCTTACTAGAGAAATCCTTTGGGATAAAGGAAACGGTAAAAGGCACCTATTGGCTTACAAATAAAGCTACACAGTTAGTCTAGAATTATTAAGACCGACTAACAAAAACTGTTATAATCAGTGAAATAATACCAACAGAAAAAGATCAAGCATTAAATACCGTTAAAGAAATGTATGGAAATAATGTAAAATGGAACCATTTGTATCAGCTATGTTATAATAAGCAATGTTGGTACTTTATAATGGTGGGTTTCACAAAAGAACATTCCTGATACCATACCTAGTTTGAATTTTATAAAAATGAGTAACAAATTATATAAGTAACTTGCAACAGAAATTTTCACAATTTCCAGCGAGCGAATATACAATTATATAACCTTCCAACTGTCCTTTTTTAAGTTTATCATTTAGCCAAGACGTTATTTACGCCAAAATACACAAAAACAACGGAGGTTTTTAAATAGATGTGAGTGTTCGAATGTTAACACCGATCCTGAGAGTTGGACATTGGGAAAGGAAGAAAAACAATATCAAAATCCTGCCCACTAATGACCATTTCAAATGGGAAGTCATAGTTGTCTGGAACTGTAAGATGTACATGTCTTTTACTATGTCTTTTATTATCTGCAAGAGTTACTGTTGTGTTAAAAAGAGTCTTCGTTGCTCATACTCCTTACACCGAGGTAATATTTATTAAATATCCTCTATCCGAAGAAAATTTGTAATGTCAAAAGCTTGTTGTTTCTGTTTCAGGTGAATTACAATATTATTTGTTGCCATAACCTTATCGCAAACAATACCTAAATGGTGTTTTTTTAAGCTCTTTATTATAGATTCTTTTTTTATTGGTTATTTTATTTTTTTAAATTTTTAAGTAAGATAATATATGTAAAAAGTGTGAAAATGGTCCAAACTTGACCTACTATACGATTAAAATTGAGTTATTTCTGTATGAAAAAATGAACACTATTTGGTTCATATTTGATAATTTATTATTTTAAAAGTGATATCCAATCTCTAAATGCAATAAAACGCGTTGGAATTTTTAAGAATACCTAAACTAAAATAAAAATAATACCAAAAACGGGTTTTTTTTAATGTGGTCTAGGGCAAGTTTTAATTGACAAAAGTTAACTTTATGTCTGTGATTGCTTTCTCAATGTCATTAGGCTTCCAGTACTTTCTTTTGTATTGTTTTATATATTTTGGAGTAGTTTTTGGCATAATAAATTACTTAGGTCTTAATATTTGGTAAATACAAATAAAAATTAAGTGTAAATATGGGCTAGCTCACATTTAGACTGCTATTAAATTTTCTAATTATAAAAAAATACTTCCAAATAAAGTAAATTTCAAGAACAATAAAAACACTAGCATCAATCTAGCGATATGACGCGCTCATAAATATCAGCTAACATCATAAAGAAAAAGTAACTGTGTACTAGATAGCAATAGTTAAATTACCTAATGAAAAGTCCCACTAGTCCATAATAATTGGACCATCTTCTTTACTTTACTATAAATGCAGTGATGTCAAAAACATTTAAATTTTAAGTGTACCAAAATAATTAATATAAATTTCCTTCACCATTTCGCTATTTATTATGGGTAATAAATTATCACTGATCAAAAATGCAAATATTTACGATAGGCATTTACATGTTTATTTTAGTATCAAATCATTTTGAATCAAATTCGGTTTTTGGTTGGACGATTCCAATGTGAATGACATCAATTTGAATGAACACCTGTTATATCTTATAATTTCAAAGATCATGACGTTAACAAAAAATAATACCTACATAACGTTAAATCTGTGAAAAAATTTTACTTTATGATTGAATAATTCGCAGTGAATAATTATCTACTAATTAAATGCAAATAATTAAATATGTTAATAACAACAACGAGTTAACATTTATATAAATCAAAATATTTTATTCTGCTATAATTTATATTGAGATCGAACATGAAAAAACTGTATCAATTTTTAAAGAAAAATGTCCCTTAGTTTATCTATTTAACAACAATTAAAAATATGAAAGCAGAAGAATTGCTTTCTTACTTTAAAATTATAATTAGACCTTTGTCGAAGCAATCATCGAGTGGGGAACCAACAATCTTGTTCAGTTCAACGCCTAAAAAACACAAAGCGCCACGTTTTCCAAGACAGTAAATTCCTCAAATCATTTCATCACAATGTCCGTAAATACCCTTGAATTAAGTCCCTCCATCCCTATTTTGGAAGTCACGGTGTCTAATAATATGTCTTGGCATGACTATGTTGCTAACATCGCAAAGACAGCAAGCCAGAGGCTAGGTTTTCTGTGGAAAGCTAGAAAGTTTTTTACTCCTGATCAACTGTTGACGACGTACAAGGCTCAAATCCGATCTCTACTGGAGTAAACAAGCAACTAGAAATACTTTCATACATATCATATGAAACTCTAACCTCACTTATAACCAAATTATTCGTGTGCCCATGTGGTGAAAATCGAATTATTAATTCCATCAGGCCTTCAATATGGTTGTGTATTGTTGTATAGCAGATTGCTGTGAACGCAGTGGTGGAGGAAGTTCCAAACATCGTTTCCCAAACCCAGCAAAAAACATGAAATTATTCAAGAAGTGAGTAACCATTTGTCAGAATAAGAGACTCGATAAAGAGGGACACCACAAATGATATATGAAAACTACAGGAACCATTTTGACCACAAGATTTCTTTGGTCAGAAATTGAAGTCATCAGCTGTACCTCACATCAACATTCCAGTGCCAATTAAAGGTATGGTGTAATAAGATCATAATGATCTGCAGTAATGTTGAAAACTAGAACAGTGAGATCAATGCAATAATTACTATTGCCATTGCCAAACTTTTTCATACCTGCATCATGGTTTCAAAATCATAATATTCATGGAATAAATCTGAAATTTTCTGTTTCACAGAAACACAACAAGACGATGATTGTTCTCAAAATATTATACCAACTACTATCATGGTTGATGAACAAGTTTCCACTACAAAAACCCCTGTTTTTAGCCAGGAAGAAAACAGTGCTATAAAAGCAGGTAAATATAATCATTTTTTTAGTATCTTTTTTTCATGAAAGGGGGTGTCCTGTAATGTTATTCTCTTGTTATTATTTCCATCTGTTTTGTTAAGTCATGAGTTGAATATTTCTTTATAGGTTCATCAGACCTGCTATCTGAGGTGAACATCAGACGAAGTGTTAATTTAATACAGAAAAGCAAAACATTTGTATAAAAGGGCTTCATACTACAAGAAAAAGGCAACATTAGCAACCAAATCAAAATTATCATTGAAAAGGCGACTAGAGGAAGCAGATAAAATTCACAAATTCTGAACATTTTCCTTGACCTATTTATACTTCATCCCTCCATCTCGATTTTGCGAGTCACGGTGTCCAATAATATGTCTTGGCATGACCATGTTGCTAACATCGCAAAGTCGGCAAGCCAGAGGCTAGGTTTTCTGTGAAAAGCCAGAAAGTTTTTTACTCCTGATCAACTGTTGACGACGTACAAGGCTCAAATCCGACCTCTACTGGAGTATTGCTCGCACATTTGGGGTTCAGCACCAATGCATTCTCTTCGTCTTCTAGATTCCATTCAAAAAAGAACCATTCGGTTGATAAACAGCTCAACTCTCACAGATACCCTTCACCCTCTAGAACATAGAAGAAGAGTTGCAGACCAGTCATTTCTCTACAGATATTTCCATGGCAGATGCTCCAGAGAAATAAAAACTCTTGTACCACCATTGGCCACATTCGGCCGAAGAACTCGGCACGCTGATCAGTCTCACACATTTACTCTCAAGCTTGACACTACAAGGACCAATCTTCATCAAGAATTCTTCTTTTACAAGGCTGCTACGGAATGGAATAAGCTTCCAAAATCAGTTTTTCCAGAGAACTATGACCTGCAACTTTTTAAAAAGCGTGTCCACAATCATTTCCTTTCTATAATCCCTTCCCCTTCTGATAGTCGCAGTGCGGGCCGTCCGCGGCCCACACAATAGGTCTACCCTTTTTGCGACTATTTTCATAAAAAAAAAAAAAAGTTCGTATACCTTCGGAAACTATGATGTTATTATTTAATATTAATTTTCAGTAAAAAGTTAATACTGAAGAATACACTGGTTATGTCTTTCTCATTATATAATATGTCTCAATCAGAGATACACAGAATACCAACAGACTTATCTCTGTTCTGTCTCAACAAATACTCACCCAAACCCAAGGTTAATTGAATAGGAGAGGTCGCCTCATAACTTTTCAGAAACAAACCCCCATGTGACGTCACTGAAAAGTTATGAAGCCACCTCTCCCATTCAACTTTCCTAGGAATTGGGTGAAGTCGCTCGATAAATATGCATTTGAATTAGCCGCCATGACGTCATTCCTTATTTTACTTTACTCCTAACTGTAGGTGGCGCGCAAACTTGCATTCACAGAATGACATTGAGTTGAGTCTAATCTATCCGTATATATGATCTGTGTTCCATTTCTCTCGCGGAAGTCAAGGATGTATGTACTGCGCTGCGAAAATAGGTAATTTTCTAATAATGAACTAAACTAACGAACAGGTTTTGTCCTTGATAAAGCTGTATCGTTTTCGAAATGTACTGTGGGATTGCAAAAACTCATGTTACAAAGATAAAAATAAGAGGTATGACGCCTTGATGAAAATTGCTCAGAAGTTGAATTCAGATAAGACCGAGATTAAGAAGAAAATTCCCAAAATCTTGGTCGTCGACGACGCTTCTTTTGAGCTGCAATAATTATGAATGTTGCAGAGGCAAGAATCGCGTCGTCGCCATCAAACACTTTAATGTCGAATGGCTAAAAAATGCCGATTTGGTGGAAACAGTAAAAGGGTAATATGCTTTGGCGATCGGCCCCGTTCGGCTATGCCGATTTCGATGGGAACGCGGCTTAACGGTAACTCTACCCTATTAGCTTTGCAGAGCTTCAAAATATTTTTGCTAGATTTTAACATTTCAAAGTTTACGAGAGATGGAAAGTATAACAGCGACATTGAACGAAGGATATTGGCAGGAAAACAAATGAATGGGGCACTGCATAGCTTTATGAACAGCCAGAAAGTGTCAAAAAAGGCACGTCTGGCTGTGCATAGAGGAGTGTTGTCACTACACTTATGTATGGTAGTGAATGTTGGGTTTGGCAGAAAAAGCATGAAAATATGATTAATGCCTCGAAGATGAGTAGTCTGAGAAGTATAGTCGGAGTGACTCGGTTGGATAAAGTGAAGAATAGTGAGATAAGAGAACGCTGTGGTGTAAAAGAATATGTGGTTACAAAAATAGATAAAGGAATGCTTAGATGGTTTGGATGCGTAGAAAGGATTGATGAAGGAAGATTGACGAAACAAATAAGGCGAGTGTGAATGGACGGAAGTCGGTAGAGGTCAACCTAGGCGAACATATCTCGATCAGATCAACATTGTTTTGAAGAAAGGCCAGATCAACAGTACCAACAACCGACGAGCATGTATGAGAGCACTGATGAAAGTAGAGGAAGCAAAAGATGTATGTAAGAACCGTAGCAAGTGGAAGAAAGTGGTCTCTGTCTACCTCGGCGTGACTATATGTATGTTAACATTTCCTATCGAGATCCACTGGGCGAAGAATTGTGATTGAATGCTTTTTCGGTTTTAGAACTCATTCCCAATTAAAATCCACTTTCACAAGAAAATGGCCATTCTGAATCTTCATAAATCTAGTATCTGAAGGTGCGAGAAACAACACGAACAACGTTTCATCGTCTCCAGTCAAAAACTAATAAACAACTGTCCAGTCTCGAGATCCTTTTCTCTCAGCGGCCAAAATAGAAGTCTGGGTGATATTTCTCCTATCATTGGATCACGCGCAAAGAGTATTTAATTTTAAAAAATAGCGATGACGAAACACTGTCAAAACCTTAACTTATACGCCATAATACAATTTGTTTGGTGAAAGTTTTTAAATTTGTTCATCCATTCATACAGTTCTTCAGTGTAAAAATTCTCAGTGCAGTGATTTAGTTTGGTTGCAATTTTTAAACTTTCAATAAGCTGTGACAGTTTCGATTGTTTCGTCGGTATTTTATTAGCAAAGTCTTTTACCTCACAAAAATAATATTTTTTAGGTAATGTTTCTTTAGAATCTCGTAAATTAATAACCTTTTAGTTACTTAAAAATGAAAAAATAATTTGTAAAATTTTGAAATTAATGACTTATTTAATTTAAAACAAAAACTACCTAAATCCGAACCTTTGGTCAGTTATCCCCCCCCCGGTAATTCAGTACCAACTTTATTGGTAGGTAGGCCTGATAATGGCAGTCCCCGGACTCAATGTAGTTTGTATAATATAGGTATGTGGATCTATGGAATTTACTTTTTTTAATTACCTACTTGAATTGACAAAGCAATCCTGATCCTTTTATTACAAACAAGGGATGGTTTTTCATTCTTGTTCCTTACACTTCGACATTCTGGGTGATTTGAGGGTACTGTAACCTTAAGAAGGTAAAAGACCATGCAAGATTTTTATACAGAAGGATAATTGCGTTGAAACGATAATGAATAAAATTCAAACATTTTTGGCTATAAAAAATCATTAAAAAGATAAAAACACAGAAAAAAAATAACGGTTACTTTTGTATATTTATTAGAAAAAGTGCAGATACTTCACGTCACTAATACGTCATTTAACATTAATTCCGTGAAAAATATTCGCCAGTTACCATTAGTTAATATTTTCTAATAATTTATGTATGTTTGTTTATTTTTATAATATTTCACTGGAGTAATTTTAACGTCAATTTGCCGAGGAAATCTGCGCGTCTTTATTATTTGTTTGGAATAAACATTTTTTTTAAAGCGAATTAATTAATGACAATATTTATTTAAAAAAACATTCTCGAAGGTGTGCAATAAAAACTACGTTAACATTGATAATACATAGTTGTTACAAAAAAATCATTGTAAAAGAAGCTACAAACAGAGTTTTTGGGTGATTCTCTTATTTAATACAAGTAGTACGATTAGTATAGATTGACGTTTTTCTGTTTTTGATGGGAGTTTTGGTTTTTTTCTTTATTTTTCGCCAAGGTAAAAAGTAAAAACGATTTTTTTTTAAATTGATACGCACATACCATTAACGTACAAAGTTAACCCGACACCGGAAGTGAAGAAGCACTTACAAATGTTTTAATCGATCTTAGGTATCTCGTAACAGGTATAATGCGCTCGTTAAATACGTCGAAACAAGGTCAGTATTACCGACAAGGTATCAAAAAAGAAAAATAACGAAAATTAAGAGAATAAATTAACGAGATATCGATTCCAACAGGTCCAGTATTCTTATTTTATCAATGAGGCCTTACATTTGGCTTCCCCCTTACCAATCCGGCTCCTACGGTATAACACGTGTCGCATTAAAATATTACATTCTGAGGAACCGAAGCAAAGATGGCAGTGTTGCCAACAACTATGAAATGTTAACATTAACAGTTGGACCAATAAATTCAGCTCTTTAGTTAATGAAAAAACGTTATAAAAAACGCAAATTTTAAATGAAAAATAAATATTTGTTACAAATTTTCTAAATTAATCATATTAATTTATGAATGGATAAAAATAATAATAAAACTGGGCGGGCGGTTTCTACCCAATTATAAATAAATAACTTCAAAAAAATGTTGTTTGTTTCAGGAGTATCTGCAATTAAAGAGGTTGGGAGGGGGGTCAAAAAAAAATCCAGCCAAGTTTTTAAAAAACATACATAAGCCTTTAAACGTGGTTGTTAACGTTTTTTATATTAAATTTTAATTTTTCACTGATAAAAGTTGTAAGAAAAATTTAAAAAAATGTTCGCTCCTTTAACATGGGTTCTTATGAGTTTTTGATATTAAAATAAACAAAAACATTGTAAAAAATGCAAAATTCGATGAAAAAAAAAATACGTGTGTGTAGGAAATTTAATAACGAAGAATTTGGGTGTTTAAAAAGTATTATCAACTGTCTAGTTTTTGAAATATTTTATTTTTAACGATGAAAAAATGTAAACGTGAGCGTCAAAGAAGAATGTAACGGCGCATTCGTGCAGACGACTCAAGTCTCAAGTCACCTAATGTAAATACTATTATTACAATATTAAAAAAGAAGAAATTGACACTGCTGTCACACTTGTTAAAATAATGTAATGTCAGATATGATATGAAAAGTATAAAAGTTGCAAATTTTGGAATAATTATTTTTATTAGTAAAAAGAGTTTTCTCTGTTTGATTAGTTGTGTTCTAGTTTGTATTTTAATATGTGGGACTTGATATTAATGAGTTTTTGCCACTGCGACCAATCCAACATTCTAACAAATACACATAACCTGTGTGTTGTGAACTAAACAAGAAATAATGATTAGTGAAAGTGAAAAGTTAATAAATATAGTGTATTGTAAGTAATAATATAAAATGTTATACATAAAATTTGTAAAGTTTTCTGTACTTTAAATAAATAAAATAAGCTATAATATTTTTGTTTAAGTTTTTAATTAATTTTTGCTATCCTACAAAGATGATAAATGTTGTAAAGCTTTTTCTATAATAGTATTTTTCTTAATCAATGTTGCCCTACCATCTACATCATTTTTTAATAATAAAATATTTTTTAAACTATTAAGGTTATGATATCAGCTGTCAGCTGCTACTAATAAAAGTAAATATTTGCGCTGTTGCCACGTTTTTTTACAACTACACACATAAATTTGGACTCGATTTTCATTATATTATTAGAATAAAAACCATATATTTTATTAAATCATGATTAAATGACGATTTGTCAATTAATTTTATGATTTTATTGTCTGTCTGTCAATTTCAATCAGAAAAATCAGTGTATTTTTTATTTGAAGTTGGCAGCACTGATTATTTAACATATTCAGCATAGGAACCCCTCGCATTCCGCTTTATCACCCCGCTCTGACAACCGAACCTCGTTAAAGGAGGAATAAACCAAAAGAGTTGTGGATAGCTTTAATATTATATAATGCAGCTTATCACTATAAGCCCTATCTATTGATCGATATAACAGTATTTTTAAAAATTAAGCGTTATCTGCAAATATTTCCCTTTTCTACTCAAATTAGACGTATTGTCGCTTTTTTGTTGTTTACTTGGTTTTCTAATCAGATATTGATTGCTCTGGAAAATAATGCGACCATAATAGGAAATTTACTCGTTTAAATAAAAATTTTGTCTGATAAAGGTTTCAGGAATTTTATTTTTTTCCGCTACTACACTTTACTAAGCTACTAACCACATAGTATTTTTTTATTCAATAACATGCGTAACATTTTGTTACCAACACTGAAAAAAGAATAGATGAAAAATCATACACACAAACATATAGCCCCGCCTTTTATCAGAAGGGGTAAGCAACGACCACTTCTTTCCGCTTGCTACGGTTTTACCACACGTCTTTCGCTTCTTCTACTTTTATCAGCGCTTTCACACATGCTAGTTACTTGCTGGCACTCTTGACCTGGCCTTTCTTTAGAAACAATTTCGATCTGTTCACGATATGTTCGCCTAGGTCGACCTCTACCAACCCATTCACACTTATAAATTCCTTATAAATATGTTTCGTCAATCTTCTTTTACAACACAGCGTTTCCTTATCACAACACTATTCCTCACTTTATACATCAGAGTCACTCCGGCCACTCTATTAGTTTCTATATCAGTTTTTTTTTATATTCTCTATCTATATAAATATTATGATTTCGGTCTTTGGCTAGTTTTGTAATGTACTAGAAAAATACAATGATGTGCTTGCTGTTCCTGAAGCAGAACCTGCTGCTTCTTTCTACAGGGTACATTTAGGATGGTATTACGAATTAAGTTTTCTATTGATGTTTTTTAGAATAGTTTTGTGATGTACTAAAGTAGTTTAAGATGGGTGACTCGTGACGCAGACTCTGCAGCATCTACAGGAAATATTTAAGATGGTATAGAAATGTAAGTATTGATGTTTTATAGAGTAGTTTTGTGATGCATTAAATTAGTTTAATTAGGATGTGTAACATCTGAACCAGAACCTTCAGCTTCTACAGGAAATATTAAGGATGGAATTATAAATTTAAGTATTGATGTTTTATAAAATGGTTTTGTGATGTACTAAATTAGTTACATTAATATGTGTGACACTTGAAGCAGTTTTCGTTTGATTTTTTTATAAAATTGTTTCATCAGAATCATTTTATTATTGGCGTTATTAAAATAAGCAAATGCAATATCAAAACTTTGTTCTCAAAGCATTTTTTTCTAATGTTCGGATTCAGTACTGTATGTGTATAAAATTATTTAAATTAAAGCTACCCATTTTAATTTTTTTGTTATATTTTTTGAATAATATACCAATAAGAATCGCCCACCCAAATTTTTACCAAGATACTTAGATAACAAAGATTTTGATACAACTGAGGAATTTTCTTCCGAAGAATAATTTGCCCTTCTATTTTGACCTTTAACTTATCAAATTCGTTTTGATATCGATTCAGACTCGCACGATCCACGGTAATTTGATTAACCTAGTCATCACCATCGTAGAAAATCTACTATAAAACAAAAATTATTGCATTTTGGTTATTCTTGTCAGTACCTTTATAATTTAACCAGTGGTAAACGTAATCTTTTGACACTGACTGTATAAACATGTTGACTTACGAGTTTCAACCGTAAAAGGAGACGTGAAAGAATCTTCATACACACTAAAATGATTCTTACACTTGGCAACGTGGAAAAAGAGACAGAGGACAAAAAGAAAAGAGCGAGCAAAGGGCAACAACTTAAAGAATGATGAGAGGGAGCGGGGGTAGAGATGCAGTAAACGAATTTCGGACGGACATAGGAAGGCTTTTGGAATGCAGTTTCGTATGGTACCAAAAGGTATGGTGTTATGTGTTACGTGTACCCGGCGTTACAATTCGGTTTTCGAAGAACTTCTTCACCACCAGCAGGGACCCCCGCATTTTCAAATTAGAGTCGGTGTGTGTGTAACTAAAAATATGAGGAGCAGTGGCGTATCATAGAGTAAAAATAAAAAAATAAATTGGCAGTCATTGGAACTGCCGACAGAAGTGAAAGCTTAAGTGTTTTTTTTGGATTTTCTTAATTATATTGTAGTATTAAAATTTCATAGTTTGTAAATTAAAATCATTGAATAATAAAAGTTGATTGTCAGCTCGAGGCCACTTTTTGACAAACAGATAAAACAAGATATAACAGAAAAGGGGGGTTGTGTGTACTGTGATATACAAGAAATCAATATTTAAAAAAAGGCTACAGTACACCAATTTTTTTTAATTATTACAAGCTAATTCTCAAACGTTTTCGGCGTCAAGCCATCATCAGGAGACATTTTTGTCACAAATTTGTTTACTAAAGACATAAACATGAAGAGGACATGACTATTATTCAACAATGAACATTACAAGATGAACAAAAATTATAGAATTGTCACTAAATTATTTAATATGTACATGTCTTTTAAATGATGTAATTTAGTTACAATTCTATAATATTTGTTTATCTTGTAATGTTCATTGTTGAGCTATAGTCATGTCCTCTTCATGTTTAGTCTTTAGTAAACAAATTTGTGACAAAAATTTCTCCTGATGATGGCTTGACGCCAAAAACGTTTGAGAATTGGCTTGTAATAATTAAAAATTTTTGGTGTACTATAGCCTTTTTTTTACTATTGATATCTTATAAAAGAAGATATAACTGTTTTTTAATATTATTTTGACCTAGGTTAAAAAAATGTCTCTGAAAGTGTATTGATATAAGATGGCGTTACTGTAGCAGATTACCATTATAAAAAAGAGCGCCCAAAGTTTTGAGACAAAGGATAAAATTTGTTTATTTTGGTGGACACTTTTTCAATAAAAGAGGGTTTTTTTCATCTTTACCCTCCATATTAAAATAATTAAATAATAAATAACCTAATAAAAGCGGGATGTCAGCTCGAGGCCACTTTTTGACAGACAAAAAGAAAAAGAAGGAGCTACTAGGACGTCAACCGTCTGTTGCTGACGCTGACATTATGTGACACGAAACCATAAGTTCGCTCCCTATCAAATTTTGCTTAACACGACTAAATAATTTTCACTTCAATATTGTTTGTAATAATAGCTCTCGTATTAAAAAAAAATTAATGCTCTCAGATAGGTCTAAGAGTTGACTAAGCGAACAAACATTTTTAATTCATTCAGCAAATAAGTTAAATGAAACGAGTTGGGCTGACGTCATTTTGTGATTTTGATTTACATGATTACAAATTCATTTAAACTTATGGTCGCACAGTGGTCGAAATTCGACCGTAATTCATTAAAATGTTTAAGTTTTGAGGTTTTTTTGTTAAAAAGTATACCCTATAATTATAGCATATATTATTTTTGAATTTTGTTCTATTACGTCAGCTGCGAGCGTGAACAAATACTTCATTAGCTTGTGTGGTTCGCCTAAGTCCCTGTACCTATGAAATTTAAAAAATGTACTAACCTACTCGCTTTGTTAAAATGACTAATAGGTTTAATGATTAGGCAAGAGTAAGTCAATTAGATATTTAATATACAAAATATAAAATAAACTCTTTTTGTCTTGACGTACAAACTATTTAAAAAGAATAATGAAATGACACGGCTCGAAACTCATTCAGTTAATCTGACAGTAATAAACAAACGACTGTTTAACCACAGACTATTATGAATTTGACATTGGCAATGTTTTAAATTATTGAAGGATGCTTAATGGTACTTTAGAGACATGAGTGAAAGTTGCAATGAAAGTGAAATTAATACGACAGAAATTGTGGAAGCGTTGAACAGTATGAAATTAGGTAAGGCTGCTGGGTACGACAGGATAACAGTTAAAATGCCGAAGGCTGGAAAAAGCGTGGTAACTAGTCTACTGTACCGCCTTTTTAACCTTTGTTGGAGGAGTGGTAGCGTACCAGACAACTGGTGTAAGACCGTTATCGTGCCGCTTTACAAGGAAAAAGGTTCGCAGCAGGACTGTTATAACTACCGAAGTATTAGTTTACTCAGTATAGTCGACAAACTGTGTGCAAAGATATTGATTAAAAGAGTAACGAATGAAACTGAGAAAATGATATGGGATGTGCAAGCAGGATTTAGAAGAGGAAGGAGATCAGTATGGATCAGGTCTTTTTATTACGAGGTATAGTCGAAAAATTCATAGCTAGAAGTAAGAATGTCTATTGCGCTTTTATAGACGTGGAAAGGTGAGGAGTGAATTGTGGTAAACATTGTCTATGTATGGGGTGAGTGATAGTCTAATACTGAAATCATTTTACGAGGATTCCACTGCTTGTGTCAGGAGAAACGGAGCTTGCACGGATTGATTTAAAATCGAAGAAGGTGTGAGACAGGGATGTGTGGCTTAACCATGGCTGTTCAATTTACACTTAGACGATTGTTTAAAAGTTTTGAAAGGGAATGCATGTGGATTAAAAATGAAAGATTTGATCGTCAAATGCCTTTTTTCCGCCGATGATAAAGTCATATTAGCGTCATCTGAAGAGGAGTTACGAAAGTAATGGTTTTTAAAAGAGCAGCAAACATGACAAACTGTAAAGTTCTGATTAGGGGTGAAAAAGTGGAACAAGTAAATGAATTTGTGTGCTTGCGTTCAAAGTTTACGAAAGATGGAAAGTATGACAGTGACATTGAGCGAAGGGTGTTGGCAGGAAAACAAATGAATGGGGCACTGCATAGCTTTATGAACAGCCAGAAAGAATCAAAAGAGGCACGTCTGGCTGTGCATAGAGGTGTGTTGGTTCCTACACTTATGTATGGTAGTGAATGTTGAGTTTGGCAGAAGAAGCATGAAAACATGATTAATGCTGCGGAGATGAGTAGTCTGAGAAGTATAGGTGGGGTGACTGTGTTGGATAAAGTAAAAAATAGTTAGATAGAAGAACGCTGTGGTGTAAAAAAAGATGTGGTTACAAAGATAGATAAAAGAATGCTTAGATGGTTTGGACACGTAGAAAGGATGGATGAAGGAAGATTAACGAAACAAATTTATAAAGCGAGTATAAATAGACAAGTCGGTAGAGGTTGACCTCGGCGAACATATCTCGATCAGATCAACATTGTTTTGAAGAAAGGCCAGGTCAAGAGTACCAATAATCGACAAGCATGTATGAGAGTACTGATGAAAGTAGAGGAAGCAAAAATGTGTGGAAGAACCATAGCAAGTGGAAGAAAGTGCTGTCTGACTACCCCTACGGGAAAAAGGAGTGACTATATTTATGTATGGAAATTTAATTAATAAAAGTAGAATGTTTTACACAATAGATTATGAAGAAAGTAATAACATTTTGAAACTCTTGGAATTGTGTTTAAAACATCGAAGTTATGTTGGAAGGAATATTTTAAACTTGATCAATTAAAGGTTTTTCACATAAAAATTTGAAGAATGTAATATCAGTAATGTTTTAAATATATTTGAGGTGGCGTAAAAACTTATTTTATTAAATTAAAATGATGCACTTAAAATAAACGGTTGCTATCGATTTTGAACTATACCCAAACAAGACTAAACCAAAGACTTTACTTTACTTTCCATCTCTCGTAAACTTTAAACCCAAGTACTCAAATTCATTTACTTGTTCCTATCTTTCTCCCTTAATCAAAACCAGTTTGTCATGCTTTCTTATCTTTCAAAAAACCATTACTTTCGTTTTGCTACATTTATTTTCATCCCTTTGATTTTCAGGGCATCATGCATAACATTAACCATCGCCTGCAACTCCTCTTCAGATGACGCTAATATGACTTGATCATCGGCGTAAAGAAGGCGTTTGACGATCAAATTATCCATTTTCAATCCATATGCACTCTCTTTCAAATCTTTTAAACAATCGTCTATGTCTAATTTAAATAGCCATGGTGAAGCCACACATCCCTATCTCACACCTTTTTCGATGTTATACCAGTCCGTGCAAGCTCCGTTTATCCTGACACAAGCAGTGGAATCCCCGTAAAGTGATTTCAGTGATCGTATTAATAAACTACCGCTCACCCCATACATAGACAATGTCGACCACAATTCACTCCTCACAACTCCGTCATAGGCCTTTTCCAAGTCTGACTTCTAGCCAAGAATTTTTCGACTACACTGAAAAGACCTGATCCATACATCTCCTTCCTCTTCTAAATTCTGCTTGCACATCCCATACAACTTCTTAGTTTCATTCGTTACTCTTTTAATCAATAAATTAAAGTAATTTTTGTAGATGAATTGATAGCAGTGAAATGCTTAAACTACACAATTGAAGTACCAACGATAAAAGGAAGTTTTGAAAACTCTAATTTATAAATCATGTATTAGACCAATCATGACTTATATTTTGGAGGTACGTCCAGATACAAGAAAAATAAAAAATCTCAGAAACCACGGAAATTAAAATTTGAAAACGCATTGAAAAGAAAATACTCAACAGATAGAAACGATTCTCAGACATTTTGACACTTGCAATGACTAACAAATCGATGATTTACTAGAAAAAAGGATAATATTAGAAGAAAAAAGTAATTAATATACTGGGTGTCTCAGTTGTTTTGTTGCAACGCCATATCTCGGTCGTTTTAATAAATTTAATTTTAAAATTTTAAACGTTTTATACAGACCTTCTGTCCTCTAAAAGAAGCATAAATAACATTCGGTCACTTCCGGTTTGACCGGAAACCAATTTAACTTTGAAAATTTACATGATGCACTGTATATTTAATTCAAGACTCCACTCACAATTTCCTTTTCAATGAGGTATTACACTTTGTATTGTTGTTTAATAAGAATGAATAAATCAAGTTTAAAAAAATATCAAAATACTTTATTTAGCTGTGGTCATAACATAATAAGAAACAGTTTAAACGAAACACTAAGTAGGCTTTGGAATCAGGTGTAGATAATTAATGGTATGTTTAATAGTTCACCTTTACGGGGTTAGAAGCATAATAATTTATCAATTTTTAATTTAAAGCTGTATTGAAGAAACCAAAATGAATAATGATGTTTTACATATCAAGAAAAATTAGATATGATTCTAATTTATGGGGAATGCATACCAAGCGCTGGGTGCCTCTTAAGCTTAGGATCTAATATGTCTACAAATGGGTCCTTCTTTAAAAAACAAATTATATTTGGTATTAATAATGGTCGTAGCAGAGTGATATTTTCTGAACAATCGTATGTTTGCGTCATAACGGTTTAATTTAGTTAGTTAAATTAGTTTAATTTCAATTATTTTTGGAATTCTGAGTAGCGCTGGTAACACCGACCTTACAAAAATACTCATTTCCTCCCCTTCCTCGCATCATAAGCATTCCAAACGTCGTTAAAGACAGTATGTCTAATATTGTGTTTTGGTTGCAGTCGCCACGTGTTAATTCACCCGTTCGAGACTTTTTCTTCCGTTACATGTTTTGTTCCATGCAGTTAGCTTCCAATGGTATTTCTTTAATGCTAAAAGTGATTTACAAACTTTCATTGTTCTCGCAAAATAGTGAACTTTCAAAAAGAATATATTTTAGCCAAATTTTTTATCAATTTGTACAAACAGAATTTTAAACTATAGACGTCGGCTCAATCGCCATTGAAGAGATCTACAAGACTATATCCTATGGTAAGATGGTTGTTATATTTTCGAATCGTTTCTCTTTTAACTCTTTCAGTCACGCACCTAAAAAGAGGTCTTAAAAAATTACAAAACATGGTATGTAACACACATGTTCCACGGTGTTATTTATGCACCAATACGTTAAAAATGTATCTCCCGACCAATTTGGCTGCTGGGAAAATGTTCCTCTCAAGTGACATTCCGCTTTTATGGACCTGACATAAAACTACAGGAAAAAATGCTAGTCGTTTATACATGAAAAGAACATAATGTCACTCCTGAGTGTCAGTATGACTGAAAGGGTTAATTACAAGCGTCGAGTTAATTTCCAGATACAGTCCACTTTTAAAAGGATTCATTGAAGCGAACAAACTTACAACTCGTTTAAATTAACTTGCGCGTCTTTCCGTGTTCGTCTGCGCCTCCCACGGAAACTTGTCGCGCGCGCACGGAAAAAACCTATTTTCTCCACTCCTAATGAAATATACCATTAGAGGACATAAGGTCTGTATAAAATGCTTAAAATTTTGAATTTAAATTTATAACATTTGAGGCATGGCGTTGGAACAATACAACTGAGACACCCGGTATACAATTATTTCAAAAAGGAAGGAGAAAAGAATTATAAATTTTATGACCATTGTAGATATACAATATCATTTTATGACAAAATATCCAATTATAATAACTAATAAAATTAATATCTGTGGATAGTAATAAGAACATTTTAACAAAAATTTTGAATGAATACAATAACAATTTTCCTGCAGATCATTAATTTTACTTTTAAATTAACTTCAAAAATACGCAGAATATTCCTTAAACTTCTTCCAAAGTGAGATATAATTCATAAGTTTATGGCGTTTATAAAAGAACTGGAAATGTCTTATGTAACACAACAAAAAATTTATCATTTTTATACGTCTTTACCATTTTTTAAAGCAATATTTTGTATTTTCGAATCCATTCAAGAGAAATAATCGTGATTCATATTTCATACGTTCTACGAACTTTGACATTAAACGATAATATAAATGTATTTTCGATAAATCGCTGGAGTGTTTTGGTTATATCGGAAATTATGAGTGCTGAATAAAAACTGATGGTGTTTGTTAATAGGTTTGTTTATGCAGCAATTACAAACTGTTTGAAAATGTACGGAGCAAGCGCATTTGAAAATAAGCGTTTCTGCAGAAACCAAAGCAAAATTGGATATTCTTGCAGCGTTAGGTTTGTTTCCAGAAACGGTTCTTAATAGTCCGGATTGTGCGCAATATATTCTAAAGCGTTTCTTTGAATACACTGCACACAATTTGGACCACCAGGGACTGTTTTTGGCTTTTTTTTTTTATGAAAATAGTCGCAAGAAAGGTAGACCTATCGTGTGGGCCGCGGACGGCCCGCACTGCATTATTAGAAGGGGAAGGGATTATAAAAGAGAAATGATTGTGGACACGCTTTTTAAAAATTTGCAGGTCATAGTTCTCTGGAAAAACTGATTTTGGAAACTTGTTCCATTCCGTAGCAGCCCTGTAAAAAAAGGATTCTAGATGAAGATAAGTCCTTGTAGTGTCAAGCTTGAGAGCAAATGTGTGAGACTGATCAGCGTGTCGAGTTCTTCGGCCGAATGTGGCCAATGGTGGTACAAGAGTTTTTATTTCTCTGGAGCATCTGCCATAAAAATATCTGTAGAGCAATGACTGGTCTGCAACTCTTTTATGTTCTAGAGGGTGAAGGGTATCTGTGAGAGTTGAGCTGTTTATCAAGCGAATGGCTCTTTTCTGAATGGAATCTAGAAGAAGAAGAGAATGCCTTGGTGCTGAACCCCTAATGGGCGAGCAATACTCCAGTAGAGATCGGATTTGAGCCTTGTACGTCGTCAACAGTTGATCAGGAGTAAAAAACTTTCTGGCTTTCCACAGAAAACCTAGCCTCTTGCTTGCCGACTTTGCGATGTTAGCAACATGCTCATGCCAAGACATATTATTGGACACCGTGACACCCAAAATCGAGATGGAGGGACTTGGTTCAAGGGTATTTCCGGACATTGTGAAGGGATGATTTGAGGAATTCACTTTCTTGGAAAACGTGGCGCTTTGTGTTTTTTGGGCGTTGAACTGAACAATATTGTTGGTTCTCCACTCGACGATTGCTTTAAGATCTCTATTGATGGAATCAACCTGTTCCTGTCTAGGTCTATTTGTATCATTCACCGAAAGTGATCGATAGGATGTGAAAGTTGAGACAAGTGTGCTATCGTCTGCGAAACTGTAAATGGGGTTCTTGGTGGTTTTCAAGAGGTCGTTGATGTGTAAAAGAAATAAGGTGGGAGACAGGATGGAACCCTGGGGGACCCCGGCATTGGTTTTAAACGCATCAGAAGAAATACCATCAACTGCCACATGTAAGGAGCGATCTTGCATGAAGCTCAAGAGCCATTGGCGCAGTTTGGTTGGGAGACCGTAGGCAGATAATTTACTTAACAATACCTGATGCCAAACGCGGTCAAAGGCTTTAGATATATCCAAGGCTATTGCACGGGATTCACCAAACTTTTCAATAGTGTTTGTCCAGAGCTGAGTGACATAAGCCAGCAAATCTCCAGTAGACCGAAGTTGTCGAAATCCATATTGTCTGTCATGAATTATCTCAAATATCTCCAGATATTTGATGAGTTCTGTGTTAATCGCTTTTTCCATAACTTTGGATATAACTGAGAGCAATGCAATAGGGCGATAATTCGCAGGAATAGTCTTCTTTCCTTTTTTCGGAATCGATTGGGTGCTTTGGAAACAAATCTGTTAATAAACGATTTTCAAACAGAGTTTGATGACGGTATAAGCATTTTGCATTTAATTTCCAAACTCACTGCTAACAGGTTTAAGGTTATGTTTTATTTGTATTCAATTTACACAAAACATAATCGAAGATTTATAACTGTCAATATAAAATACCATTTGCAAACAGTACACACACAACCGCACATTCACAGTAGTTTGCTAACTGCCTGAAACTGCTGCCAAAAACAAACCCAATATGTCATTCTTCCACGTGTGAAGTGACTAAATAATTAATGCAACAACAAAACAAATAATATGTTTAAATTTTCACACAAACCAAAACTTTAATTTATACAATATGATAAAGATGATCTAACTGGGGATAATATAACATAATAACTTTCTTTAAAATTATTATTTCTTTTTCCTTGATGTTTTAATCCATGATTCTGTAGCATTCTTTTTACCTAATATCCACCTCTCCCTTATTATTTTCTTATGTTTTGTCTAACCGGGTTTTGTTTCGTATTTCTTAACACTTTCTTTTACTTGTTCGTTTCGTTTTTATCTATTGTCGGCCAAGTTTTACTTAAATATAAATTACAATTGTGGTTTAGTTTCTTTCCTTTTTCCTGATAGAGTTACTGATAACATAATAAATGTTTGTGGTTTAACATATTGTCATAATTACAAAATCAGACTTCCTAAATACTTAAATAATTATGCTTCCTCACCTTGGGGGCTGTATCTTTTGAAATTTTATAAGGGTAAAAATCTACAAATACGATTACAAAATACAAAAAGTACCACATATGTTTAAACGGATGTATTAGTTAATGAATTATATTATTGCCATCAGATAGCGCTGCGGTGACATTTATTAATAGGAAAAACATTCCTGATTGCAAAAAAAAATGTTTTGTTTTAGCTCTTTTACTTTGTGAATTAGACAACTATTTCAGGTGAAATTACTCGAAATTTTTCATCGAATACACATCGGTAATAGACAAAGTCACCATAAAAAGTGTAATTATTGCAGCTGCGAAGTAAACTAAAGCTACTCATGATCGCTGAATTTTCTGAATTTTCTTCCACCCACACACATCCTTTGCTTCCTCTACTTTCATCAGTGCTCTCATACATGCTCGTCGGTTGTTGGTACTTTCCATCTCTCGTAAACTTTAAACCCAAGTATACACACTCATTTACTTGTTCCACTCTTTCTCCCTTAATCAGAACTTCACAGTTTGTCATGCTTTCTTCTCTTTCAAAAACCATTACATTCGTTTTCCTTACATTTTTTTACATCCCTTTGATTTTCAGGGCATCATGCATAACATTAACCATCGCCTGTAACTCCTCTTCAGATGACGCTAATATGACTTGATCTTCAGCGTAAAGAAGGCATTTGACGATCAAATCATTCATTTTCAATCCATACGCACTCTCATTCAAATCTTTTAAACAATCGTCTATGTATAAGTTAAAAATCCATCACATCACATCCACACATCCCTGTCCCACACCTTTTTTGATGTTAAACCAGTCCGTGTAAGCTCCGTTTATCCTAACAAAAGCAGTGGAATCCTCGTAAAGTGATTTCAGTGCTCGTATTAAACTACCGCTCACCTCATACATATACAATGTCGACCACAATTTACTCCAAGACTATAAAAGCGCAATAGACCTTCTGACTTCTAGCTAAGAATTTTTCGACTATCCTCGTAATAAAAAGACCTGATTCATATATCTCCTTCCTCTTTTAAATCCTGCTTGCACATACCATATCATCTTCTCAGTTTCATTCGTCACTCTTTTAATCAATATCTTTGCATATAGTTTGGTGACTATGCTGAGTAAACTAATACCTCGGTAGTTCTTACAGTCCTGTTGCGAACCTTTTCACTTGTAAAGCGTGCAGTACTTGCGATATATTTTCTTATAAAGTAAGCCTATAAATTGTTCCTTTTTTGAAAGTAAAACATCTACAAGACTTGTATCAAACCGATCATGACGTACGGTACAGAAGTCCGCGAAGACACCAACAAGACGAAACACATGCTAAGAGTGGCCGAAATGAAAACACTGAGAACAATAGTAGGAAAAAAAAGAAGAGACAGAGTAAGAAACACATATATCGGAGAACAATGCAAAATACAAGATATTGTGATGGGGAAGACAACTTAAGAGGCAGTGGTAGATTGTAGATTGTAGGGGGGGTCGTGAAGGCTATGTAACCCTTAAGCACCTCGACCTATCAGATCTTTTGTGAATAAAAGAGGCAGTTGTAAAAGCATGTAAGACTTCCGAAAATAGTCTTAGAAAACAACCCGGTCGGCTCAGGAACTCCCGGGAGGCCACCTGAAAGATGGAGACATAGTTGGCAATCTACCTCTCAGAAAAAAGATGCAGAGGCAGCTACAGAATTAACAGATCGACAGATCTCCAAGAAGTAGAAGAAGAAGAAGAAAACATTTCTTGTGGTAGACTGTTTAATTTTTGACCCCGAAAAATTAGAAAAATAAATCGAGCAAGGAATTTAACTGAACAAGAGGTAGTGCGGGCATCAGTTTTATTGGATGAGGGATATTGTCAAAGTTATGTTGGCAATTTTTTACACAAATATCGTTCCACAATAAGTCGTATGGTAAGACGCTTGAATGAGATGGAAAATTATTCTAGAAGGCCAGGGCACGGGCGAAAACGATGCACTAACGACCGAGATGAACGTTTTATTAGACAATACGTTTTAAAAACAGGACTGTCACTAGTTCTGTGATTAGAAACGAACTCAAAGCTGTCCGCAATATCACAATTTCTTTTAAAACATTTAGAAGACCGTTAAATAAAGCTGGATTAAATAGTAGAAAACCAGCCCCCTCGCTTACTAGACAGAACAAAATTGTCAGATTACGTTTTGCTCGAAATTAACAACATTGGTCTGTGGATAATTGAAAAAAAGTTTTATTCACGGATGAGTAAGCCTAAAAGGTCGTGAACAAGTTTGGCGAAGACCAGGTACAAGTATGCTCCTTGCAATATCTCTGCAAGGATTCCCTTAAGCGTTGGCTGTGTTATTTTCCGAGTTGGTAAATGCTTTCACGCTCGTACATAATGAGTTAACATTAATATTGTAATAAAACATGCGATGCCTTTGAACCTTGTATTTCTCTACTTTTGGGTTTAAGCAAACAATACAATAACAAATTAAATAACTCTGTGGTGTTGCAACATTTAGAATTAAATATTCACCGCATAAACTTTCTTCTTTATCGTAAAAATATTAATTAATAGCACAGTTTATCAACAAAAAAAAACAAATATATTATTTGTAAAGACGTCTTTGATACTGTGATACAATCAGACAAAAACTCGCATGCACTTATCGAGGGTCCAAAAAAAAAAGTCCAAGAAACGAGATAATCGTTGGGTATTTTTTTATATTTTACTTAATTGCCTACCATCTGTCTTTAAAACATGACTGATAATAAACCCGTTTCCTCGTCGACAGTTAGCTAGCGTAGGAATGAGATGTGCCACAAAATTTAGGTGGTACTTTCGACTTCCTCGGGGTGTTCGCCAAGCACGTGCCATTTGGTCGAGGTAACTTTTGGGGTACCTATAGTTAAGCCGTCACAATTAAAGGTATGATTTTCGAATAATGACATTCCGATAAACTTATAAATCAACCGAGGTACTTTAGCTGTATTAATCTAAGACATCACGAAACCACATTTTTCTTACGACTTTATATTACCCAGCTGCGGTTATCGTCGTTGTTAAGTAATTTGGTAAGCATGTAATTTGGTCAAGAAAACTTTATAGCTACAGATAATTTGTTTAATTCCTACCTATTTGAAACGGGAATTCTAATTTGTTAGTTCCATCAAATAATTTTCTTTAATATTTTCATTACCTTAAATTTTTAATTATATGTACAGTAAAAGCTCTTTATTCGCGGGGTATATGTTCCGTAAATATACCGCGAATACAGAAACCGTGAATATGGATTGGTAATTTTTATGGGATTATAGGGGATACGTTCCTAGGTGACAAAATAAAATAATAAATATATAAAAAAATCAATTTAATTCAAGTTTTTGACCATAGTGATTATCTTCAGGCTTAGGCAATGGTTTTCGCCGACCACGACGAAGGATGCTTGTGTCAAAACCAATGAAGCGGCGATACTATTTAACAATATACTTCATCTATAGTTGTAATAAGGTCTATTTTACTTTTTTATTAGTCCATTTGACGACGCGTTTACCGATGATATCCGCGAATAAAGAAATCTTTAGCTGCGAATACAGGAATTGGGTAGCATTTTTTTAAAACGCGAATAGTGAAAACGCGAATGAAGGAAGCGCGAATAAGGAGCTTTTACTTATTTTTATTTCTACTCATTTTTAATTATTCGTCTAATTATTTTCTTACGTTCTGCATCTTTTCGGACAAAGTAGCGTTCAGGGGTAACTTCCCTAGCAACAGTCGTTATAGCAACGACTCAAGTACGGAATTAATTGGCTTTTGCTCTATTTGATCGCTTTCACAATAGTTAGTTAAGCTAATGTAGCTTCTGGCACTGTGATTTTCTCCTATTCCAAATGTTAGCTTCATTAATAAACATTTTTATACATATCCCACTTTAGTCGGCTGGCTCTACTTGATTACTCATCTATTAGGTAATTTATAAATAGAATGTTTTGAATTGTCGCTGGTGTCTTCAGTCATGTACGTTATTGTATTATTCTTTTCTTCTGCGACTCCATATATTCTCGTAATTTCTTTATTTACAAACTTGCCTCGGAAGCTATTTCACACTTTTTTTTCACCTGTGTTTTGTTTTTACGTTTATATTTAGACATTTTGATGCTATTACAAAAATAATTGTTCAAAAACAAAGGTAAACTTTTACGCCTTCCAAAATATAAAATAAAACGAATTTATAACAATTGGAATGCGTGTGATTTTTGTTTTATATTCGTTAAAATTATTAACAGAATGCTAAGGTAGCAGCCAATTTTACTCCCTCGTCAACCTGCTGCCTTGTGAGAATGTTCCAGTTGTCAAACCCCTTATTGTCGCGGCAAAAAGGGCGCAGTTTGTCCGATTAGCTCTTACAGCTTTTCCTTGTTATTAAATTATTGTTAACTGACTTAGTTTAAGGTATTTACATTGTATTTGTAAACAAAAAACTCACAATATTGCTGCCGATTGGTTAATTTACCTTAGCAAACAAAGTAAAAATATCGGACGATATTTTTTGTTATTTGAAAATAAAAGAAACAATTGAATATTGACGGTTTTGGTTGAAGTTGGATAAAAAGCATAAAATCTATTGTTTCTTACCTCGGTTCCGGTTCCTCGGCTTCGAAAACCTGATCTTGATCTTCATCCGGTTCCTGAAATTTTTCCATATCGACCGAGCTGTAGAATAAGTATTCCTCAAAAATATCCGATTAACCACAACAATAACAAATCACTACCAGCACTTAAAATTAGTCAGTCTTACAATTAGATGTATAATAAATAGGATCCTTTACCCCACATCTACCAATTTAAAAAAAATTGATTAAGAAAATACAGTAAAACAATGTCGATTTAGTCAGCAACGAATTGATAACTCGAAAATAATTAAAGTTGAAAGGAAACGAAAAAAAAAGTGAATTGGTTGGCCGAAAATTGTCGAAAAATTGCCGAAAAGGGTCACTTTTGAAAGCGAAACCAAAATGTGTTTTTCTTTATAATGACGTAACACAACATATCACTCTAGATAGGAGCTAAATGCGTACTAAAGCCCGAAAATACAGCTACGGCGCCGTGCGTTTCGATTCGGTTTCGCCGCGCACACTTTGCCACGCCTATACCCCCGTCGCGAGAACTTTCCCCCCCACCATTTTCCGCGGGGTAAATCAAACCTTACCTTCCCCCCCAACGCGTTACTACAATTTCGATACACATTATGTACTTTTATATGTTCCTATCTATGTGCTATTTATGACGGGAGTATTAATATTGTAATATTCGGTAATTTACGTTATTTCCTTCCTGTCGGCTAAAACAATTATAACATTCTCGGAATGTTTGGTGCGTATTTACGAGATTGGGATGCACGATTCAGATGGTACCGTTGCTTTTAACAAAACCATTAATTAAAATCAAAAATGAGCAAAACTGAAATTCCAATCAATAGTATAGTAAATAATAATATACTAATCAACAAATAGTTAATTAAATTTTTTTATGTATTATTATTGTACCTAAGAAAACTAGAACGTTAGTACTGCAATATTAATTTTATAGCACTTACTAAAAAACGGATTTTTAATCGTTGGATGGTTAAGTACCATTTTATAAGAAAGTGTAACATTATGGAAAATTAATAGATCCGGGGAAGAAATAGATAGAATATATGTACAAAAAAAATACCTTAAAGATTAAAGAGGGAAATAAACTATCAAATGCCTTCAAAACAACTAAGGGTCTCCTCCAAGGATGCTCAACATCACCCACACTATTCAAAATATTTCTACAACAGACACTAAGACCATGGAAGAGAAAATGTGCAGGAATGGGAATACCAATTAGAAATGATCATCTGTATACTCTAAGCTTTGCCGATGATCAAGTAATCATAGCTCAAGATGAGGAGGATTTAGGTTTTATGATGCGGAAACTAGAGGAGGAATATGGGAAAAATGGAGTGGAAATCAACCTCGAAAAGACCCAAAATATATATCAACGGCACAAGACAGGATATATCACCTAGAAATAGATGATAACCGACAGATCTCAGGAACAGACAAATTTAAGTACCTAGGGTTTATAATATCAAAAAGTGGAACATTAGAGGAAGAAATAAAAAATAGACTAGGTCAAACTAGGGCATGTATTAATCAATTAAACCCAATATTATGGGATCGCCACATAACCAAGACTAATAAAACGAGAATATTCAATTCAATAGTTCGCAGCATAATAACTTATGGAGCTGAAATGTGGGTGATCAACAAAAAAAACAAAGGGAAGATTGTAGCCACAGAAATGGACTTTTGGAGAAGGAGTTGTGGAATGAACAGATTAGATCGAATAAGAAATGAGGAGATCAGGAGAAGAATGGAGGCAAAAAAAGACATACTAGAACACATAGAGGAAAAGAAACTAACGTGGTACGGACATGTTAGAAGAACTCCGGAGGATCGCTGGATACACCGGGTAACTGAGTGGAGTCCATTAGGCAGACGAAAGAGAGGTCGACCAAGGCGATCATGGAGAGACGAAGTGGATGAGGCGATGGAATTAAGAAACCTGCAGGACGGAGACTGGCAGGACAAGGACAACTGGAGACAAGGGCTGAAAGCAGGAAGGCAGCGACAGCTGTAGATATCCTGGATTATATATATAAGAAATAGAACCAGTCACCGTGTCTGTGAAAAGAGAAGTTCGGTAATAATGTTGCTAATACAAATAAAACTAATTAATTTATTTGTTTGCTTAAATAAATATATTAATATCGTTATTCTTATATTTCAGTTTTTGTCACAATCATGCGGAAATTTCCACGGAAACTAAAAGAACAGCTGTTTAGTTTTTATTTTTTTTCCATTTAAAAGAATCCTGTTTTGAGAACCCACCATTTCTAGATCATTAGGAAGAGGATACCCAATATTTAAAACCGAAATAATGGCAATTATACAATGCGGTCGAATTTTTCTTGATAGGAATTATAAGGGAGCAAGAGTTTATATAGCCAGTGGTAGTAAGGCCGCAATCAAAGCTGTGGTCAAAGTCACACCAAAATCCAAGCTGGTCTAGGAATCCCACGGTTGTCTGGAGTAACTGGCAAGAGGCAACCAAATCTGCCTCATTTTGTCACCAGGACATTCGAGCATTCCAGGTATTGAAAAAGCCAAAGTATTGGCAAAAAGTGGTTCAAAAGAACCAACAATAGGTCCAGAACTTTTTTGCGTATATACAAAACCACACATTAAATCAGAAACTAAAAGATTGGAACAATGACTAAAATCAACAAATGGAACAACCTGGAACTGGCAATAACTTTTTACTCCTAAATAGAAGGAACCTAAAACTTTTTCAGTCCACCACCCAGATAATCAACATCTAAACAAGATGGGAAAAGTGGAAAATGATTCCTGCAGATTCAGCGGCGGGGACAAAGAATCTGTACACCACCTTCCGATAGAAAGTAAAACACTATCAACAAAGGTCTTAGAAATTGTAACGCAAAATCACTGATCTCATACTTTGACCTTAAATTGGACCCAGAAGACACAATAAATAACCCAATGGACGGCCCAAAAGATCTTAGGTCGAGGTGCATAAGGGCTTTTGTTTGGTCGAGATACTGTGAAATAATAGTAATAAAACCAAAATTTAGCAAAACTGACATTTCAATCAACAGTGAAGTAAAAAATATTTCAATCAACAGTGAAGTAAAAAATAATATACCAATTAACAATTAGTTAATTTTTATGCATTAATATTACCTAAGAAATGTATTAAATTGTATTAAACAAGAAAGAAAAAAAATTACAAAAATAATTATTTAAAAAAAAATCAAAATTTACACATCAGTACCAGAGATTTTCTACATTACAATATAAATTTGTAGCACTTATTAAAAAACGGACTTTAAAACGTTGGCGTTGTTTAAGTGCCATTTTATTAGAAAGGGAAACATTACGAAAAATAAACAGATCCGTGGTAGAAATAGAACCAGTCACCGTGTCTGTGAAAAGAGAAGGTTGGTAATAATGTTGTTAATGCAAGGATAACCAATTAATTTATTTATTTGTGAGAATAAATAAATTATTTTTATTATTTTTTTTATTTAGGTACTTGTCACAAAATTCTAACAGGAACTAAAAGAATAGCTGTTTATTTTTTCCATTTAAAGAAATCGAACAAAAATCCCACCTAAAACTAAATCATGTCATAGTTATTATATTGGGGTAACCATACATTTTTTTAGCAATTTGTCCATTACATATTTTTTAAAACTTTAAATTTAAACATTTTTTATACCCCAAGATTTGCACAGTAGTAAATCCAAAGCCAATTTGTTATTATTAATTCTTCCTGTTTACAATTTTTGAAACAAAAATCCTACAATAAAATAACCAAATATAATTTTGCAAACGTTCCACAAAAACAGCATCGTTTATGCTGCCAAACTTTTATTACGAAAATTCTTTATTTAGTCCCAACTAAATAAAACGTCAATATCACATTTTGGAATTTTGCTTTTCTGTAACAAATAATTTCCTTTTTCAGCACTAACATCATTCACATAAACTTTTCCACAATTTGTCTTATTTCACGTTTGGCAAATGTTCTAATTTAATGTTCATCAACATTGTGTCCAATGATGGCAATTCTTTTGTTTTCAACAGTGAGGATTGAATTTTCAGGTACACATCATGCAATTTTTAAATGAAGACTGTATTTCTTTAGTGTAAATCTCTCCTTCATATACTTTACTCGTAAAATTTATTTAATTTCTTCAGTAAAATGATATCTTATTGATCTACTTCCTGTTTTTGATTACACCGGTACATAACAAAAAAGTTGTCAGTACTTTTGACCAGACCTACGTTTTTAAATTGCGAGCAGATTTTTTATTAATATTGAAGCCTTCTATCTAAATATGGTGAGTGCCTTTTCGAGTTATTTGTGAAAAAAACCTGGAAATAGCTGAAAATCGTAAAAAAAAATTTTTTAAAGAATCTTTTGTCCTCGAATTATCTGTGCAGCGGATTTCTCTTTTGTTTTTTACTTTTTTCGTTGTTTTCCTCTTTAGCATTTAACAAATCCGCAATCTTTGGTTAACTTTGTCAAGCCGCTTTTTCACAATCGTTCATTGTGCCAATAAAATTTTCGTTCTCAAATAAAATCCGAATTTGTTGTCCATCGCAAAATCCTTTTTTCAACTTGGCATCACTAATTGCCGGGAACTTTTTTCCTACATACTAAAAACACGTGCCATTCTTATTGAGAGCTGCTTTATAAAATAAAGCTTAATATGCAGTGGTGGTAGTAGATATTGAGAAAAATGTTGCAAGATTAAGAGTAACGTTGCAATTTTCAGATCACCAAAAACTTTCCACTGATGTTCCGAATATCTTATTTTATTCAATATTATCTGCAAATTGTCGTATCTTTTAACTTGATCGAATGAGCTATTGGGATCCAATGTGTAGAAGAACAGTTTTAAGACTTTTTTTTGACACAATTTACTCGAAACTCAAGCCCAGTGAAGCAAAACGGGTTCCGGATTCGAATTCAAGGCATCGAAAAACATATAAAAAAGTAGGTCTGGTCAAAAGTAGTGAGAACACTTTTTTTGTGTGCCGGTGTTATCTTAATAGATTCAAAGAAAATTTCGCAGTAATAATAGTTTTTTTTTGATTATATGTAAATGTTTATTGATATTGCTGACAAGAATCAATTGCAACTTGATAGAGTTATTGAAAAATGTGTCGATTTGATAGTGATTAACAATAATCATTTTCGCAGCTATTAAATAGACTTTAGTGATTACAAATATTCCCTAAAAACTATTTATCTAACGAACGTTCATAAATTTGACATACATATACCTTCTAGCATGCAATAAGAATTTTTTCAACTCGAGTAATAGGGCCAAAAACCTTTTAAAATCGAACGCATAAGAATAAAATGGCATTCTAAAGGTACACATATATACCTGATCCATAACTGTTTTTATCTCAGGTAGATTTCTAGAGCAACATTTTCTTCAGAATCTGCATCAGACACAGAAAATATATTTTTAAGAGGGGTACACGGTCGTGGAAATACCATAAAGCAATAAAAAATGTTCATTTATTCGCCACAAGATTAACTTTTAATATAATTTATTTATGTTAGACTTAAATTAATAATTAACTGTAATAAGTTCATTTCATAGATTAATATTAAGTAAAAATTCAGATTAGATTAGTTTTTCAAATATTATGTATAGATCGATAACATTAAGTATAAACTTTGAACATTTTCTCTTTTAGAGCCAGTTTTCCAATATAGTAACACCATAGAAAGTTCAAATAAGAACGAGCTTGGAGTATTGTTGGGAACAATACTTTACACTGTCATCTACAAACTGCTAGATTATATTCAGAAAATGGTATACGTTATATCAGCAATGGTATAAATTATTTATCATTTGATAAAAGTTCTTCGATAAACCTTTTAGTAAGAAAACTGTCTTCGGATAACAAGGACTTCTCAACTGAAGCAGTATCTAATTTATGAACAAAAGCCTTCAGATTGTGGACAGCCATTTAAAACCCCATCTATCTCCTTTGTGGATGTAAAGAGTCTGATAAAAAAATATTGCTGATAAATTAATGAATTCTAGTAGTTTTATTCAATAATTACAAGGTCTGACAATGGAGTACTAGGACTGGTACTGTGGTATGTGGGTTTGAAAGGATCGCCATGTAGTGCCTCCACACGCTTTGTATGTGGAATTTCCTAACTACACGCTATATTTAATTATTCTATGGACTCCTAGTACTCCTAGAACTGACAAAGAAGTACTAGGAGTGGTACTGTGGTGCCTGGGTTTGGAGGGATCGCCAAGTAGTTTCTGCACACGCTTCGTATGTGGAATTACTTTTATGTTTCATTAAAACACTGATTTCCTAACTACACCCTAAATTTAATTATTCTAGTTAATAAATACAAAGACTTGTGTATATTCAGTAAAAAAATTAACTTTTTGGTACTGTCAAGGGCCAGTATATCTTTGAGCTGCTGTAGGTCGCTACGTGAGTTCATCGATTACATCAACACGAAGTGCCGGTTGTATCATCAATTATTTGCTAATACAGCAAGACTAGACACGACAAGGTTATATACAACAATTTAGAAGTAATAAAGTACATATGTTTATACAAACAGTATATTGAACTTATTTAACATAACATCGGTTTGAAGGTAAGTGACCTAATGGCACTACAGTACGATAAAGCTACTTTATTTTAGAGATAGATCTAACTATCTACACTTCGTTGCATACGTTTTTTTTTCTAACGGAAGAAACAATTTTTAGACGTTAGGCTATTTAGTAACCACTGGCAATAAATTCTGTGGTGATAACAATCTTTTACTCCTAAATAGAAAAGATCTAAAACTGCTAGTTAAAATCACAAAGTTAAAGAACATCTAAAAAAGATGGGCAGAGTAAAACATGATTCCTGCAGATTCTATGAAACACTATCACAAAAAAATTATGGCGATATACGGCGCACCGCACTTGGCATTGGACCCTTCCTCGCACAACGTCGAGCAACAAAGACACTGGTTAATAATTTTTTTTATCCATCTTGCCCAACGAATGTAGAAACATGAAAAGGTCGATTTCCAAGTACGATGCTCTAATACCATGCTAGGTACGAGACTGGGGCGGTGCTTCGTTTTGGCCAAACGCATTTACCTTTATAATAACATTTGATGCGCACGCAAATGCTATGGTACAATACAAAAAGCGGTGCGAGGAGAGGTGCGCCGTTATGGCAGCCGACTAATATCGTTCGGTAAGGCAACTCCTACCTAGGTCCTAGAAATTGTAACGCAAGTTTGTTGATTTCGTACTTCAAAGGGCTCAAATTAGACCTAAACCATAAATAACACAAGTGATGGCACAAAATATCTCAAGGACGAAGTGCTCAAAGACTTGTCAGGCCCGACTCTATTGTTAAATAATATTAATAATAGAGGTTTAGAGTAAATAAGTTTGTTGATTTTATATTTTCAATGTACGGCACTGACATCATATATTTATTTACAATAAGAAATAACTATAACGTTAATATTTAAAATATACAATTTTTGTTGTTATACTTATTGGCTTTCAAAGTTTTTTGTTTTGCATTAGTTTCAACTTTCAAAATATTTTTTTTATATTAGTACATACTCGTATAGGTACTGTAAAGAATTTAAAATGGACTGTCCATCAACATCAGGTAGTCATAACGATGCTACTAATTACCAATGCTCTAAAAAAAAATAGCTGTGTTGATTCATGTTTTCTGCAAATGTGTCTGTCCATCTACTTTATAGAACAGGGCTTTGAAAATGGTAAAAAGTAAAAAAACATAATAGTAGCATAAAACTCATTGGAAAAAAAGAGAATATAACAAAAGTTAAAGGAAAAATAATTTACGGGCGACTTTAAGGGTACTTTTTAAGGGTAAAAAACGGTTTATCTCTATTTCCTGCAAAACTACAAGTCCTATGGAAAAAAGTTAAATGGCAAAGTTGTAGGTAATAAAAAGATCCACAACTTTTGTGTTTACACTTTTTTCACATAACCTCAAAATTTAGGTGAAAAATTCAAATAACCAAGTTTTTGGTTTTTGTATTTTTATCTTTTACAAAAAAATTTTTTTTCACGATATTTGGTGAAAATTTTCCTTTTTTGTCCCAAATACACTGTAGTTTTTTTAATTTGGAATATTTATTTTTTTACCTTTTGCGAAAAAGCACCCTAATTTTCAATCGAAAATTCTCCCGTCAAAATATCTACTTTTTTAAAAAAGTCGGTGGGCTTTTTGTTCGTTGAAATATCTTCTTTCTGATGGTGTAAAAAGAATATACATTACTTTAGGTAAATTTTCTCAGAAAATGCAAAATACGAAAAAAAACTCGAATCCGATTTTTTCTTTTTAAATAATTATGTACAATTTTGAGCTATTTATTAAAATTTACACGAAAAACGTAAGATTCCATGTTACATTGATAAAAAATTGTAAATCGAAATTTACTACTATAATTACCAACCAAATAAGTTAATATATTAAATCTTGGCAAGAAACGGGACCCTGGTGGAACCAAGAAGCCAGTTGGTCGGATTGCCAATTGCCGAAGCAAAACATTTATTGAAATTAATCCTTGAACAAGAACATATTGCTCAGTGGAATGCAAATACTGGCTGCAGAACATCAAAACAGCTGAATGAAAGAACTCTCCAGAAGAGGGATGACGATGGACCGGAGTAGACTAAGCAGCACGCTTGGCCTGCTCACAGGACACATCGCACTAAGGGCGCACCTCTTCGAACTTAAGCTGGCGGACGAGGAAAACTGCCGAATATGCGGAGAGGAGGAGGAGAAGAGCAGTATACACATTCTGTGTCACTGCCAGTTGCTAGCGGGGTACAGGTATCAAACCTGGGGCCGGTATCAAACCTGGGGCCGTATGATAATGGATCCAAGCGATCTAAAAGAGACAGGGCCAACAGAAATCCTAAGGTTTGCCAAAATCAGCGGACTAGAATTCTAATGCCCTGAAGACACAGCGGTAGTCACAGAAGATCAAAAGATCTGGGTGACATAGGCGCCGATACCTAAGGCCCAACTGCAAGATTGTAATGTAATGTAAGACATCTAAAATATTTTGAGTAATGTTTTTTGCAATCTTTATGTTTTGTGGATTTTTAATTTTTTTGTTTATTAATAAAAGTCCTACTATTATTTTTTTTGGTTTTAAAAACTATCGACCCTGGTCTATCGAGAAAGTTTTTAAATAAATTTTTTTAAATGGACCTTCTGATTCAAAATTTAAAAAAAAAGTGGTTCCAAGCTGAAAAAAAGGATGACAATAATAATTCCTGGAGTCTGCTTTGATGAACCCGACTTTCATTTTTATTCGAAAAATGCAATTAATTTTCGTAAAAAAGTAATGTTTACCTTTATCATAATAACCTCAAATAAGCTGTCATAACAGGAGTGAACTTGCTTGTTATTAAAGAATTGAAATATAATATTTTCAGATATGCATGAAACCCACTGGTATTTTTTAAACTTATTCAGGATCGAAGCAAAGTTTCGAAAAAATAATGTTGACGAAAGTTCTTAAGTTACAAGCAAAAGTGTTGCTCGTTCGTTGCTCAAAGTGCTTGTAAAAAACAAAAGGTATCGATTAATTTGACAAGTTTGACGCATTTAAAATTAATGATCTCATTTTAAAATAAGGTGGCCGGCTACAATAAATATTACATACGAGGGTAAGTTGAAAGACGATGGAGGTGACGGTGGGTTGGTTCACTTGTTAAAAGACAGTTTGAGACTCGGCGACCCAGTAGATGAACGGATGGCACTGCGTGCCTCATCCCACAGGAGCATTATCCGAGTTGATAAATAGCCCTTATATGGCATAATTATCGTGGAGAAAAAAAAAGAGAACTTGTGCTCTATACGAGAGAGTATCACCTGTAAAACTCAAAATACCTTGCCGTTTTATGGGAGTTACAAAGAGAGCAGGATGGATTGACAAAAGAACCCGATTCAACGAGGGGTTAGTTTCGGTCCACTCGATATACATATACAATTTGAGGCGTTTATAAGGGAGGTCAACGGCCATTAATAACCGTAGAAAAAATATTCCATGTCAAGAGGATAATGGAGGACAAAAAATGGCGAATGTATCGGCAATTTCAGATACCAATACACTTCTTAAAATGCTCCACATCACAAATACATTACTCTACATATCTATCTACACTAATAAATTAACTCTACGCTCGAGTTTAGACAATATCAATATCAAAATGATGCCGCTATACAACGAATAATAAAAACCCTTTCGAGATTAAAATGCCCATTAAATAACTAAGATTTTCTCAAAGAAAGATTAACAAAGCTATAATATGAAAACAATCTAGATGTATTAATTTATATTTAAACAGTGTTGGGTTGGTTCATTAAATCTAGTATACTTTTGACCACATTGTATGTCACTGTATATTTCTAAAAACATTAAAAAAAAATTCTTTTTAGTTCTATATTTTATCGGTTTCAAACGCCGAAGATATTATTTTAAATTAAACTACAAGAATTTTTGAATTAAATATGACAAGACAAAATTTAAACCACGAATAAAAGCGAAGAACCATTGTTATACTAGAAAATGGCGCTCGACAAGCAGATGTATCGTGAGTATTTGGCACACTTCAAAGCATAATTTACCGCTTGAATACCCCCGTTATGTAGAAACTGAACATGTATCTTTGATTAGCTGCAAAAAGGAACCCTGAATTACAAATGGATCTGTTGAAAACACATGGAAAACAAGTTTCTTCCAGGACCATCATAAAGCGCAATTGCGCTGGTCGTTACTAGACTGTACGTTAATAACAAACGTAGCGAAGCACGGGTAATCAGCTAATCTACATATTATAAAAGAGTATGAATGTAGGTATGAATAGTTAAAGTCAGATTTAATTTTTCTCTTTTCATAATTATGTCATGAATAATAATATATCAAAATATGTATTCACAAAGACACCGCATTTAAAAATACACAAACGCAAAAAAAATAATTCGTTACAAATTGTTATTCCTAAGGGAATTTTTGGCGCACTTATTATACTATTACTGCAAAAATAATTTATGACTGGCGGCAACGTCGCTTTATTCCAATGAGAATAATATTCCACATGGACAGGTGACTAATTAGAGTGGTTGTTGGTTGAATTTGTTTATTTCCGATTGGCTCAATATCCAATCTTATTCGTTCTGGCACGAGTCACTGAGTAAAAATCATTTTTTTCTTGTTCCAGTGTTGTATTTGGATTTTAATTTTTTAAAAATGGCTTTTTGGAGAACTTTTAATAGTGATTAAAATTATTTAGTATGTAGTAGTAGACGGAAGTGCCACAGATGATCCTGGCCTTTGCCGACGACATTGTTGCGGTCGGTGAAAGTATTTTCAGAGTGAAGGAAAGCTTCCTAAAAATTGAAAAGGAATCTAAGAAAGTGGGCCTTAACATCAATGAGGACACAATCAAATACATGCATATCACTCGCCGCCCAACTAAGGACATAATCGGTCAGAACAAAAGGATGGACACCTATATCTTTGAATGTGTAAATATCTGGAAGCCACAATATGCTCGGACAATAACAGCAACAAAAAAATTAAAGCACGAATACACAGTGGCAAAAGGTGCTTCTTTGCGATGCAGACTCTTTTGCAATCAAAAATGGTGTCAAGACTGTCAAAACTTAAGGTGTACCAGGCGGTAATCAAACCGATCATCTGCTATGGTTGCGAAACTCGGACCCTTACGAAGCATAATGAGCTCCTACTGAAGAGAATTGATAGGCGGATCATGAGGAGAATATTTGGCCCCGTCAAGGACCCAAACACCGAACAATATCGAATAAGGACAAATGTGGAAGTCCAGGAACTATATCAAAAACCGGACATAGTTAAATCAATAAAATCAATGCGCCTGAGGTGGGCTGGACATGTTCAGAAAGCACTTGACTACCGACTAATCAGATGAAATGAAATCTCACTGGCATAAAGTGCCAGGACAAAGACAAGCGAAAAGGCTAGTAAGTCTTTCGCCAAGGAAAGCTAAACGGCTTCTCGAGTTGGACAAGAAAGACTTGAAACTGGTGACGGGACTCCTCACTGGGCACTGCCCTCCAAGGTACCACCTGAAAAAGATGGACAAAACAAAAAGTGATAGTTGCCGCTACTGCGAGAACTTCGCTGAAACTGTAGAACATTTGCTTTGCGAATGCCCAGCGCTTTTCTGCAAGAGGCTCAAGTTTCTGGGAGGGGCCTCTCTAAAGCCCTTCGATATCAGAAACTTAGCCCCCAGGAAACTGATAAACTTTACTCGAAGTCTCGGAATCCCGGGCCTTGAATAGATTGGGTTATGCACAAAAGATCTGATAGGTCAAAGTGCTTGAGAGGCAGCATGGCCTTCACGACCCACCCTACAATCTACAATCTACCGACTAATCAGGACAGTGTAGGAAGAGACCGCTGGGGCGACCGATACTCAGATGGAGGGACAAAATCCTAAGAGACCTACAAATTATGCAAATATATGACTGGAAGGAGGCCATGCTGGAACGAGATCGGTGGAGGCAAATCGTTAACGCAGCCAAGACGCACGAAGGGTTGTAGAGTTACCCCGAAGAAGAAGAACAAAATTATGTAGTTTCAGAAATTTTTTATTAAATTTATAATTTATATTTACACATTTCTTAAATGATTCCATCCGAGTAGAAGGATGTGCAACAAAAATTAGGTATTATTATGTGGATGTCCCCCTTTACTTAAACAGTTATTAAAAATATGAACCATCAACTAAAATTAGAAAATAATGGATCTAGTTAGGATGTAGCGAAAAGGATTAACGTTTTGACAAAAATTTCAAAACCCTCCATTAAAAAAGATTACAAGCAAGGAATATCTTCCAAGAAATAAGCGGAATCAGAGATTTTGGTCAGTGTAGATAACTGTATGATAAAGATTATTTGAAAAAAGGTGTAAAATTTTTATTATATTGTCCCGTCTTTTCATATAATTAAAAATAAAGTTGGTACCGGATGGAGTTTCGTGAATGCTTTCCTAAATGTAGAAAAACGTATTATAATATTAAATAACGGTAATGAAAATAGTTTTGTGTCATATTGTTTGCTATTATCGACAAAGAATATTTTGAGTTGTTCGTTAGATCCAATTAAAGTCCTGCCCTGGACCTGCCGTAGGATAAATTCTTTGATGTGCCCGAATTCGTGAAACGGGAAATATATATTCTGACTTCAACTATATGTGTGTGTGTGTGTATGTTCCATCATAACTATGGAACGCCTTGAGCAATTTTAAACAAACTTTGTGCATACAACAGCTTGCTTCCTGGTAACAAATACTGAAAAGGTGACCCTCAGCATCCCTCTGAAGAGGGGTACGAAGTGGATGAAATGTAAAACTATAAAAAACGGCCGATATTAGTGTCGAATTTATAGTCTTCGGGGTCGCTAAGTTTGATAGTGACATATCCTTACATGTGGCTTACGGTATTTCTTCTGATGCGTTTAAAACTAATGCCGGGGTCCCCCAGGGTTCCATCCTGTCTCCCACCTTATTTCTTTTACACATCAACGACCTCTTGAAAACCACCACGAACCCCATTTACAGTTTCGCAGACGATAGCACACTTGTCTCAACTTTCACATCCTATCGATCACTTTCGGTGAATGATACAAATAGACTTAGGCAGAAACAGGTTGATTCCATCAATAGAGATCTTGAAGCAATCGTCGAGTGGGGAACCAACAATCTTGTTCAGTTCAACGCCCAAAAAACACAAAGTGCCACGTTTTCCAAGAAAGTGAATTCCTCAAATCATCCCATCACAATGTCCGGAAATACCCTTGAACCAAGTCCCTCCATCTCGATTTTGGGAGTCACGGTGTCCAATAATATGTCTTGGCATGACCATGTTGCTAACATCGCAAAGTCGGCAAGCCAGAGGCTAGGTTTTCTGTGGAAAGCTAGAAAGTTTTTTACTCCTGATCAACTGTTGACGACGTACAAGGCTCAAATCCGACCTCTACTGGAGTATTGCTCGCACATTTGGGGTTCAGCACCAAGGCATTCTCTTCGTCTTCTAGATTCCATTCAAAAAAGAGCCATTCGTTTGATAAACAGCTCAACTCTCACAGATACCCTTCACCCTCTAGAACATAGAAGAAGAGTTGCAGACCAGTCATTGCTCTACAGATATTTCCATGGCAGATGCTCCAGAGAAATAAAAACTCTTGTACCACCATTGGCCACATTCGGCCGAAGAACTCGGCACGCTGATCAGTCCCACCCATTTACTCTCAAGATTGACACTACAAGGACCAATCTTCATCAAGAATCCTTCTTTTACATGGCTGCTACGGAATGGAATAAGCTTCCAAAATCAGTTTTTCCAGAGAACTATGACCTGCAACTTTTTAAAAAGCGTGTCCACAATCATTTCCTTTCTATAATCCCTTCCCCTTCTAATAGTCGCAGTGCGGGCCGTCCGCGGCCAACACGATAGGTCTACCCTTTTTGCGACTATTTTCATAAAAAAAAAAAAAATATCCAAAACATTCTAGAACTCTCCACGAATTTTTAGGAATTTGCCGATAAATCTAAAAATTATGTCCTTTCACTGAACAGTTTACTGGAACACAGTTCAAGTAAAATTATTTTGGGATGTAACAACAAATGAATTCACGAAGTCATCTGCAAATCCCGGCAACGCCGGGTAAAACGACTAGTATTTTATAAAAATAAATCGAACATTAGTCAATATTTATGAAAATAAAATCTCGAAGAACAATAAACATTAAAAACGTTACAGCCAGAAGAATCCACTCAAATTAGTCTGAAACATTTATCCTGGAGTTGGAGACTTGTGCATGATTCCCATTGTTAAAATATTTTTGGAAACTAGTAGGATAAACTATAAGTTCGAGACGAGTTTTCTCACTTTCGCAATAAATTTTAAATAAGTTCAACTACAACTTCCTTCGGTTCTAGTTCAACTTCTGTAGTTTTATGCAACGGTGATAAAATAAATAATATTCAGTTTCTGTTTGCGCAATTTTAAGT